>JASAOG010000189.1:20000-477500 GCA_030265305.1 Biomphalaria pfeifferi
GTCGCGTGTTTGAAGGAGAGTATTACACTGGCCACCATGTAAGTGTTGAAGAGTGCAAGTTTCAATGATTAAGTCCTTACTCACACATTAGCAAACTCACTCCTTCTAAGCCTAGTTCATTCTAAACCTAGCTCATTCTAAACCTAGCTCATTCTAAACCTAGTTCATTCTATTTTCTGAGTTACAATTTTTATAGGAATAACTTGTTTTATTTTAATAATTTAAAAAATAGATGTTCATCCATTTAATTTGAGCATTGAAATGTCATAAAGTTATTGAATTTAATGAGATGAAGTATAAAGATGTCAGAGACACCAAACAAAACAAAAAAAGACCAAAAAAAATTAATTTAACCGAAAACAAGGTCAACGAAAAAATAGATGTAAGAAAAATATAATTTAAACTTTTTACCATTAAGAAAATATTTACAAATTGACTTTATTACACATTTAAAAAAAAACAAAAACAGTTTTATTGGGTATCTCTATCATTTTAGTCCAGCAGATCCGAAGGTCGGCCAGACATAACTTCTGCGTTGTCCAGTCACAGCAAAGTTCCCTCTCGGCAGAACTCCTTTAATTACACTAACGCGAGGTATGGAACCCACACTCTTGGTGGTCGTGGGATGAGCTACACTGTTGGTGGTGAAACGCAGCCTCTAGTACGTATGCACAACAGTTTAGGTTACTACCGTACATTGTTTCAGGCTGTGATTTATTGCTTCTTAATACTGACTTGTAACGACCCATTTCTTAATTCACAATGTTTGCCATTGAACGAATAAAAACTATACAATGGAAATGTTGCTTGTCTTTTTTAAGGATAGGACAATATTTCTAATACCGTGTCACTGTTACGCCCCTTTGACGCATTTAATTATTTAAAATGTAATTATTTACACAATATCATGATTGATTCCAGCTTATGCTGAGATAAATTTTACCAAAATATTATATTTAATATTAATTTTTAAACTATTTCAGTTTTTGTTTTTTTTATATAATTTAAATCTTTTCATTTTCAGCCTGGACGCCACATTATTGAACGAGTTCAGTCCCCACCATTGGCCCACACAAGACCAGGTCACACTAACATTCGTAAACTGCCATCTCCAGAATACATTGCCCACCCAAGACAACATCAGAACGCCCCATCACTATCTGGTGAACCGCTGTATCAGACGTATTCTATCAGTGGGCAGAACTTGGAGTCACGAGATGTACTTACGTTTTTTTCTTTTAAAATTATTTTACTTTATTTACATTAGTATGGAGCTTAGAGAGTTTCAAGTGGTGACGATATCTTTTTTTATGGGGGGGGGGGGGGGGGAGGGGTGGATGGTATAATAATAAAAAAAAAAACAACTTTTCACTTTGAGCCAAAGTCTCCATGTTACGTAGGATAGCCTTTGCAATATACATTTGTTCTTGACACCTTAAAGAAGTCTTGACGATATCACTGCATAGATTCACTTAAATATTACACTGGGAAGCCAAACTCAACACTTCTCAATTATGATGCATACGAAAAGTTTTATATTTTAATTCTTTGTCAGGCTGAACACTTTGAAAGAAGTAGCAGCTCAAATGAAATAAATACAAGTCAATCTCTGGGACAAGTCAGAGGTCACGGAAGCAATCTATATAGGTGGAAAATTTCAGGTTTCACCGACTGCACCCATACATGTGGTGGAGGTACGGTATCGATAACAATGCTATACCTTAGAGATCGCACTTAGCTGAAGACGGGGCGGTGCCAGGCTAAAATTTATAGAGAGCAACAATTGTCTGGGTCCCTAAGAAATAAAAAAAACTTAAAATGATTTTTTTTTTCATATCGTAAACACTTTTTTTTTGAGAATATGAACTTGTTAGAACTTTGTTTCGCTAATATAAAAAAAAAAACCAACCCAACGAAGAATGTTTTACCTTTGTACTACTCAATTGATCAATAGACAAATCAATAAAGATCAATAGACAGCGCTCTGCCAATTTTCACAAATATTTGAAAGAATAAATTATGTACAATAGTCCAAAAATCTATTTTTTCATTTTATTTTATTTGTGGTCTTAAGTTCTCTAATTAAATTATTTTTTTTTGTATCTCTTGTTGCTGGCTGTAGATTATATAACATGCTTAATTTGTCTGCTTTAGGTGCACAGAGACCAAATATAGTATGTGTATCAGTATCCAGTCGAACCCAAGTTGTGGTAACTCCAGAAAACTGCTTAGAACACCTAAAACCCAAGATCCAAACAGTACAATGTAATACACAGCCTTGCGAACCAGCGTAGGTCTCATGTAATCATTCATTTTCAATATCATTTACTAGAGTCCAGATAGTGACTAGTATTTGTTTCCATTAGACAAGATGAAGCCCTCCACATCTCCTTGAGATTCAATAGTAGACTTTTATTGATCTGAATATTCAAAGACAGAACTGAGAACTGAATATTACAAAGTTGTTTCCTGTTGTTTACAAGTTCCCCTTTCAGACCTTACGATCTATAGGGCAGTTTATTTAAAGGTCATGTTTCTGTTGCCCACGATTATCAAGGGTGTCATTTAACCAGCACAACGACCAACCGCCTTTACTTTTCCCTATCTAATTCCAGATACTCATTAGAGCTGGGTGACCTCGGGGGCGCCCTAAAGATCTCGCAATTAAAAATCCCCGCATTCGAACCCTGAACCCCTCGGTCCGGAAGTCAAGCGCTACACACCCTAAGACGAAATGAATGAGCAATAAAAGCTAACCAATGATTGAAGCGTGCAGTCTGAGCTACTCTGAGTATGATTTTTAAAGAAAGATGTTTGCAAGTATTGTATTTCGAATGTGTGTTGTTGTTGTTGTTTTTAATGCTATATATAGTTTATGTATAATAATATCTGCAGTGTAAGTGTTTATTTCTCTGTTGGGTTTATTTAGTTGGGAGGCAAAGGAGTGGTCTGAGTGCAGCGTGACATGTGGATCAGGCACTCAAACCAGGATTGTAGAATGCCAGCAGAGGTTCTCGGCCTTTTTTACTTTGAAGGTCTCAGCGGACCAGTGTGGACTGAGCACCAAACCAGCTGTGTCCCAACAGTGCGAGACGGACTTCTGCTCTCAGTGGAAGACTGGGCCATGGAGTGAGGTATACAACAAGGGCGTAGCTAGGAATTTTCCATCGTTTGGGTGCCCGGGGGGCTTGACCTCTTTGGGGGCTCCTGCATTTTGAGTAATAGTTAATTTTTAAATTTAAAAAACACTCATTTGGATTTTCTAATTCTCCCCCCTCCTCCCCAACCCTAGCTACGCCACTGGTGTACAAGATCTATTTAAATCATTAAGTCATGAAACTAAACTTCAATTGAGTGCTTACATTATTTATTTTTAATATAGACGTAGGCCTATATTATTTTCAATATAGTTAAGCACATTTAAAAAAAAAAAAACGATGACGCCATTTCAAGATTTTGGAGGGAAAACTAATAAGCCTATTTTCTTTGATAAATCTATAATTATATTAAAATTATGTTATTAATAAATCAGATAATAATAGATATAGTATGTTACTTTCTGTTCATAATTAATGTAGTTTTAGTTTCCTATAAATTCAATAGATCACTTGTTATTTTGATCTAGGTCTTGAATGCAAAGTATAAAAAAGGTTTTATGTTGTAAATGAATATGCAGTACAAAAAAGAAACTTATAGGCCTACTACTATTTCTTACTCTATCCTAAAGTGCACTAAAGTTTGTGGAGGAGGCGATAGAACGAGAAGTGTTCAATGTGTAGATAAGCTGGAAAACGAAATTCCCGCCAGCCACTGTACTGAAGCAGCACCCAAATATTTTGAGCGATGTAACACTCAGCCTTGCTCATCGGCGGCACAGTGGTGGCTAACTGACTGGTCAGGGGAGGTAATCACATACATTTAATATAACTTCTCAGTTTGGATTAGTTTAAGATGTGCCTAATGTATTCGTTTTTAGAAAAACGTTTTTTGCTAACTAGATGTAAGTATATGTACAAAGTTCTGCAACACTCGGGACACCATATATGGCATTAAAAAGTCTTTATTGATCCTACTATTAATGTAGCAATCATTTCCATTACAATAAAGATATGTAAAAAATGTTTGTAAAATGTTTTACATGTTTCGGATGCTCCTTCAGAGTTGAAGATAATTACTTCCTAGTCCAAACCTCCCGCAGGACGACGGGGGATGGGAGCGGGCAGGGTTTGAACCCTGGACCATCGATAAATCTGAACGACAGTCCAGCGCGCAAACCGCACGACCAGGCAGCCATTCTGTATAGCATACAATAAAGTTCAAAGCCACCTACAGATACATATGTGTCACCTTTTCGTGACGTTGTTCCAAAGCCACAAAACAATAGTTGTAAACGTTTGAGACTAAAATAATAAACAGTAAACAGAGTAAAATAAAAATAAAATCCAGCACTGGGAATCTCCATCGCAAACATAATTGTAAATATTTCCCTACAGTGATTGAACAATTCTGTCGATAGTCTTTATCCACCCATGTACCTTTTAAATAATTTTACACCTTTATAGTTGATATTGATATTACCACTAAAGACCAAAGACCGTAATCCGTAAATGTGCACATTAGGCCTACCTAGCTAATCTGCAAATTAACTGATTTTTGCATTTTACCTAGGTAATGTGCAAAGTAACGGCTTCCCTACTATTAAAGTTGAGAAAGTTTCTCTAGTATTGTATGATTAAAAGCATCTATCAGGTGCTCACAAGTGGATACCGGGTTTATTTACGTCAGTGGTGGGCAAATAGATGCTAAAGAGAAAGGGTATAGTAAGAATAGATTGTGCAAAATAAAAATATGGATCAGATAATACAGCGTGATGAGGCCAAAAAGCAAGCAAAGAAAAATGTGAGCAGTTTCTAATGCAAGATTCCCGAACGTCGATGAAGGTGTGACACTGTGAGAATTAAAATACCAGAAGTTGATAAAGCAAAAAAATAATACCGGTCGAGTTAAGCTGTGGTTGTTGTTTTTTTCAGTAAAACTGAACCTTTTTCGAGGATGGCGTTCGTAAATCTGGTACTGAAAGCGGAATTTTAAAACAATTGTATGCAAATTCTGAATTCAGTGTTTGCAAAGAGAGAATACTAATTATTATGGATCATATTCTTGCCATATGAATATTTTTTTTACTTTAAGCAGCAACAAAATAACATAATTCATATAGTCAGGTTTTCAGAAATGTGAATGCAAATCTAAATGTAGGCTACTACACATAGATGTGCTTGTCGCAAAAAGCAATTGCTATGTAATTCAAAGTATTACCAATCTACACATAATTTATTCATATATTTTACAAATGCTTTTCCATAATAGAAATATTTTTTTATTCTGATTTTTGTATTAAAGTTCTTTAATTGGTTGTGGATTAGGCTAATTGTTGATTGTTTGATTGTATCAGTTTTCTCTTTAGATGTCTATAAAATATTTAAATAACACTAATAAAAATAGTATTTTTCAGTGCTTAGTACGAAATGTACAATTCATCTAGGTAATTACGACATTATTTAGGTACTATGAGAAATTTTCTATTTTCCACACATTAACGGATTACCTAGTTTATCTGAACAACAGCTTGATAATCTGCAGAATAGCGGATTTTTGCACTTTAGCGGTAACATTGACACATTCTGGATCTGTGAATTGACTTTTAAGTGTTGACTTAATTGGAGCTAAATCTATACTACTTTTATTCTAGTGCTCAGACACTTGTGAAACAGACAGGCGAGTTCGTTCAGCTATTTGTTTAAACAAAAGGGGGAGCATCGTGCCCTCATCTACGTGTAACAAGCAAGATTTACCAATTATGGAGGAGTCGTGTCCCCTGAATAAATATTGTCAAGGCACATGGTTTGTTGGGCAATGGAGTAAGGTAAATCAAGAAAAACCTTTTATCAATAATTAGATTTTATGTTATAACACACACAAAAAAAGATGTCAGTGTGTAGATCTAAAACTAGGCTGTTCCTTTTTGCAGTGTTCTGCTGAATGTGGCAGTGGTAAAAAGGTTCGTCAGGTTGTATGTATTCAGAACCTGCAATCTTCTATGAATATTGTAAAGAATGAAGAATGCAACCTCGGGCATAAGCCAAAAACAGAGGAACCTTGTGTCAATACAAACTGTAATGCCAAGTGGTACGCCTCTCCTTGGCCAGAGGTAAAATAAAAAAGAATAAAATGGTAACTTTTAAAACAGTTTGATTAAAAAAAATTACTATTTATATTTAGATCGAGATCAAGTTATCAAACATTAGGAGTGGTAAATAGTTTTAAATGAGTAAAATATATGGGGTACATTCCTGGTACATATGTTGACTTAAGTAAATCCACTTTTCCCCTTTAATATCAAAACCTAGCAAATAGATATTGTTCACTTGTTTAAAGAGTTAATTCATACGTTTCAAAACTGGTTGGTCGAGATTTATATGTACTTTAATTGAATATACTTAATATATTATTTATAAATTAGTCAGATTGACACTTTATTATATACTGTCTTATGTGCTCTTAGTTTAGAATGTTAAGAAATGATAGCATTATGAAACTATTTATGCAATGATTTCAAATGCTGTTGTTTAGTTCAATGGTAGACGTAATATTAAATTGAACTTCTACATTTAAAGTGCTCAGCAACATGTGGGGAAGCGTACCGTACCAGAGAAGTTCGTTGTGTTGAAGATAACAAAAGCGTATCAGATAGTTGTGATCCATTATTACGACCTGCAGTGCAAGAAGCATGCTCAGCACCCATGTGTTCACAGCCCAAAGATATTTCCCCAAAAAGCTTGAGACCAGGTATGTTGAAATATTTTTTAACAATGTTTAATGTAAAAAAAAAAAAAAAAAAGGAACTTGTTTAAGAAGGATAATGTAAAAAAAGTTACCCCTTTCAGACCTTGTGATCTATTGGACAGATTATGTGTAGGTCATCTGTTTCTATGGCTGATGGTTAACGAGTGTCATCTGGCCAGCACAATGACCAACAGTCCTAACATTCCTCAACCAAAGTTAAAATTTAAATTGGGTGGACTCAGGGGCGGCCTAAAAATCCTGAAATTTAAAATCCCACCTCTCAGTGCAGAAGCCAACTGCTTTTACCACTCAGCCACCATCCCCCAAAAAGATAATGTAGTCATTATAAATTTAAGAAGTTTTTGTTTAGGTATGTTAATTAATTACAGAAACTTTCTTATTTAATTGGACCACTGGTCCAACTAGACCATCCAACCAATTTCTTATTCTGCCAGAATCCTAAAGTACAAAAAAAAATCCTATTACAAAAGATTAATGCCATTGAAAATTCCATTTTAAATCAGAGGAAATAATTTTTAAAGCAAAAAACATAGCCGACAGTGTGGTTATGAATAACAAAATTTCATCAAAACATTTTAATGAACTGTGTGTGTCTTCTTTAGTCAATGAAACCGTATATGTCTTCTTTAGTCAATGAACTGTGTGTGTCCTCTTTCTCTGCAATCAAAACACATTAGTCTTTGAACTATCACACTGTGTCTGTGTCCTCTTGATGACATGGTGTATTGTTAATCAACATTTTAAGCTGACACTAATGCATGTTTTAGTCTCTTTAAAATTTTGGTCACAATATTTTACTTTTGCTGAAAGATTGTGATTGGATTCTAATGTTTTATAAATATTGTTAAATATAAATATTGGTGCTAAATGCATATGCATCAAAACAATCTTGTTTTAACATTCATTTTGTTTTTGCTATACACATTATATTTCATTTGATATGTTTTTATTTATCATTTCTATCTATAGGAGTCACCAATTCTACAAGAGAAACTCCACAGCATGGAGAAAGAAAAATTGAGGATAGTCTCTTAGAGGATGATAGAAGGGTCCGCTACAGAGGTCAAGCTCAGAATCTTAACAAACCATTTCCACTCAGAAAGCATGGTAATTAAATCATTATTATATGAATTATGAAATAACTAAGTTCTGTATACCCCATTTTCAAATGCTTGACTTTGTTTTGCATGTTTCGGATGCTCCTTTAGAGTTGAAGATTATTACATCCTAGCCCAAACCTCCTTCAGAATTGAAGATTATTACATCCTAGCCCAAACCTCCTTCAGAATTGAAGATTATTACATCCTAGCCCGAACCTCCTTCAGGAATGGGGGGAGGTGGGAGGATGGTGTTTGGACTGGGTTCAAACCTGAGACCATTAAAATAATAATCCAGATGTTAAACCACATGACCAGGCAGTCATCCTGTATATATATATATATATATATATATATATATATATATATATATATATATATATTTTGTTAAGACGTGGGATTGAACTAAAGAGAATAACTCACCAATTCTCAGATCACTGGTATCTCTCCCATTGCAGAAGCACAATGCAACTATAATCAATCAATATCCCAGATAAAAAGAAATAATGTCACAATCTCCTAATCAAATTTACATATTCCGATTCACTAACACAATAGAAAACAATCCTCAGACAAGAAATCTAAACTCATAACTCAAGTTTCTGAACACATTTACGTCCAACAGCATAAACAAAAATCACCCTACTTTGCACTTGGAAAAAATGGTTAGTCAGGGAGGAACAGGGTTACAACAATATATATATATAAATTTTTTATTTTTTTGTGCAATGCTCTGTAAAATCCTAAGTTGTAAAGCAATCTTCCTTTACAATGTTCATATAAAGCATATTATTATTATTAAATATCACTTAAATTTATGAGAAATATTTTCTCAGCAGGAAAAAAAAACATTGTGTTAGTTGCTTTTTAAAAATATACTAGTCATAAAGTTAATGTCAGAGAAAATTATGAGTTGAGTTTATTTAGTTCTGTTCATTGGCTTTCACTATTTAAATATTCTTCCCTACTAGATAAGAGCTGCAAGGATAACTTTCAAAACTGTTTAATGGTGACTCAAGCAAGACTTTGTTCATACAGTTACTACAGAAAACTTTGCTGTGAATCCTGCCAAAAGGTTTAACATATCGTAATTATTCTTCAAGTTGTGATTTTCTTCCCAACATTAAAACAAATGTGTATTGAATTTCTGCATTAGCTAAATTATGTATTTTGAAAAATCCATTCCATAATAAATCAGATGCCACGCTTCATTTTCTTCAATAAATTAGTCTAAAAAAATTAATTTAGTAAAGCCTAACAACTAAAAATAATGGAAAACTGCAAATACTGCAATGCATTTTTTTAAAGAAGGTATATACTGTATTTGTATTTGTACTGTTTTGTCTTGATTTGACTCTTTCTAAAATGAACTTTAACTAAAGTTAATAGCATATTTTCACACAAAAAAAAATATAGCTAACAAGTTGCAGATTAAACCAGTACTAAAATCGTTTATTAGTTTGCAATATACTCTGGTACCTAATGAACATGTAGCACAAGAAAACTGCAGGTTTGATCATTATTTATTTAACCTAAGAAGAATAGAAACCTTCCAATAAATCTGCAGCTTGCAATAAAAATGTAATGTTTTTTAAATTTAAAAATTATAAAAAGATAAAAATATTATTTTTTTTGTTGAAATGTCACCTTTTGTTGTTTTTTTATGTGGTTTCAGTTTTTTAAACCCTTTTTGGAGTTGATTAAATGTATCAGTTTTGTTTACTGGTGATTCTTTTTTTTTTATGGTAAGTCTTTGTAAACATTCAGACAAATTGGTTAAATTGTCAATTGTTTGCTTAAAACAAATGTTTACATTAACTGGCTACCTATTTCTGTTTATGAGCAAAGACAATGTATTCTTTTTTTTTGTCTTGAATTCAAATATTTATGTCAAAATTTGTTGGTGCTTATTACTTTTGCTTTCCCAGCAAGGTAAATCTCTTGTATGTATGCAGGTTAATCTATATGTACACGAATCATATTATGTATGAACTACATGAATAGTTATGAAAAGTAAGCTGTGGTCATATATTAAAAAGCATTATTGTTATAAGTGTATTATTGTTTCTACACATTCACTTTAATGTTCATCTTTGTACATTCATGTAAAGCAAAACATTATATTACTGGTTTCGAACATAATTTTAAGCATCAAGTCAATCTAAACAAGATATTTAGTTAAAAACAAATTATGATAAAGTCAAATAGACACATTAATGTTTCAATGTGTCAAATATTTTTTTTAAAGATTATTTTTATAGCTCGAATCTAGCAAATAAATGGTAATGCATTACACTTTTAAAGACTTACTAAGTATTGAAGAATGCTTCTGTGTTAAAAGTTTTTGGAATACAAATTTTTTTATGTACTTACTTTTATGTTACAAAATGTTGATCAACTTAAGGTGGTATAAAATTGATATTTAAACACTTGACCATGTTTTATGTGAAGGAAAAATATTTTGGTTGAAAGTAAAACGGACTAGCATTTTATTATTCCTTGAAACTGTTAATAAATAAAACACAAATTCGTTGACATGCCACGGGCAGGTATTTTTGTTATGTTTGAACAGGGCAAGTTTTTTTTCAAAGTCAGCTAATGTATTGTAAATGTCTGGGAAACACTGAATTTATTTGTTCAAATGCACACACAATTTCACTTTCTTTTGAAGAGAAAAATCATTTATCATTATATTATACGATTCAAAATTGTCAGACAATTAATAATAGTTTAGTTTTAGTTTTTTTGGCACATCAGCACAATTCAGGCCATGTCGTGCCCAACTCTTTAATGACCATAAGTGTATTCAAAAGTTCTGTATATATTTATTAGAACTAAAGACTGGGTTCCTAAAAAAAAAAAACAGAACAAGAATTTTGACATATATCATTGTTTGAAATGATATTAGAAGTACCTTCATGTTTATAAATTAAATTTTCATATGATCTATATAAAATCTTTAGCTTTATAAGAAAAATTTTGCTCATTTTTTTTTCCTCTTTGTTTATGCCGCTGAAATAGCACTACAAAACTATACAGGTTCCTATACCGGTCATTTGTGTACACGATTCCAGTTGGACCTACTGAGGCTAGTGAAACAATCACATTGTCCATTTATTCTTTATTTTGACAAAGTGTCTTTACACTACATGTATGTCTGAGGTTATGTGCTGTTATTATGAACATATGTTTAATGGAGCTTTAAATGGTGTAAATATATTTTTTATTGTTATTACACAATATGTCTGGGGGTTTTTTAGCGGCCCCCAAAGACGCTATTAGCTTTGTGCGAAATGTCTGTCCATCCGTCCCGTTTAGATCTCGTAAACTAGAAAAGATATTGAAAATCCGACATCACAATATTTTAGACCATTCAAAGTTCTGATGCAACAGCTACTTTTTTTTTTCCTGAAAGCGAAAAATCTAATTTTTAAAATCAGTTATGCAAGCAGTTTTTTAAAGAGAAAAAGCTAATTAGTATGCATTATAAGTTAGACCTAATTTAAAACGAATAGTAATCTTGTAAGCTTCATTTTCTTGAACATACTTAAATATGTGCTACGCATTAAAATTTGAATAAAAGATTAAGCCTTTTCAAAACAATTACACTATGTAAAGACCAGGAGAGACTCGGTAAAGCACTTAGCTACCGAACCGAGGGTCCCTGGTGAAGACTGGGATTTTCAACTTCGGAATCCTTGGGCGCCTCTGAGTCTACCCAGCTCTAATGGGTACCTGACATTAGTTGGGGAAAAGTAAAGGCGGTTGGTCGTTGTGTTGACACCCTCGTTAACCATAGGCCACAAAAGCAGATGAACTTTACATCATCTGCCCTATAGACCACAAGGTCTGAAAGGGGAACTAGTTAGGCCAGGTTCACATCTAACTTTGCATTCACTTGCACCTATCCTTTGATCTGCAGCACCATTGGGGCACTACACAAGATCTGTCAACCTTCTTTCTCCATTCTTATCTCTCATTTGTCTTTGATATAATTTCATTTGGATGTTCTTTCTGAAAATATTGAAGCCTGCCTGTATGGACCACTTCGGGGCCGATTTTAAGTTTGTGTTTCCACACAAACTGTCTTTTGTAACCTTGCTATAAAAGAAAATGTGAACTATTTGAGATAACATTGGTTTAAAACATTTTGCATGACTTTTTACATTTTTTATCCAGGGATTAGAGTGCAGTTAAGATGTCTAGATACTAAAGATATATGTATGGATTACAGCATCATCAAACAGGGGAACACCTGTTTGGTACTAAGATTAAGGTGTGCTACTGAAAAAAAAACTGAGACATATAAATTTGCATTATGACAAGATGTTGATGTTCAATACTTGTACTTTATATATATTGAGGATGTTGAGCTTGAGAGATAATTTTAAAGAGTATATCTCTCATGTCTCGTTACTGTAGTTTGGTTTCATAGGACTGAAATTGAAATAAAGAAATAGACATTTCTTTTTTTTTTCTTTTTTACATATTGTTTTTAATGATTGAATGTTGCATGCTAATGCATGTAAGCTAAAGTTTGAATGATTGTAAACTACATGAAAAAAAAACAACACTTTTTATACACATGCAATAAAGTTTAATCATCATCATTAAATGTAATTTTTTTGCCTTTAAATTCAGCAATACCACTTTGTTCAGCTTTCCGTTTCCTGCTAGCCTCCCATGAAGGATGGAGTTTTTCACTCTTGATGTTAACTGAAAGAACAACCCAAGGACCATTAAATAAGACTCAAGCTACTAGCACTAACTACGCAACAAGGAGAAACAACATTATTTTCAATTATTTTACCTTTTTTAGGATCTGAATCTTTCCTTGTATTATTAATATTGTTTTTGACCCTTAGAAATAGAAAAAAAATATATTGAACATATTGAAAGAAGAAGAAATAACAACAAAAAAAAAAGAAAAGATGTGAATTATAAGATACCTCCAAGCTTTGTATTCTATATCAAAATGAAAAGTTTTAAAAATGAATCTGAAAATTAAGGACATATTGTGTTAGTAGATCTATGTGTGTGAGAATAGGAGAAGGATAATAAACAATTAACAAAAGCTTAAATCTATGAATATACTGTATTTTTGAAAAGCAAAATTAATAGTTGCTAACATTTGAGACTCCATTGGCCTACTTAGGGACTTTATTTATTTTGCCTCATTATTCAGATTAGCTATAGCCTCCCTTTCCACCAAACTAAAAAAAACAAATGTATAAAAAAACACACAAACACACCCTTGTAGCCTGAATGAACATCATGTTATTAATCTAGATAAATTGCCATTCTCTTACAGAAATAAACATAAGAATTCTTTTGATTTTGCTTGAACAACTAAATACTTTAATAGGAGGTTTACATGAAAGCCAGGATGGTTTGAGATGTAAGAGTTTTTAATATAGAAATGCAGAGAACAGAACATGAATATATAAACATCATCTGCCTCTTCACCTTACAAATATTTGGCATGAACTGCAAGTGTAACTGACAACTTAAAAAAAATGTTGGTGAAATAAGTCACCTGGCCTCCTGACAAGTACTGAAGTTTACTTGGCAATAATATTCACAATCCTTCTGTTTCTAAAAGATGGTTGTTTTCCAGATACCTAAGACTACTCAAACATTTCTTGTACTGCCTACATTCCATCAAAGGTAAAGACTGAACTTCACAACAAGCTTATGTTCTGGTCGATAATATTATGACAGAAAAAAGAATATGTTTATTATAAGATAGTTGTGACAGATGAGGCCTCCATCTTGCTTTGGGAAAGAATGCACTCTTGGACTTATTCATTTAATTTATTAAGAGATATCAATTACAAAAATTACGAAATCAGTAATGAGGTAAAAAGCTAAGCAATGTAGAATCAAATGAGATGTCACTAGTCAGTAGAAAAATCAGAATGATCAAAGTTGCTAATTAAGGTTTCTTATTTAATATGTTTAACATACATTGAATATTGAACAGAAAAAAAAAAGAGATGCTCTACACTATATATTCAATAAAAAACTATTTTTTACAAAAAACGCATCTAAATTTATGCTTATAGCAAGAAATTATTTGTGCAACTATTAAATGCAATCATCACATACAAAATTATAAATCGCCCCAGGAGATAAATTGGAACAATCCATGTGGCAATATGGATTTATAAAAAAAAAAAAAAAAAGAACCAGAGACAGACTGGCTATATGGGCCAAAACATATAGACCAATAAAGAAAAAAATAGTTTTGGCAGTGGTTTGATACCCAAAACTGAACAGGTTCAATTTATGTTTGTTTTACAATTTCGTTGGAATTTCAACCCTAATATCAGAAACTTTAAACTCTATGTACCAGCAAAATGAGTTCCAACTTAGCTTTCGGGTCTTCAAGGTTGTTGTTTGACCTAATCATTTTGCTGGTCATCATGGCACTCCCAATAGTTTTTTTTTTTGTTCCTTACCTCCCCCATCTTTTAATGGATCCATTGACAGTGTTAGCAAAAAAGAGGGAAAAGAGAGTTTAAGTTACAAAACATTGATATACCACAGAAAAAAAATGGGCGTGATAATTAGCTCTTTAACAATAGTTTATAGATCTGTAAGTTTAATTTAAGACACAGCTGCGAAATTGGATGTCAAACTTGTTATCATGGACTTTTCTTAGAGCTTATATACTTGCCAGGATGCTTGCATAAAAGAGCATACTAGTGAGTGCATTACCAAGAGCATAAAGCTTCATTTTACAAATCTGAAAGGCAGAGGGAATAAGGACACAATGTTGTTGAAAAATGTGTCGTAGAAAGCCTTGGGAAGCTGATGAACGCTGTTATAGGCAAAGAAATAAATGACTCAAAAATGTTTTCACAGCCAATTTGACACTACTAAAGATATCACATGTAAGGATCAATGCTCTATTGTTATTCAAAATGGTATGATGACTAAAAGATTGCTATTATTAATATACAGTCATGTATCAAGTGCATCAACTGTTGTTGGGATTGAAAAAACTTGTTATAGATATTTCATGTTAAAACTCTTTCTAAGTGTTATGCTTTTTTCTTTCTAGTCTTAAAGTGCAAATAATTTGTAGACTACCTACAAATACTTATAGAAACCTATGCATGTTCTAGATGCATTATGAAACTTAACATATTTTGCAGAGAATTAGGCCTACTATAGGATGTATCTGATATGACATGCCATTTGTTGGCCAGGTTTTACGGTAATTCTAGAGTCGATTTTCATACCCAGTCCTTCCCTGGTTAGGGCCCTGACATATGAGTTACAGACAATTAATCTACTAATCATTAAGGTAACAGAAACAAAGCATTACAATTACAAAGTAGGTAGCATGTATAGATTATTATTTCAAATGAATGCAAAAATGTATTTGTCTATTTAAAAACTCATAAAACAATACAATACAACAATACAAAACAAACACAAAATAGAGCAGTGTGATTCATAACAAACGAATATTCACATTTGACTAGAGTAACACCATTAGTAAAATCACTAAATTTAGAAAGCCTTCAGGACAGAAGACTCAAAAGTAAAGTCGCAATTATACATAAAACACTAACCATAATCTTCAAATACAAAAACAAAACTTAATAAAATACTCTGAAAGACACAAAGATAAAGGCACATTGCTCGTCCCATATGCTAGGACAAATTTGTACAAATACTCCTTCTTCCCTAGTGCTATTAGAGCATGGAATGGGTTGCCTGAGCTAGCCAGAAAAACCAGTGACTTGGCAGAATTTAAGTCATTGGTTAATATGCATGACTAAATGCATGACGCGTAGGACGTAATCATCTTCTTTTTTGAACTAACGTCTGTATTATATAAGATAAGATAATTATAAAAAGTATACCATACCTACTAATAGATGCAGAACTCTCTCTACTGGAGTGTTTTGATTTATCAAATCGTTTTTCTCCAGCAGAATGTTCTTTAAAGCTGCCTTGTTTAAAATCTCCTTTTCTAGAAGTATTTTGTTTAAATGGGCCTGATCTTCCATCACCACCTGACTTGGTTTGAACCCCTCTCTTAGCAAATTTACCCTGTCTGGCTGACTTTTCAGAAGTTTTGATTTCTGGATTATAAAACATAGATTCTATTTTAAATCTATTATAAGACAAGTCATCATTCCCAATGTCATTGTCATTCAATAATTGATTATCTTCAAGTCTGATAGCCATGCTGTCATCTTCATCACCACTACCAAAGAAAGGATCATTCACTGGTTTTGACTGGGCTTTCAACAAAAACTCTGGAATTTGTTTCTCTTTTTTCATTTTTTTCCCTTCATTTTTTTTGCTACTACCTGATTTTACTGTTTTTTTGATGATCTTTGCATTTCCTTCAGATGCAGAGCTAGAAGACTTGTCATCTTCAGTTTCTTCATCATCATTATTTAAACTTGATGCACCATCATCATCAGTTTTATCATCACCAGAACTTGAGGCTTCTTCACTGACTTCTTCACCAGAGTCATCATTAGAGTCAGAAAAATCTTCATCATCTGAGCTTGTATTATCATCAGCAATTAGAATCTCTGAATTTGAGCTTTCTTCTTCACTAAGATTTAACTCTTTCACCACACACTCTTTGCTCTTCTTTTGTCTCGTGTTCTCTTTACTTTCTTTCTCTGTGTCTTCACGTGCTATAGATTTCTTCACAAACTCTGCATCTTTGTTTTCTAGTTCTGAATCAGTTTCAGCATCGTCAGAATTAATAGCTTCTGAATAATTACTATCAGAGTCACTGCTGTCAGAATCATAATTTGTTATATCTTCCTCTGAAAGTTTTAGTTTCATCTTAGAATTTATTTTTTCTTTATTATTTTTCTTGTCACAAACCTCATCAATAGTATCACTGGAAGAAATTTCTTTACTGTTCGTCTTACTTTTTGGTAATTTATTAAGTGTATCTAATTCTGACTTTGAACAGGTTTCTAGTAAAGAATCTGTGGTATTAATATTAGTTAACTTGGAATCATTGTCACTTGAGTTATTTGAATCACCCAGAGACTTTTGATTGCTCTCTGATTTCGATTCCTCTAAGTTTGTAAATGTATTTACCACAGTTTTATGTTGAGGTTTGTCTGACTCAGTTTCTTCAGTTGTTTTTCTTGTTAGTTTTTTATTTTTTCTTTCAAATTTTATTTCTGCCTTCTGGAGACCTTCTTTTCCAAACCTCTCTTGAATGTAAGCTTTTGTCATTGTTTCTGCAGCATTGATATTTTCCACACATTTGGAAAGCTTCTTTTGTTTCTGCTTCTTAGTTTTGAACCTCCTTCCTGTTTGTTTAATGAGTAAATATGCAGCCAGATCCTGCCAATCAGAATGCTGTTCTCTGAAATCTGATACTACTTTTTTCATCAGTGGGTGATCAGCAAGTCGACCAAGTGCACGGGGGCCAGATGACAAACTCTCCTTTAACAAAAGTCAAATAAAACAATAAGTAATGGAAATAACATTTTAAAAAAGCATGAAGCTTAACATTTCATAAAATATTTAAAATTATTATTACTTTAATCATAACAAGCTTTATAATCCTAGAAATTTTTTTTTAATTATGCATTTGAAATTAACAATTAAAACAAAACGACTTATAAAATTCTAAAATATAAATAATAATACTTTTTAAAATAACTGATTTTTTTAAAAATGTATACTTTTCTAGTAGTTTAATGTAACTAAAATACTGTGTAGATGTTGAATTGAATAGTTGGTTTTGATTTGTTTTTGTATAATACAACTTGCTTTGAATGGAATAAAGCAAAACAAAGAATACAAATTCTAAACATTTTACCCCTTAAATACAATAATAATTTGACAGGTCCAAATATTTAAAATTACAATAGTTAAGCCAAAATGATGGTATTTATGGTATTATGAACAAATTAACTTGTTCCTCCCCTCAAGTTTCATGCTCTTTAAATGTCCAGAGTTAACTTGAAATTAACTTGATTGGAAAAATCTAAAACTGTTACATGACATGAATATCCCAACTATTCCACTCAATGATTGAAAGAGAAACTAAGAAGTTCAAGACTTCTTCTTCTTCTTCTAGCCAGCTTTATTGCTGCTGAGCTGTGAGCTCTTTTGCAGACTGTGCCAAGGAAAAAAAGTGTGCTGTTTTCTTCAGTTGTTCAGCACTGCCGTACAGGGTGTTGGTTATGTTGGGCTGTAGTGGAAGTAGGGTCTGCCTAAGGTGGATTAGGGAGGGGCATTCAAAGAGGATATGGTTTACGGTTTCAAAGGGGTGGGCGCAGTGTCTGCAAAGGGGGAGTTGAGTGGAGTTTATTTTGTTCAGGTGGTAATTTAATAGTGATGTGTGTCCTGTTCTTAGTTGGAAGATTGTAGATTGTTCTTTTCGGGGAGGAAGTGAATACTGTCCAGTTTGTTAGGGGTAGTCATTTCTTTGTACATGACTCTGCCTGTGTTTCCTGATGCCCATTGGTTGAGCCACTCCTCTTTGTGATTGTTGACTAACATTGACCTTAGGGTGAGGTAGTTAACAGGTCTATCTGGTTGTTCCATAGATGAACCTGCCTTTGATAGCTTATCTGCCTTTTCATTTTCCATGATGCCAATGTGTCCAGGGATCCACTGTAGTGTGATATTGATATTTAATTTTGATATCATCTGATGGATTATCACAATGAGTGTAGTCAACTCTCTTGGGCTGTTTGAGGTGCTGCTGTTAAGTGCTTGCAGAGTAGATTGGGAGTCTGTAAAGACAACAATATCTGATGGTGGTTGCACTCCTTCATATAATGTTTTCCACTGTCTGTAGTGCTATGGTAATTGCCTCAATTTCGGCTTGGAAGTTTGAGCAGTAATCGCCACAAGGTGTGCTTATCTCAAAGTGTTTATTTTTAGGGAAGACCAGGAAGGCACCAAGACCAGCTTTGAAAGCCGATCCGTCTGTATAAATATGGATAGCTGTTTGCCTACTTTGAGCTCCAGTGGATTTGATTCTTTTGTTAAGGTGTTATTTAGTAAATGTGTTTTGATGGTTGGTTGTTTGTAGTTTAGTCCGGGTGTAATGTTTGAAAACCTGGTAATTTTTTCTCTGTTATTGGGTAGGAGGTGTTTTAGGGCTAGTTCGTCAGTAAGTTGGATCAGAGTCCTTTGATTGTTTTTTGGTTGTTTTTCCTATTTCTCTGTGTTAGTAATTTATTTGGATGATCGTCCTCCAACCTTCTGTATCTCTCAATAGCTTCTAATGCTGCTCTGTTGCGCCTTAACTTAAGAGGTTCAATATTGGAGTCAATTTCACAGGCTGCTGTGGGAGTAGTTCTCATACCTCCACTAATTAGCCGCAAGGCTTGGTTTTGGATTGTATCTAATGATGATTGATAGGTTTTGTTGGCAGCTACATGTAAGGAGAGACAGTTATCCATTACAGATCTGACATATCCAGTGTATAACTGTCTTAAGGTTTTCTTTTCAGCTCCCCAGGATGTTCCTGCTAGGTGTTTTATTATGTTTAATCTTTGTGATGCCTTCTCTTTTAAATCTGCCATAAAGTGTGTTAGAGTCTTTGGTCTAGTTTTACACCAAGATATGTTGGATTTTCTTCTTTATTTATTGGCTGAGAGTCTATTTTTAGGATGTAGTTTCTTTTTGCTGTTTTGTTGCTGTGGCTATAGATTGAATAAACTGACTTTTCTTTGTTTATTTCCATTTTCCATACTGTGGTCCTAGTCCCCGAATCATTTCATTTGTTATTTTATCGGGTCCAGGGGATTTTCTTGACTTGAGGCTTTTTAGGGCAGTATTGAGCTCATGTAGAGTGAAGGGAGTGTCAAAGACAGTTGACTGATGGAGCTTTTTCTTCTTTCTTTAAGATATTACTGAAGGCCTGGTCCAGTTGTTTTCTTGGCTTTGACTTGTTAATGCTGGCAAAATATTTATTGAAGGTTTTAGCCTTTTTAAGGTTTTTCGTTATTATGTCGTCAGTGGCTTTAATAGGTTGGGGGTTTGTTATTTGTTTCTTTCCTGCTAGCCGGTGCAGAAAGGTTCAGACCTTTCGACCATCCTTGTTTAGATCTAGTTGTTCGCATGTTGTGGTCCACTTTTTCTTTTTTTCTGTTTTAATTTTGTATCTTATAAGCCCTGTCAATTTGTTGTACGTTGTCTTGTTCTCTCTAGTAGGGTTTTTTTCTATAGTCTTCCTTGCCATGTTTCTTTCTTTTACTAATTTATCTAATTCAGGCGTCCAAAAAGGTTTGTATTTCTTAACTTGGCCTCGAGGGATGTGTTTTTTTGCTGCTTGTAAGATGTTGGAGACTATAGTTGTGTAGGTTGAATTGACGTCTGTCTCCATTATGCTTGATAGTCTTGTGTCTGTTTCTTGTGAAAAAGCTGCCCAGTTAGCTTTTTTATAGTTCCATCTAGTTGTTTTGCTGGATTGGTATCTACCTGGCATTCCAATATTGAGGAGTATAGGCCTGTGGTCACTACCTATGTCTTCAAGTACTGTTATTTTAGAAGAGTCTGTAATGTCTGTAGAGATAAAAGTTAAGTCAGGTCTGTTGTGCTGTGTGCTCTGTGGAGGAAAGTTGGAGGTGAAGTTTTGTTTTGCAGAAGTTGTAGGTTAGAAGCATTAGTTACATCCTCTATTTCTTTGCCACGCTTGTTGTAGTGTGGGTAGCCCAGGGAAGGTGTGTGTGCCTTGAAGTCGCCAGCTATTATTGTCCTTGTATAGTGTGGTAGTTGTAAGAAGTTCAAGACAAATCTAGCTCAATCTAGAGATATTTTAGTTAGTCCAGTCCAAATTCATATAACAAGTTGATAATATTTTTTTCTTTTGTTGAGAACTGTGACAAGGCAAATACATATGTATCTACCTCAACATAATTACAAGAGTGATGTAATACAGACTGAGTGGTAACAATGTCATCTAAATCCTAAAATTACCTTGCACACATCAGAAAATGTTCTTGTATTGGCAAGTGCATATTTTGAAACTTTGTCCTCTTTTAATTTCTGTAATACAATGTTGTTATATTTATTTAGATAGAAGATAAAAGTCAATGAAAAAAAAAAGTCAAACAAACCAATAAAAATTATCACTTTCCTTGTTCTTATCTTATTTACCTTAAGACGTTTTTGAAAGAAATAAAAAAAACAAAACATTTTAGATGTCTTTTTAAAATTATTGACAGACATATTAACCAGTAAGAGAGTAACTATGACTGGAGGGGTGGGGTAATTATTTCATGTCAAAAGTGCTCTACTAATTTTTAAATTGTATTTAGATGGTTGTAAATAGATTTTCTATGCAATAAATATAAAAATACGTAATATAAAAAAAAGTCTATTTCACAGAATCTTTCAGATTCTACAATGGTTTTAGCATTTCATAAAAATATTTTTTAAAGTAACAGCAATGTGTATATATATATATACATACATATATGTATAAAATGTACTTATAAAAACAGTTCTTATACTGATGTATAAGGTTAACAAGCCATTAATAATTTTTTTTTAACAATTTCAACATTTACTTTAATTGACTCAATTTCCTCCAAAAAGCGTTCGGCCTTAGACAAATTTTTTGACTTCTGCTGTTCTGTACCCCTAAAAAAAAAAGATTTAAACTAAAGAATAGTCATAAATATTTACAAAGGCAGCAAAGCTAAAATCAATAACATTTAATAGTCCATTTACAACATTAGAAAATAGTCATTATTCCTATTATTTTGATTAATTTAATTACCATTATCTTAAAATTATTTCAACAGATGATTTGAAATTATTTCAACACATGATTTGAAATACAGTTAAGATTAAAAAATTACTTTAAAAGAATTTTTTATAATTACTTTTTTTTCTTTAAGGCTGCAATATGTCGGCAGAGTTTGTTGATTACTTGTACTTTAGTGCGTCGCACAACTTGGCGCATATTTACCACCTGAAAGTTAAAACAAATAAATATGGATAGTTATTAATCATCAGTATCTTCACAATGCTTTATTTTTTCAAGGATATTTTAATTTTTTTATTATTATATTTATATATATATATATATATATATATACATATATATATATGTTAGAATAATCTAAAATCTAGATGACACTAGATCTAAAAATTCTAAATCTAGATTCTATATTGATATATATAAATATATAGAACTTTTTTTTCTTTTGTCTTTATGTTACATCTACTAGTACTACTCATCTAGAATAATCTAGATCTAGACTAGATGATCATGATTATTCTTGATACTGATAATAGATCGAGAATCTAGAATAATCTAGAATAATGATATTAAAAGTATATATATTTTTTTTAACTAGACATATTGTTCTATTTTTTTAGAATTTTTAAAATTTGGGGTTATTTCTCTTTGTTTATGGTTAGAGTTAGGGCCTGAGAAGGGTTTTTCCTAACCGCTACTAATTTAAATAGGAGCTATTGGGTTGATAAGTAAGTTAAATAACTTTATAAGACATAAAAGACACTATAATTAGAATAGATCTACTAGTTAGTAGATCTACTACTCAGTCTACTAGTCTTAGTAAAATAGTAGTCTAGTTTTCTTTTAACTTACTTTATTGTTCAAGCCCATCATGTCGATAGAGGCTGTTTTCGCCAAATCAATACTTCTAGAATCCACGTCCATTGTCATTGTTACAGCCTAGATTTATAGCTGCCTAGATAACAAAGAGTTAGATCTAGAGTCTAGATCATACCCTAGATTAGATTAGATTTAGATATCCTAAACTAAACTAACACCACAAAAATAACATTGCGAATGTAACAATATCGTAGTAGCCTCCCTTTATCACAGACCTATATTTTCGTCTTTGGTTGGGGGGGGGGGATATCGCATTAATCTTAATCATATTAATTAATATGAATCTGGATATCTGACAAAAGTGACCAATTTTGGAAAATCCTATACTCTTAATTAACCGAGCAATTCTTGTATAGATCTATATATTCATATATAAATTTTATTTCAAAAAACGATTGTAACGATTTTCTTTAAAATTTCAAGGTACAATGTAGATGTAAATGAGAGAAAAATTCTCAACTCATTGGCCACATTGCGAAAACTAAAGGTCGACCACCTTATAGGTTTAAACAAGTTTCATTATCGTAAAATTTATTTTGGCTATGCATCTTTTTATGAAAAAAGGATATGTAAGGACGCTATTAGAGCATGGAATGGGTTGCCTGAGCCAGCCAAGAAAACCAGTGCTTTGGCAGAATTTAAGTCATTGGTTAGATGTATGACGCGTAGGACGTAATCATCTTTTTTGAAGTAACGTTTGTATTGTTTGCCTGGTCGTGCGGTTTGTGCGCTGGACTGTCGTTTGGATTTATCGATGGTCCCGGGTTCAAACCTAGCCCGCTCCCATCCCCCGTCATCCTGCGGGAGGTTTGGACTAGGAAGTAAACTATCTTTAACTCTGTAGAATATTCGTGTTACACAAATAACAAACTAGTGTTTAAGAGGGAAGACATATTAGGAACTCCATTTATTACGTAAACACAAGCAGTGTTGCACTGACGCATTAGTGTGCAAATGTACAGATAATACCAATATGTTACATCTCACTTCTTCAATTCAGAAAATCTATTTATCAGAACATGATCAGAATAACTAACAAACTAGTCAACTAAAAAGTCAATTCACAAATCAAGTCTATTGGGTTTGTTAGCTATTCTGCCTGAGCGTGTTACGTAAGGTTCATGTGGTCTAGAGTTGTTAGAAGAAGCAGTGTGTAGTGGCGGCTCTACATCTAACGCAGTTTGTAATCTTCGACTCTCTAGATATTGTGGTTCCAGTTGTTCTGAAATATCATCTGGAAAATTATAATTATTGTCCAATCTGTTTGCTTTCACAGAAGAGTATTTCCTCGCTCGAAGGTAACGAATTTCTGGGTCGACGCCCCATGAGTAATTGTGCTGGCGACAAATTAATATTAGTCAGTGGAGTAGTTCTGTAGTCTAATCGAGACAAAAATTTGTCTTCGATTTTCTTCCACAGTTTCTTCACTGTCCGTATAGCTCTTTCAGCCTCGCCATTGGAACTCTGAAAATGAGGACTCGATATTTCATGCTCTACTCCGTATGATTTACAGAAGTTCAGGAATTTCCTTGAAGCGAACTGTGACCCGCTATCTGACCTTAACCTTCTAGGTATTCCATGGCATGCGAATATACTCTTCATTGGTTCGATGATATCTGATGTAGTTTCCTGTGACAGTTCTTTGACATCAATAAACTTTGAGAAGTAGTCAATTAGAAGCACATACTTTTTCCCTTCAAAATTAAACAGATCACACCCAACCATGCTGCATGGAAGATCTGGTGTCTTGGTAGGTATTAGCGGTTCTGACACATTTTGAATCTGATGTTCAGCACACCTGCTACAATCCTTATCACTTCAATGTCTGCATTCATGCCTGGCCAATACATGACTTCTCTGGCTCTCTGCCTACACTTGACTATTCCTAAGTGAGACTTGTGAATCAGATTTAGCATGTATTTACGTAAGCTTGGTGGCATGACTATTCTCAGACCTTTGTATATAATACCATCCGAAGTTGATAACTGGTCTCTTGAATCCCAATATGGCCTGACTTCAATTGGAGTTTCGCTTCTTGTGTCCGGCCAACAAGTCATAATTACTTCCCGAAGCATTGAAAGTTCTTTGCTTGTACAGTCTTGAATTTCACTGTATTTTTAATCACTTACAGAGATCATATGCACTGAATCATCTGTAAATTCACATGTCTGTATATCAGTATTTGGTAGATTTGCATGAGAAGGTGTATCGGAGATAAACATTTTTTTTGCCTTTTCTGTAACAGACTTTCAGATCATACCACTGTAGTCTTATTAGCATATTCTGTATTCTCATTGGTGCTGACAATATAGGTTTCTTGAACATTTTCTCCAGAGGTTTGTGATCATTATAAACTGTCAGTCCTACTTCTTTACCAAATATGTAGCAGTGAAATTTGCTTGTACTATACACAATTGAAAACATTTCCTTTCAATTTGAGCATATCTTGTTTCTGCATCCGTGAGAGCTCTTGATGCGTATACAATTATACGACTGGAGTGATCGTTAAATGAACTTGTGTGTTAGCCGTGCTTGTAATCGTGCTAGTATTTGTAATCGTGTTCGCATTATCGAAGTCTGTGAATCGTGACCAGTCTGTACTGTGTTATTGTGTGTATCAGTCGTGTTTTATTGAAATAAAGCCTTGTTTCTAAGGTTAGGAATTGATTTAGTATATTACAATTTATTTCAATAAAACCATTCTTAAATGGACAAGTTTTTGCGTCCCAATAGACTGGATGCTGATCCTAGTTCAACTAATGATTCAGTTACATGGAAACATTGGATTTCTTGTTTTGACAGATTCGCAACGAAGGTAGGGGCTAGTGAAAGCGAACAGTTTGACCTGCTATGCAACTTTGTGTCTCCATCCTTATATCAGTATATTTCTACCTGTTCTAAATACTCAGAAGCAAAATCTATTCTTGAGAATTTATTTGTGAAGGCCCCTAATGAAACATTGGCCAGACATTTACTTGCAAACAAGAAGTCGATCAAAGTCTTGATCAATTTGTACACAAGCTGAGACTGATGGCCAGAGATTGTCAGTTCCGAGCTGTTAGTGCTGACAAAAATGAAGACGACGCCATTCGCGATGCCTTTGTTAGCGGCATGCGTTCGAGTGTAATTAGACAGAGGCTACTTGAGAAAAGACCCCTTGATTTGAAAATGGCTTTAGATATTGCCAAGACACTCGACATGGCCCAAAAACAATCCACATCGTTTAGTGCTCCTTCTCAATTGGTAGTCATCTCTTTCTTCATTGGCAATCTCAACCAAAGAAATGGTAGACTCGGAAACAATCGCAATAGTGAATACTAAATCTCAGAGCGAAATGCCCTGCCAAAGACTGCATGTGTCATTCTTGCGGGAAAAATGGACATTTTTCGAAGGTTTGCAGGTACCGCAACACACCTATAACCAAAACAAAAGTCAAAACATCTCCTAGCCACGAGATTAAAAGACAATCTTGTAAAGATTGTAGCTGCATTAAGGACTCTACACATCTAACATCACTAATTGCGACTTCGTCTGTACCTGGTTTAACTAAATCAACAGCACACATCTCTGTAAATGGCGTGAACCTAAAAGCCCTAATTGATACAGGTAGCGGGGAAAGCTACATTTCATCAAACATACCAAGAGAGTACGTATGTTCAAAGCTAAAAATTTCTATGGCGTCATCTCAACTGTCAAGCGTCACAAGAGGCCACATGTAAGCATCGCTAAAATGCAAAGGGGAAGTTTACAATCAATTCAAACTTTCGTTACTAGATGAACTTTGCACTGATGTAGTGCTTGGGTTGGATTTCCTCTCATTACACAAAGAACTGATAATTCCATTCAACGGTGGTCGACCTGCATTTCATGTTTGCTCGCTCAATGCTGTTAAGGTAGAGGCACCACAATTGTTTGCAAATTTATCCCCTGATTGCAGACCTATTGCTACTAAATCTCGTCGTTACTCCTTCCAAGACACTTAATTTATTATAGCCAAACTATAAATAGATTTACTTACCTGGACGCTTACCCCATGCCAAGAGTGGATGAAATGGTGGAGAAAATTTCCAGGTATGAAATCTTTAGCACATTGGATCTGGAGAGTGCTTATCACCAAATACCTATCAAACAGAGCGAAAAGAAATACACAGTTTTCGAAGCTTGCGGTAAACTCTACCAGTTTTGCAGAATACCCTTTGTGGTCACTAACGGTGTAGCTTGCTTCCAGAAAACCATAGACACTATTATAGAAAAAGAAAAGTTGTCTCACACGTTTGCCTATGTCGACAATGTAACAATATGTGGTACAGATGTAGACTCTCATAACAAAAATCTGTTGCGTTTTCAGAAAGTAGCTCTGGAATACGGAATAACTTTCAACGAAAGTAAAAGTGTATTTGCTACTAAGAAGGTAAAGCAGCTTGGATATGAAATATCCAAAGGACATTTGAAGCTGGACCCTGATAGATTTCAAGCTCTGCGAGATTTGCCACCTCCAAAAGATCTGGTCTCAAAAAAGGATAGTAGGACTTTTGGCATATTATGCTCACTGGATACCCAATGGCAATAATTTTACCCTTATTACGGACCAGCGGTCTATTTCATACATATTTAAAGACACTCATGACAAGAAAATTAAAAACGATAAGATACAAAGGTGGAAATTGGAACTGGCAGGCTTCAAGTTTGATATACAGTATAGACCTGGGAACGCCAACAAAGCAGCAGACACCTTGTCTAGAGGGCACTGTGCAACCATGACGAAACAAAGTAGCCTGAAGACGTACCGTGACTACCTGTGTCATCCAGGTGTCACTAGACTTCTACATTATGTCAGGTCAAAGAACTTACCCTTCTCGGTTGAAGATGTCAGACAGACCATTCAACAATGCAGAACCTGCAATATAATTAAACCGCAATTCTATAAGGAATTTGCAGGTACGCTCATAAAGGCCACACAGCCGTTTGAAAGAATTAGTGTTGACTTTAAAGGTCCTTTGTCCTTTACTCGGAACAAGTATTTATTAACAATGATTGACGAATATTCGCGGTTTCCATTCGCTTTTCCCTGCCCTGATATGACATCTAAGACTGATAAAGTGCTTCGACCAGTTATTTTTCCTCTTTGGAACACCCAGTTACATCCACTCTGATCGTGGCACATCATTTATGTCCACAGAAACTACAGAATATCTACATTCTAAGGGCATAGCCACTAGCAGGACAACGCCCTACAATGCAAAAGGAAATGGACAAATAGAAAAGCTGAATAAAACATTTTGGCAGGCTATTTTATTAGCATTGGACTCTGGGAAGTTGGAACTATCACAGTGGGAATCTGTGTTGCCTCAGGCACTTCATTCAATTCGATCATTACTGTGTACGTCTACTAAGGAAACTCCACACGAACGGATCTTCAAATTTAACAGAAGATCGCCAACGGGAACATCCTTGCCTACTTGGCTACAGAACCCAGGGAAAGAATTACTAAAATCACCTGTAAGATCTTCAAAATTTGACCTATTGGTACAAGAGGTTGAACTTATTAGCTGCAACCCACAGTACGCCCATATACGATTTCCAAACGGCCGGAAAGAGACAGTGTCACTTAGGCACCTGGCGCCGAAGGAAAGTTCCACGAACGACTATTTCGAACCAGAGAACGGTATTCTGCCTCAAGAGGTAGGTGACTCTTTGGATCTCTCACCAGGGAGTCGCTACGTGCCTGAAACTATCAGTAATTCACAGAGTTTCAACCCAATGATGTAGAACCAGCCAGAAGTCATCAGTGACTCACAGGGGAGCCCCCCAATTCCAGAGGCCAATATTGACGCGAGTTCCGTACAGGACAGTTACGACTTGCAAGGAGAAAAGTCTACGCCAGAGACACCTCCGGATCCTTCCCTTCATACGCATGGTTATAACCTAAGACCCAGAAAGAAATGAAGGAGGGGTGAATGGAGTGATCGTTAAATGAATTTGTGTGTTAGCCGTGCTTGTAATCGTGCTAGTATTTGTAATCGTGTTCGCATTATCGTAGTCTGTGAATCGTGACCAGTCTGTACTGTGTTATTGTGTGTATCAGTCGTGTTTTATTGAAATAAAGCCTTGTTTCTGAGGTTAGGAATTGATTTAGTATATTACAACGACCTTACTGGAGTAATACTGCTCCCAGTTCCATCTTTACTTGCATCACATTCTATCTCTACGTTCTTGTTGACATCATAATATGCGAAACATGTAAAACATTTTACAAACAACAAAACATAAGATAACGTTTACGTCACAAGGCCTACAGCAAGAAAGGGGAAAAAACTTGACACCACTTAATTATACACTAAAACCAAAACCTTTCTTTGCAAGCATGAACAAGTTTTATTAAATCGATTGGCTTAATTAAACATTTGCGCACCATCTTATTGCAGCTCTATTAGCCTTTTCACCAAAGTAAAAGCCATCTTCACGACTCTCCGCAATAAAAGTGTAAACAATTTATAAATCATGCAAAATACAATAACCTTTTTTTTCTTCCATAATAAATTAATATACATTTAAATTAATTTTTCAAGCTTTCCGGAATACCTATGTACTGTCACATTTAGAACTAACAGAACATAAAAGCAACTATTCAGAATAGTAGTCGTTTCCCGATCGCTCGATCATTTTCAAAAATGTTTCCAAAATGAGGTCGGGTAAATATCTTTCCCAAATTTTTCAACCGAACGAGGATAGGTCACCTGGCAGGCCTACTAAATAAACAAATAGGTAGATCTAGACTCTCTAGATTTATATACATTTCATTCTAGATTCCCGGGCAAGAAAACTAAAATGACTTTGGTCTGACTATAATAGCGCCTGAATAACATGCACGATGTAGTAGGGCTATGTCAGTGTGGTGTGTATATTTGCTGATTAGAAAGTTTACTTGTTGACGAATTATCAGAAGACGTTCGTGTATATTCCTGTGTATAAACTTGAGTTTGTAACAGTGCACCTACATACAGAGTTAAAATACGATTGACTAAGCAGTGGCGTAGCTAGGGTGAGGAAGAAGGGGGGGAAATTTTGAAAATCCCCCCTTGAATATTTTTTACATTAAATATTACGCAAAATGCAGGGGCTCCCAAAGAGATGGCAAATTTCTAGCTACGCCCCTGTGACTAAGCCAACAACATTGAATCATTGCTGATTACTAACATTTCATAAAACCGACGAAATCAGTCTAGTCTATGTCACAAAGTTAGACTACCCAGATGTTGCTTCATCTTTAGCTCTATTCTGTGTGAATAAATTTAATTTAATGTCTAACAAAAATAATAGGCTATAGAGACATTAATAAAAACCTAAGACCAATAAATTTAGCAGCTTATTACTTGAAATTAAATCAATGGTGGCCCAGATCTGAAAAAAACTAAAATTCAAATGGTTGTAGCATGTATTCAACTGGTAAAGATACCTATGATTCTTTTTTTTTATCAGCCTTTTCATTTCTAGCATCCAGGGAGTAGATTACGTATGCAGTATAGCGCTGTTGCTATTTCTTTATATTCCACAGGACTAACTGCGATCTATTATGAATTTTCATATGTGTGTACACATTTAACAGGCATACATTTATAATTATGCCTTTACCTGAACCAATAATCAAATATTTTATCTCTACGGTTCATCCTAAGTGCCACAGATAGTCCAAGTTTTGTAAACCTATCACAAGTTTATTTAAGCAAACGAAATTATTGTATTGTTAACATTTAGAATGTGTATGTTTTAGTCTCTATTGAAATCATGGCCGGATTTAAGTAAGTGAATTCTAAGGGCCAGATGTTTTGGTTGGCCCCTACATACACTTTTTCGAAAGCGATATCCGCTTATTAATCAAAATACTTAAAGCATGCCATATTTTAGAAGAAAGAAATGGAATATTTGTAAATTTAGTCTTAATTTCCTTCTTTTTAAACAAAAATTTAATAGGCATATATTAATTTTAACAAAATGTATACAATGTATACTTTAGAGTTTGTGGAAGGTAAGCTAATGGTTTAGGCACTGCCCTAAATCCGAAGCTGCATTTATATATTACGAGCACGCTTCTTGCGGAGACTCCTTAACCACAACATTGTCAGACGTAAATAAAAAAAAAAAGACTTAAAAAAAAAAAAAAAAAACTTTCTATGACCCCGACGAAAATCGAATTAATAAAATCTGTATTGTGGATTCCCCGGGTCCCACCTGCACTCTTTTAAATCTGGCTCTGATTGAAATTCTATAACCTACCTAAGACTTTCCAAATCAATGCTGGCTCACTATGAATAATGATGGCAACACAATCACACACACTCTTATTTTTTTCACCCCTATTCCCCAAAGAAATAGTTTTTAACTAATCCATTTTTGTTTCAACAAAAAACTGCATCAATTTTTTAAAATCATTATTTTTCCTTTCCTTTTTTTTTGGGAGGGGGGGGAATATTAAAACCCACCCAACACTATAATGATAAGTGACAAAACCACAGGACAAACTGAAATCCAAATCCAGTAGACAAAATAACAAATGTTCTTCATAAAAAAAAAATGAGTGAAATGTTAGACAATTTTAATGTGTTTATGTTATGTAATTTCAAAACATATTTCATGCTGAAATCAGCTAGTCAAATACTTTGCTCAATTTGAATTTTTGGTTTGAATTAAGTTGTAAACACTTGTTTGAAATTCAAAAATTCAATAAATAATGAGAAAAATAAATGTAAAGAATTTCCACTACCATCACTTGAAATCAAAAAGTAATTAAATAAAGAAAACAAATAATTTGGCTGAATATAATAGATAATAAAATGGCACAAAATAATGATCTAAACATGTCAACATTCAAACAAACTATCTAATAATTTTTGACCAGGATATACTTAAATATTTTATGATGTTAACAGATTTACTGTGCCGTATCAACAATGTAAATATTATAATACTAAAATATGTCAAAACTATAACATAAACATTAATATAATACATCAATACTATTTTTTTTTGTTACAAAAAAATGTTATAACCACTGGCCAACTCTCTTTACATTGCAAAAGAGGATGAGATTGAGTTGATTGGAATCCCAAACTCTAACATAATCATGTGTATTGCTGACCCAAGCAACCAGCAATACTTTCTTTCAACAATTGAGCTTTATGACAAAATACAAAAACAATTTCAAAAACAAAATCTCTTCTTCTAAATGAAATATTGAACATTGATGCTGCATTAATCAATGGTGAGTATTAATATATATACTTATTATTTTCAGTTATGAAAAATATCAAAATATAATTTTAAAAAAAAAAGAAAAAAAAAAAGAAATTATTGCTGTTTTATAATTTTTAAAACTAAAACTATTTTTTAATTTTTGAAGAAGAAAAAAAAAACTCACAAGAAGAATTATTATTAGAAGAATTTTTTTCTAGCAGTGATTAAATTAATAAAAACAAATAACAAAATATACAAAAGATATCAAATGAGCAATTAAAATGTTTATATTACATTTGACAACAATTCCGCAAATCCATAAACAGAAAGGGTAAGGGGAGCACATTTTTTTCTTCATTTATTGGAGATTTAGTATTAACAACAACAAAACAAGAACAAATAGTTCATCAACCAAATATTCAATTTCTTTTACCATCATAATATATAAGACATTTGGCTATAGTAAAATTTACTTTGAAATATTTTACAGAAATTAGATCAAACAGTGCAACATTTTAGAAAATTTAATTCACAACCAGCTATAATATTATTGATTCAATATTTTCATATACATTTTTATATCACTTTCTAATTAGAGGCTCTAGATAACATTTTGTAAACTTCAATTGTGGTAAGTTATATTATTACTAAGTTCTAATTGATCATTTGAAGAATGTTTGATGTATTAAAAGCAAATAGTTGAACCAAATGTTCAATAACAACACAGATGAGACACAATGAACCAAAAGTGTTATACCAAAGAATCTTTCTTTATTGTTTTTAGACTAACCCAACACAATTTCTTCAAACAGTGGTTAGTTTAGACTGAGATTCAGAAGTATCAGGAACCCTTAAAAAGTTAAGAACTACTAATGAAAACAGACGTTGGTCATCTTAAGATGTAAATTAAAAGTTTCACATGGAAGATGGTTGTGCTCTAATCACCAAAGATTTAGAATTATGTTTTAGGTAGTATTGTTAATAATAAAGAAATATTATACCTATTAATAAGTGTAATAAAAATTTCACATGCATAAGATACTATAAATCTCATAATTTCAAATAAGATAAGCCCCAACTTAGAACTAAATAACATTTTTTTTTTTACATTTGTACAAGAAAAACAGAGACATAAATTATATATAATTAATTCTTTAGTACTGAGTATTAGTTTAGAAAAATTATTCTGAGTACAACTTTTCAGTTATTCAGTTATTCTATTTTTAACTTGACATCCAAAATTAATGTATAAATAATTTTATATTTCACAATACAGATAATCATATAATATCAATGCAATAAATTCAATAAATATAAATATTGAATATAAATTTGGTAAAGACAGAACACAATGCTCATTAATGGAATTCAATTTATAGTTCAAAAATTAACAATGGCTGACAAACATTTTTTTACTACAACCCCCATTAATTTCTTTATTTTTATTTGTTTTTTTTTATCCGTTTAGCTCTAATGCCTGAATTAAGAAATGATAGTATGCATCTCTTTTTTCCTTCTTTTATAACAAATATATTCTTTGAATTTTATATTCACAATTTGTTTACAAAATTTCTTTAAAGTAAATGTCAATAACAATAGCATGAATGGTGCATACATAATACAAAAAGCAGCACTAGGAACCAATTTTTTAATTAGAGAAAATGGTGAATTAAAAATAGCGAAGTAATGGGCCTTTTTGACCAGGGCACAAACCATGGACTCTCCAATTCGACAACTCCTCCTAGCAAGAACAGATTACCAGGCAAACTAATTACCTTACCATCTAGATGTTAAAAACAAATAGATGAACAAATCACTAACCATCCATATTTCCCCCAAAAATAATCTATTTGGTCCCTCTTGCTGCCTTATAATTTGTAATGTGTATCTTTCATTTATTCTACACTTAGCTTCACATTTGAATTTACTATAACAATGGCCTAAGTTAATAATTTGAAAATATTTTAATAACTTTTCAATAAGATTTACCATTCTATAATTGCTATGGGCTTTCAACAAGTATCATTAACATTTACATCTAGTCAGCTATTGCATCTAAGCTGTAATCTCTCATAATTTGTGCCAGAATAAACATTTAGGATTTGTCATTGGCAGCCAAGAGAAGCAACTGTGCCTTCTTTGTTATACTGTTCGATATAAATTACTGATTAAAAAACAAAAAACAACTGTAATTAGAATTAACACTATAACATCCCAGTTTAGTTGTACAAAAATTTTTTATACATTATTTTTTTTTAATGTAATTTTTTGTTTTGCAATATTAAATGTTTAACAAATAATCAAAATTATTTTGCTGACCTCACAGCCTACTAAACATCAATGTTAGTTATATATCCAAACTGGCACATTATAGACTAGCACTCCTAAGAAGTTCTACAGATTCAAATAGCACCAAAAATCAACCATTCACAGCAGTTTACAAAGTCTAAATTTTTGCTGCATTATTACTGTGCAAAATATAATTGGAAATATGACAATAAAAAAAAAAACAATTACTAAAGATATTAAAAGATTTTTAACAATGTTATAGAAACTGTGAGGTAATTTTGTCATTATGAAAATAATGAGATATATTTAATATTAAAGGATAATTTTTAATACTAGGACAATACTAGCTAAGGTCATTGGTACTCTGTTTATCTGTAAAAATTACAATTAATTTATGAGCAATCCTTTAATGGTCTGCAAGGTGACTGTTTCCATTGTGATTAAATTTAAGGCCAATAGTAGAACTTCTGCTATTCCTATTTTATAACTTTGAGGTCAGAAACTTTGACAGATCTGCTGGTGTTAATTTGCTGTATGTTGCTTTTTCACTGTCGTAAAAGTACAGTGCATCCTTGACCTTGTTTAAATCAAAACCCTCATTTACCAACTCAACTTTCCTTTGTTTAAAAGTACCAGTAAGAAAAGCTTCTCTGATGTGTCGGATGAACAATGGTCTGGCATATGTGGGCAATTGGTCACATATATGGTCAAACAATTCCTTCAACTCTTTTTCACTTAAAGTAGCATCTTGATGCAGAGTAATGGCCACCATGCCTGCTCTACCATCGTGGCCTAAAAATAAAATAGTTCAGTTTTTAATAGACCTATTAATTCTATTTCATATTAAATCTAAAATTTAAGAACAAAATTTATTTTAAAAAAATAATGTAACCATTTTTATTTAGTGCTATTTATATTTTTGCAATAAAAAAAAATTAAATTAAAGGATGTATACTTTTAATAAAAGTAAAGTTCCCCTCTAAGATCTTACGATCTGTGGGGCAGATGATGTAGATTGGTTCCAGAGGATGGGTGAAGTATCAAGTTTTAAAATGATGCGACCATATTCATGAAAAAACTATTGACATATTAAGATAAAGTGAAATATGATGTCAGGAGATCATAATTATTCTAATCATTCTTTTTAGTTAAACTTCTATCATTATAAAAAACAACAACTAGGTTTACCTGGAACAGTGACACCATAAACATTTGCATCCTCAATAAATGGTAAAGCTGCTATAACATTTGCCAACTCTGTTGTTGATACATTTTCTCCTTTCCATCTAATGACAGTAAAATAAAAAAATCTTTTAAATAAAATTTAGTATTAAAAATATAAAATTGATAACTGTTTATTTTAAAATAAATTACATTTACATTAAGTCATTAATAAAATGTCAATTTTCCCATACCATTTTCCCATGGAATTTTAAAATTATAATGTAATAGCTAAATCTTACAATTGGTCTGTTAAGACTGAGTGGTGAAATATATATTTATTTCAAATCTTATGACATTTTATTTTAAGACTCTTTTAAACAGAGTGACGAAGTGAGATCCAATTATCAAAAAAATTCCATCATGATTTTAATTATTTCAAATACTTAGTAATACTGCCAAAATATGTAGTGTATACAAAAGATAAATCAAAAGTAAAATTAGTACAACTCTACTAGGATAAGATAAAATTACTGATCCAAACAAATGGAAACTCAGTTTGACTACAATTGTCCATCTAAACATTACTACAATAACAATAATAATATAAATAACATTCACACACATACAGAATCAGCCCTCTATAAATCAGGTTCTATGTACTTCTTGGTGATGACAAACGACTATTAAACACCCAGAGTGTACATGGAAAAATAGGTTTTAAAACCTTTATGTTCTAGCTTTAATAGAGAGGAGCTGACCATTTCGTCCTGATCTGATGTAACTGTGGTTTAATGGGTGCAGATTGTCTTTTAAGAATTGTATTTTTGGAAAGGCATGTGTACTTAAAGTTTATCTAAAATTGTATTTATCCAACTGATTGAGGAGAATGAAATTAAAAAAAACTCAGAGTAATAAGCCTCTAACCTGAAAGTGTCTCCAATCCTGTCATTGAAATAGACAAAATAATCTTTATCTAAGACAAAAACATCCCCAAAGTTAAACCACAAATCTCCTTTTACAAAAGCATCCCTAACTATTTTCTTATCATTTGAATCTTTTGAACTACGATAAACTGTAAGTGTGCCATCCTTCACTAAATCAGCACGAACTTTTCCCATGAACAGTCCAGGTTCACCTTAAAAGAGTAAAATGTGTATTTTACTTTAAAATATTTGATACATTATTAAATGATGTACTTAACTCCAAATCATCCTCATCATCATAATTTGTAAACAAATATATTTTTTATTTCATATTGTTGAACTCAATTAAAAGAGTTATTTTAATGTAAACTTTGTGAAGGTAATGTTAAGATACATTTACAGTGCAGAATGGTTCGCCACATTGTGCTCTGACTGGTTTATAGCTAAAATATATCATCGCGTAAAGACTTGAAAATCTTGTTAACGAAAGGTTGGAGAGGATTTAAACGTACACCTTTGTTAGCATTTATATTATTTTCCAATAAATATTTAGCAGTACCTAACCCTTTCCAAACAAAAAATCAAAGCTAAGTGGACAGAAGGATTTCCCAAAAATACCAAAATTCAAATAAATGTGAAATTTGGATCAAATAGAAATGATTCTGATAAACTTGTTTTGCTTTAATTAAAACAAGAAACAATTTTTCAGATTTTGTTCCTACTACTATTCAGTTTGAAAGACCCTTGTTTTTTTAATGTAAGGTCAAAGAACCTACCAATGCCTACTTTAATACAAAAACCATTTTTGTCTCTTAATGGCTGAGCTGTAGCATAATCAAACTTCACTAGGACTTTGGAATCTGGATCAATTTTTGCCTAGAAAGAAAATTTGAAATTTTCAAACTATGTTTAAGTTAGTCGGTTAGTGTAAAAGATAAAAAGTTTTAAATATAAAAAAAAAGTAAGAAAATTTAAATCACAAAATTCATTGCATCCACTATGGTATTCTATAAGTAGTTACAAAGCTAAAACATTCTATACATGAGTAAGTCTTTAATATGTCTCTCTTTATATATACAAGCTATTTGAGTAAGGTCTACTCATTTAATCCATTTATTTTTTAATGTTAATTATGATATTTATTTTAATCACCATGACAACCTTACAGAGATATAATTCTCAATATAGAGTAAGTCACCCCTTTCAGACCTTGATTACTATGGTGGCAGATGATGTAAAACTCATCTGTTTCTAATTAACAAGGGTGTTATGTAACCATACAACAAACCGTCTTTACTTTCCCAATCTTTGTCAGCTACTCAGTTGAGTTGGGTGCAATCAGTGGCGTCCTAAAAATCCTAAGTTAAAAATCACCAGGATTCAAACTCAAGACCTGCTACAATTGTCATAGCTTTTCTTGGCAATGGGGCAAAATAAATAATATTCCTCTCCCTCTATCTTGTGATGAGATGAATTCAAAATCACAATGACATCACAATGGTCCATAAATCAATTTAATCATTTCAGATCCCAGGCAAATAAAAATAATGAAATGCTTATTGAAATTAAAACAGAAAATTGGCAATCACAGCATGCAGAAAATCAAGAACAATAATGCTACCAATACTTTATGGAAAATAAAGCTACAGAAAAACCTGGGAGATTCCTAATAATAATTTATGAAGAAACACAAGTTCAAGTAGAAAATGAATGAACAAGAAATAATATCAAGAACTTACAATAACAAGTTAATATATGATTAAAACCTGAAAGGAATACAGTAAGCCAAGTCTAGATATAAATTGTGAGAAAGACTGCTAAGAATTCAGACTTGAGGAGGCAGCTACATAATAACTAGATAGAATGAAAGGAAGTCAATATGCATAAAGCTTTCCCATAATAAGAATCAAAATATCTGATAGGTTCCACAGGATAACATAAAAAGCTTTGTGAAGGATACAAAGATCAATTATCATTTTAAGGTGTGAGTTATAAAGAAATAGTATATCTTACCAAAAATGGTGAGATGCGTCCAATAGCCCCAGGCACACCGGAAACATTGATAAGCATAGTGATACCTTCTGTAGCACCAAAAAACTCCATTATGTTTGGAATCTGAAATCGTTTAGACACATCATCCCAAATGTCTTTTCTCAAGCCATTGCCAAGTGCTCCTCGAATTTTGTGATTTGTTTCATATTTGCTCTGAATGTAAAAGATTATAATAATATTATTAATAGATATGTCTTAAAAACATGGAAAGTGATTAAATAGAATATTTATGATAACTTTAAATAAATAGTATCACCATTTTTGTTTTTGCTACTATTTAAGTTCATACAAGTCTGAAGCTAAGTGTTGAAACAATGGACGATGCATACATAGTACATAAATAAAAGCAGCACTAGGAACCAAATTTTAATGAGAGAAAAGGTAAATTAAATATAACAAAATAAGGGACAGTCTTGATCAAGGCATGAACCATGGACCCTCCAATTGCAGCAATACAGTAGCAAGTGAACAAACCATTGGACATTAAAATTTGGTCACTAGTGCTGCTTTTACATATTGCGATGTGTAATAAAGTACAGTATTAATTTAATGTTTTATGGGTTAATTTTCAGTAGTTGATCCAAAAGTTAAAAGCTTAACATACTGGTTTCTGAGTTAGTAGATATCTAAACAATTCTCCAATATACTGGATCACAGTGACATTATACTGGCAGCAATCAGACCAAAAGTGGCTAGCAGAAAACTTTTTTCTCAACAATATAGTGCAACCTGAAACAGATGTCAATCTCTCCAATCATAGAATCAATGTTCTTTTTTTATTCCATTAACTCTTTTAACTCCATTATACATTCATAGAATCAATGTTGTTCTTTTATTCCAGAACTCTTTCTCTCAATTTTTACAGAACAAAAACTTGTATTTATTTTGGATTATAAAAAAAATCTTCAACCATGTTGGTTATGTTGGGCTATAGTGGTAGTAGGGTCTGCCTAAGGTAGATTTGGATGGGGCATTCAAAGAGGATATGGTTTACGGTTTCATAAGGGTGGGATCAGTGTCTACTAAGGAGTAGATGTTTGGGATTTATTTTGTTAAGATGATAATTAAACAGAGTTGTGCGTCCTGTTCTTAGTTGAATGATTGTAGATTGCTCTTTACAGGGTAGGAAGTTAATACTGTCCAGTTCATTTGGCATAGTCATTTCTTTGCAAATTTTAATATCTATATATCAATTCTTCTTACATTGTCATAATTAAAATGATTAGTTAACCTGTTGCAATGGCTCCATATAAACCTATTCCTCCACCAGAGCTGTGATATAAGGGAAGTACAATATACAATACGTCTGTACAAGACAGATCAACAAATAACAGCAATGTAGCAATGCCCAGACTTTTTTCATGACTGATAATTGCAGGCTTTGGGTTACCTTTAAAGAAATGTTTCAATATAAAAAAAAATGATTTATCTTTTTAATAAACATAATGTTTACACTTAATTTTTATGTTTAAAATACAAAATAAAATGACTATTAAAGTAAAATTTACAAAAAAATAATGTATACAAATGTACCAGTTGTTCCTGAAGTGTAAATGTAACAGCAGACATCTTTCAATGTGATATCTTTTCTAACAATAGGATACACAGGGGTCGGCAGTGTGCTAGCCATCAAGGTATCAAACGAATTCATCCCAACTGGAGCTAGTTGTGAGCCCAAGCCTTGAACATAAACTTTTATGTCTTCTAAGCTCTCCATAATATCACAGACTGCTTCCAACAATGTATTACCTGAGAGCAAAAATAACATTTTAAAAAGATTAAAATCCAAAATATTTCCATTAAAATTTCATAAAACTCTTCTACATTTTTTGTATAATTAGCCAGGAAAGAGAGTGCACAAATCTTTACAATTTCATTTTCAATTTTTTTTTCTCTACATTTTATTTCATTTATTATTCTATATGTTTTTAGTTAAAATAATATAGTAGACTCTGTGCATCAACTTGGTATGACTAGGTTGTAAATGAAGACAATAATTTTTTATAGACTATAACATTTTCTTATTGTGTGTAAATAAAAAGTAGTTTGTCTAAATATTTACTTGTATAAAGCAAACCAGAGCCCTCCATGGCCTCCACTGGGATGAATGAATGGATTTAATTGTATAAGACTAAGTGTGTGACAAAAGATAATACAAGTATCTCTTAGGCACAGTACATGTATTGTTCATGCCCACATCCAAGTGAAATGTAATTATGCTAAATCACAACTTATAGAAACTGGTAGGATATCACATGTAGTTTGTTTAATGCAATGAGTGGGTTATAAACAGTACAGGGAAGGTTTTAAAAGTCCAAGTGCTCATTAAACAAAATTCTTTCCTCTACTTCACAGAAATTCATTTATCACTGTTTGCCATTGAAAACATCCTCCACAAAAATGAAATATCACTATAATTCAATTCAACAGTGAGAGCATGCTATATTAGAAAAAAGTATGATAGAAGTATCAGCTAAAATTGCATCTCACAAAAAATTGTGAAATAAAATAATCATTCTGTTTTAATTGCTGAAAATGTTTTCAAATGTGCAGGGAAATGGTTTTTGTATGTCTTGATAGAGCCATTTATTTTACAAGGATACTTTGATAAGGATATTCTGATATTTTCAGTTATTGATTACAAAGTAATTCAGTTTACAGTTTAGTTGTAAGCACTTTTCAGAAGACTATTCTTCAGTTTGTAAAAGACATTTAACAATAAGTTGCTTAATGTATAAATAAGGGTACATATTTATGGCTTTGGAAAGGAGCATGTTCTCCTAATTGCCTGTAGGTTTTGGTTATTAAAAATTAAATTATGGCTATTATATAGCGCTACTTTCATGCTTATAGCATGCTCAGAGCGCTATGGTCCAATCTCATTTGTGAATCAATGAGGGATAAGGGTAACTGGAAGAAGGTTTTCCATGCTGCTTTTAGGCGCTCAGTAAACACAACTCTGCTCAAGTCGGGTGTCGAACCTTGAGCCCCCTTCATAGGTAGCCAAGCCAAGTTCAACTGTACTTGGCCTCTCGACCACGCTTCCCACTTATTAATAATAAAGATAATAAAATTATTAGGTCTAGCCTGGACCCAAAAAATTTTAAAGCAAATATATCAGTACTTTTTCATACCTGGACCAACAATGAAATATTTTGGCTCTGCAGCAAGGATACTGTGTATCAGTGGTTGCGAACGCAAGTTGTAATTGATAAGTGCTGCAGCTATTCCAAGTTTTTGTAAACCTAAACAAAAAGGTTACATATAATAAGATCCAAATTAAATTATGGCTTTTATATAGCACTAAAACAGCTGAAGTGAAGATTTGCTAAAAATTATCTTTTGATGTGTAAATAAGCTCCTCCCTATTTTCAGAGGCAAGAAATAATTATCAAAGTGATTACATATTAAGAATTAAAAATTGTCAGCATACACATGCTTTCTTACCATAATTTTAAAATTAATTTTGTCAATAATCAAGAATAACAAGTTTTGATCTCCTGATCTTGCCCTACCAGAACATTTAATTCAACTGCTTTTTTACCATATTACAAATGAGGTTTCTTAATCATATCTTTTTATTATTAGTTTCAAGTAATAATTAGCAGAAGCTCTTTTAAATGTTTTTTTTTTTTTTTTTTTTACATTTTCATTGTTCACTGTGATTGAAACTCATTACTTAGTATCAATTTGACATTTTATAAATGATGACAACTCTGCATGTGCTAGTTGGCTAGCTACACTTGTTTTGTGTGTGCGAACATATTACCATTTTAAAGGACATCCAAATACCCCTGTTTCACATGAGTAATATAAAGTTACATTCTCTGTACTACAACAGCACAATCTATTACTAAATAAAGACAAGCTAATATGAAACCAATCACAGTTTAGGATATTTTATACATTAAAAAAAAAAAGAATTTTACCCAAAAATGTCCAAATAAATGATGGCTCATTCTGAATCATGATAGCAACACAATCACGTTGTCCCAATCCCCAGTTCTTAGCTATGTTGGCAACTTTACATGCCAGCTGATCCACCAGTTCATATGTGTAGATATTATCCTCATAAATGATAAAAGGTTTCTTTGGTGTTTCTGATACATGTTTTTCAAACTTATCAATCAACATTGATTGCAGTAAGAGTTCCATTTGTTTTTTTACTTTTCCACCAATTTTGATCAGCTTCAAGTCATGTTCTAACCAAGGGAACATAGTTTTGTAGGTAACATAGCCAGCACTAGTCACCCCAGCAGTCCCCAGCAACAATTTCTGGTAAAACTTCATGATTATCAGTAGTTGAAATGGTTCATAAGCTCGAGTGATGAGTTTGGCAAATGTAAGTCAAATGTGCACCAGTACTTAACAATCAGTCCTCAAGGTTTTCTGCTAGATAGTTTATAGTTTAAAATAGTTTACCTAAGTAAAAAAAAATAAAAAAATTTATGACATAATTCTAAGTGTTTTTGTAAAGCTGACACACTTCTACTATGGTTATGTGTTTGAGACTCCAGAATAATTATGTTACTATAATGAATAAAGATTAAAAGTGAAGTACCAAACTGAAAGCAGATAAAAGGATAATAGGAAAGAATATGTCAATTAGTGCTGCAGCCAAAGTGCATCAAAGTGTCACGCCTCTCAAGATGGAGAAAGGCCTAGAGACAAAATTATTGAATTTTACTGTACCCTGCATATTTTTATGGCAAGCTGATACGAGTTTCAGTATCTTAGTTGGACAGAGCATATTTTCTCTTTTATGGCAAACAGACCACTTTTGTTGACAAGGTCAAAAGATCTTAATCAATTAACCCAATCTGTTATGTTTTACAGGGGAGGGGGGGGGGGGGGGGGGGGTTATTGGGCAAAAGCCTTTCCAACAATGCTTAGCAGTGAAATGCTGTAAGTTCTTTTGCAGTCTCTGCCTAGTAAAATCAACATGCTATTCTTCTCAGCTGTTCTAGATTACCACATCGTGTTAGTTCTTCTGGGCTGTTGGGGAACAATGTCTGTCTGAGAGCTTCAAAGATTGACATTGTTGTAAGGATGGGTGCAGCTCAATGGTTCCGCACTTTCATACAGAGTGTTGGTTAGTCATTGTGGCAATAGGGTCTGTCTAAGTTAAATTGAGGCATGAGGGTATGAATGACAGTTTCGTAAGAGCAGCAGCAGTGTCTAAAGGATGGGTGTGTGGGGTTTGTTTCTAAGGTTTGTTCTTAGTTGAAAGATCGTTATTCTATTAATAATTCAAATTTATTAGATATGGAAAAAAAATGTAATCTCAATACAATTTACAACATTTACATTTATCATTGTCTATGTGTGAATTCCACCATCTATTGTATATTGTGCACTGATTTTGAATATGGATGCTAAGAGACTGGTATATCTGTCATTAAAGTGTTGAGTGAATCCAGATGTGCAATGCTATTAAACAGTACAGCTTCAGACAATGACTACTGCTTTGGGTGGAACATGTGATGTTGATGGTTTGGTGCAGAAAAGTGTCAAGCACAGTCAAGACAGATTGTGAGTACATGACAATGTCTTGATCTTGATCTGCAATCAAATACGACTCAACGAGCCCTGTGTGTGAAGTCAGTCCTAAACAGCTGAGACCAGGGCGAGGTCAGTGCAAGAGTTGATTAGGCGGTGCGATTGGTAACGGAAAAATATTTGTACACTCAAGTGTTACGTGTTACCAATTGTAAAGTATTGGCTGTGAATTATAGGACATTAAATTTTATTTTTTTCAGAGCACTGAGTTGTCATGTTCTTTGAGTTTGCCAAGAACCTAAATAGTTAGTGAGTGTCGTGCGCGCTTGAAGTTTTTCTTTGCATTTAATATTGGTGTTTTAGGGTATAGGAAGTAGTTTCTTTTAAGTGCGTTTTGTTGTCAAAAATATTGGGTGTGTGTGTGTGTTTACGTCATCCTTAGTTCCCGCAAGAGAGAGAGAGCTGCTTTTGTGAGCTGGGTAGATGTTTTTTTTTGGTTCCCCTTGTAAGGGTACGTAAGTACATAGTTTTATTAAGTACGCTGATCTTTCGGTACGGGGGTAGCTATTGAAAAGTTCTTTCTTGTAGCGGCATTGCTAGATCTAGGTTTTCTTTTCATTTCAGGGTGTTAGGCTTTGGGCTATGGGAAAGTGTGTTGTCTTTCTGCCCTTGGAGTTGTGTAGTAACTATCGGTGTTGAGGTGTAGGGAGTTGAGCTTCTGTTGGGCGCCGAGATGGAGTGTGAGCATGAAGATGTGTTACGGAAACCTGTTGGTGTGATACTAGACTAATTAGTAATCAAATGCTAACTTCAATGATATTGATGTACATGTAAATATGTTTGAAAAATTACAATTAAGTTTAATTAAATATTGTTCCTATTGACAACTGTTGTTATTCACTAAATGTTCAGTTGAATAACTGTTATTCAATGTTTGTAGTTTACATGCTATTACCTTTAGGTTCTTGTGTTACTCTGTTCAGGCTGGGGATACGGGACCGTAATATAATATCATACCCTAGCTAATCTGAAATCCCACCCTGACAGTGAGAAACGTTACAATAAATATATATATATGCTTTTTTGTAAGCCAAAATATTGATTATACTTCCATTTTAAGTAATTTAGTTTTCATGCATAATGTCTATTAGATAAATAATACTTGGGTAGCTCAGTCCTTAGAGCATCAGGCTTATAATCTACGGGTCAAGGGTTTAAGTCCCTAATGCATTAATTTTTTTTTTAAATAGTATTTTTTGCCCAATTTAATTTTAATAATTTGATATACATAAAAGCTGAAACAGAATTTAAAACCTTAATCCTGATACAGTTAAGATAATTTTAAAACTTGATTAAAAAAATTGATGGTGTTCGAAAATATCACAGAGCCTTTAATTATTCGATTAAAAATTGAAAAATCGAAGATTTTATGTACTAATTTTAAGGTCTAGGGTGAGTGTGTGAGGAGGAATGTAAGTAATAAGGGTAATTGAAATCACTGGCAAAAAGTATGTATTTGGCATGAAATGATTTCTTAAAATAGAAGCCTTGTGTAATAGTTTATATATATATGAAAACAGGATAGAAAAATTGCACTAAGCAGTGAAATAGGTCCATTCATCTTATATGATACAGACGTTACTTCAAAAAAGAAGATGATCACGTCCTACGCGTCAAGCATTTAGTCATCCAGGGGAGGTTAAGACTGGAAAAATCAAAAGTTGTGTAGGTCACTACAGGCAAACTTTATAATAATCATGAAAAATACAGCTTGCTATTTCAATGGAAATGAAAGTAACATGACAAAAATGTTTTTATAAAAGTTTATATATAAAATGTAGATCTATAAGACAAAAATAAATTGATAATTAATCTCTAATATTGTAAATTTAGACATCTATATCAAGAGTAAAGAGCAGACTCTATACTGTCTAGACAAGGATGATAGAACTATTGACTAGGACTAGTTATAAATGATAAAGATCTATATAGACTCTAGACAAGAGTCAAAGAACTACTTCTAAGACTTCTTTCCCCCTTATTTAATTATCATCTTATGACTATGAGGATCATGATTATGATCATGTAATAAGTAATGATGTTACAAATAGAGTATAAAGAGGTCTACAATTAGATGGTGGTAGAAGATGAGCACATTTCTCATTTCCTATAAACTCAAATATGGCTGTAAAGTCCAATCCTTGCTTTAAAAAGCCGGCTGCATATGTGGCATGGGTGGGTTATGTCAGTTGCAGATAGGCCTGCTTCTTCTCTCAGCTTTTTGTTGATTCTGCGCTATTTCGCCCTAGCCACTCTTCTTACTTCAAATCCAGAGACTCTGCGACTCACAGCTTCTCGCCATGAGGAGCGATCGAGAGCTAGTGCTTCCCAGCCGTGAATGTCGATATCGCATTCCTTGAAGGAGCTCTTGAGAGTGTCTTTGTAGCGCTTGTATTGGCCTCCTTGGGAGTGCTTACCTGCACATAACTCTCCGTACAGAAGTCGCTTGGGAAGGCGATTGTCTGGCATGCGGACCACATGTCTCATCCATTGAAGTTGGGACCTTTTTACTGTCGCATTGGTACCGTGCATGTTGGACAGCTTTAAAATTTCTGTGTCTGGTATGTGGTCGGACCAACGCACCTTATGGATACTCCTTAGACAGCGTAGATGGAAGGAGTTTAGCTTTTTGGTGTGGCAGGAGTATAGGGTCCAGGACTCTGATGCATATAGGAGTAAAGGGAGAACTACAGCACTGTAGACTTTCAGTTTTGTGGATATGCTGAGTCCTCTCCGTTGCAACACTTGTTCTTGAAGTCTGCCAAAAGCAGCACTGGCTGGCACGAGCAATACGGAAGTCAACTTCATCATCTAGGTTGGCGTTTGCTGATATGGTGCTTCCCAGATAGACAAACTTTTTGACATTTGCTAATTTCTGTCCATCTATGAGAAGGTCTGGTTCTGTGCAACTTTATTTGGAGGTTGATGCAGCAATTGTCTTTTTACATTAATGGTGAGGCAAAATTTTTGCAGGCATTAGTGAAGAGGGACAGGCTCTTTTGATGGTCTTCTTCTTTTGCAGCACTAAGGGCACAGTCATCTGCGAATAGCATATCTCTGATGCAGTCATAGTTTACCTTGGTCCTTGCCTTGAGTCTCTGAGCATTAAATAAACTTGCATCTGTGCGATATCGTATGTCAACTCCAATGCTTTTTGTGCAAAAGGCATTATGCTGAAAAGCGTTGAAGCCAGCACACAGCCCTTCTTCACACCATTAGAGACAGGAAAAGGCTTGGAGTAGTCTCCGTTGTCTTGGACTCTTGCTTGCATCTTATCATGGAATTGCCGCACCATTGTTATGAATTGATCTGGGCAGCCGAATTTGGACATGATTTGCAAAAGGCCTTCACAATTGACATTATCAAAAGCTTTAGTCAAATCTATGAATGCAGTATAGAGATTTGAATTTTGCTCTCTGCATTTCTCTTGGAGTTGGCTGATTGCAAAGATCATTTCAACTGTTCCTATACCCTGCCTGAAGCGGTATTGACTTTCCGGAAGTAGGCCAGTTTCTAGGTGGTGTTGTAGTCTATTTAATAGCACCCTAGCCAGAATCTTGCCAGCAATGCATATGAGGGATATGCCACGATGGTTATCGCATAACTTTCTCTTGTAGAGGGGAATAATGGAGGTGTCTTTGAACTCTTGTGGTAGTTTCTTTTGTTCCCACATTATCTGGTAGATTTCTGTTAGTTTACCTGTCAGCTCTGAACTGCAAAGTGAGTATATTTCAGCAGGGATGGAGTCTATTCCCAATGCCTTACCAGTTGAGAGGTTGGCTATTGTAGTCATTACTTCATTGAGCCGGGGAGGGTCAGCGAGTGAATGGTTTTTTGGGAGTTGTTTTAGGCGTGCGATGGCTTTGGCGCTAATGCTTGATGGACAGTTAAGGACGGTACTGAAGTGTTCAGCCCAACGAACAAATATATCCTCCTTGTCTGTGATATTAGTATATATTATATCTATACTATAGATCTAGATTAGTACATCTAGTATAATAGTATAATCTATAGTGACTATAGAACTATACAGATGAAGAAGTCCTATATGTCATGCATTTAGTCAGAATGCATATTAACCAATGACCTAAATTCTGCCAAGTCACTGGTTTTCCTGGCTAGCTCAAGCAACCCATTCCATGCTCTAATAGCACTAGGGAAGAAGGAGTATTTGTACAAATTTGTCTAAGCATATGGAACAAGGAATGTGCCTTTATCTTTGTGTCTTTCATTAGATTTTGTTTTTGTATTTAAAGATTATGGTTCAGTGTTATAAATGTATAATTGTTACTTTACTTCTATCCTAAAGGTTTTCTAAATTTTGTGATTTTACTAAAGGTGTTACTCTAGTCAAATGTGAATAATATTCGTTTATTATGAATCTCACTGCTCTATTTTGTGTCTGTTCCAGTTTCTTAATATTTCTTGAGTTGAGGGGTCCCAAACAGAGGATGCATTTTCATTTATTGGCCTACCCAAGGTTAAATAACATGTTAGTTTTATGTTATTTGATTTTTTATAGAAATTTCTTAGCTAGCTAGCTTAGCCCTAATGCGCCTAGTAATGATAATGCTTTGTTTGATTTTTTTTTACAGTTTCATCAATAATATAATATATAAATATATGTGAATGATCTAGATATAAAAATAGTATCTTATTAGCTATAATAGTCTACATTACTACATAATAATAATAACATAACTGACATAATATTTAATTGAATGTTACATTAGCATTAGTGTTCATCTTCATTAGTTACAAATCTAGTCTAGATTGAGATTCTATAGTCCATAGAGTATAGACTATGTCTATAGTTATAGACTCTAAATCATAGTAAATCATAGGCTACCAAGCACAATCACTAGTTTACTAGATCTAGAATAGTCTAACTACTGTCTACACAGTCTCAGTGTTATGAGTTATACTTAAGTTTAAGTTATACACTGTGACTGTCTGTGTCACTCAGTGCCACAACACTAACCAAACTAGACAAGACGTGCTGACATGTATGATGTCAGTGTTAGATTGTTACTTGAATGTATTATAACTGTAAATCTAGATCTATGAAGTTATGAACATAGATCTAGATCTGGAGACTAGGATAAATCTAGATCTCTATTGAGTCTTGTTTTAAGAAGGCTAGATCTAGATTCTAGTAGATCTAGATATACTTGATTTTGAAGATCTCGAGCAAAGTTCAAAGGTTTTTACTTTATATGGTCTAAGTAAATACATAGCCCAGTGCAGAGTTGCCAACTAAAATATTTAAATCTATATTGAAAAAATCGATAACAATTTTCCCCATTCTATTGTAATACAATCAGAAATATGCATTTAGATCTATTTACTACCAAAATATATGGCACCTACTAAGAACAAAAGTGCTAATTGTTGAGGGAGATCTATATACTGTATACTTACATTGTATGGTCAACAAAAGTAAAAAGCTGGCTAGAAAGGCCTCTTGTACTGCATTGTTAAAATTATAAACTACCGGTATATAAAGTATATAGGGTAAAACTTCCCATCGAATATAGTTCATCCATCGTGGTTTCGATGATGAGCACTTTGTCATCGAGGGGGCTGAGGGCTTTGCACTGGGGTGTTATGCCTTCTCATGTGGCTGGTGAGACCTATGTGAGCCTGGAATGTTCGGCTGCACACTGGGCAGGTTATTTCAGCTGGAGCATAGACCGACTTAACGGGAATTACGTTTTCCACCTATCACAGCACGCATACCAGTACCGTTAAAAATGTATTAGATCAAAGTCCCTTCAAAGATAATTATGTTTTTATATTTTCTGCCACTACCCTTTTCCTGACCAGCTTCTATGAGAGCAATTATTGTTTACCTTTTTTTTATCTATAAATTTATTTTTCTTCAATATTTTTTTTAGCAAACATCAAAACGTCTGTATCTTTTTCAACCTCTATAGAAATTAGTGGCTACATAGAAATCTTATATATAGTTTGTCCATCATAGTTCGATGATGACCACTTTCGTCATTCAGTGTGGGATCAGGTATTATCACTGTGGTTTTGTACCTCCTTATGTTCAGCTGCATACTGGGCAGGTTATTCCAGCTGGACATTGTGTTAGTTGCCTTGATTGTTTATGTAAAAATTTCTATTAAATTTTGTCATGATTTATCTATACTTTGTTTAGGTTCCTCCAGTTGTAGCACAGCTAAACTATTTTTAAAAGTTAAAATTCATTTTTTAATCTGCGTGTTATGGACATTGTCTAGGTCATATTTTTCCTTTTTATTTATTTTTGTTTTATTGCTGATCTGTTTCTTTTTGTCTTGTCTTGTAAGACCAATGCTACTTTGTGGCATCTTTTGTGAGTAAAAATGCTGCATCCTATCATCAGTTCATCTAAAGTCTGTAAGCATTTATCCATTTCATTTATGTTTTCAAGTCCATGTAGACATGTGCTCAAAATTTTCTCTCTCTATTGTCACTTCGCACATTGAGGTTTCTATCAAAGCACAGAGCAGGATGGACCACTGTCCTGTTGGCTTGTATTTCGCCCGGCTCAGGACAGACCTTGATCCACAGTGCCATGCCGTGGAAAGAGGAAACCGTCTTATAATATTCTTTTCGACTGCCCCAGAATTGCTGAACTCTTCAACAGGTCGGAAAACCAGTTTTTTTTTTACCTGCATGGTGACATACATGCATCATGCATAACAGCAGGGTTTCTCTCCAGAACTTTTGCCATAGAGGATTTGAACCTCTCAAGCTCTCATTCAAATGGAGTTTTATGATAGCATTAGTCTTGGGGGAGCTACCACTTCTACCAAGCGCGTCCCCAGGTGGCGGATAGAGGAAAGACCCTTAGATATAAGGGTTAGCTGTGAATAGCAAATAAACAGCCGCGGACCAACTGGTTTGCAGTCATGGAGGATGAGGTGAAGAATTCCAGTGGTTAGAATATTTACTAAAAACATCTCAGAAATCCAGGGAAATGATTGCTAAAAGTGAGTTTAGGGCGCTCTAACTCTAAACCCGGGTAGATGAAACTCGTTAGCTAGGGATAGCAGTTCATCTAGGAGAGAAAACTTCGAAAATAAACAACTGCTGCCTTGCAGATGATCTTGAATGATCAAAGGCTATGGGAGCACACCCAGAAAGAAAAGCAGGCTGAAGTCGGAGTCAATGGGCCTCCTGGCACATAACACATTGACACGTAACCTCATCTATGTTGGAGTTCAGTAACGATTCTAATAGATGTGGCGTCCTGCCTGTGGAATCCCGCCGCGCAGGTACGGGGCCGGGCTCTCCACCTCGAAGGAGCCCACACAAGCAAGCTGGTGGTTCTTCTATCTCTGTCTTTTGAGCCAGGAGCAGGGACAAGAAAGTAAATACTACTGGCCAACACGCCAAGACCAAAAGTCTAAAAATCTTTCAATGGAACGCAGAGGGCATCCAAAAGAAAAAAGAAGCTCTAAAAATATTTCTGCATGAGAAAGAAATTGATGTAGCTTGCATCCAAGAAACTCATTTGAACAGTAATCTTCGTTTCTCCATTAGAGGCTACACCTGCATCAGACAAGATAGGGAATCCCCACCCTCATCAAAAATGACATCCCTACCATAGACAAAACTATGCCCAACTCCTCAGAATCAGAAATAATGGGAACTAAGCTAATTCTCCCAGATGGAAATATTAATCTATTTAACTGCTACTTCCCACCAGACAATGAAATAGAGATTGACCACATACAAATACCTGACCAAAAAGACTGTCTTATCTTAGGAGATATGAATAGTCACTCTCAGAGCTGGGGATACCCAGACCTAAATGCCAGGGGAGAAGAAATTGAAGAATGGCAAGCAGAGAACAGACTTATCTTGCTTAAAAACCTGAGGATAAACCAACCTTTTTCTCAAGAACCTGGCTAACATCAACCTCTCCAGATCTAGCCTTTGCAACTGACAACTTATCCAAAAAGTGCACCAGAGAAGTTGCAGACCAGCTAGCCACCAGCGACCACAGACCCATATTGATCAGTATGAATACCTCCTTCAAAATATCAGAAAACTCCACCATCCCCAGATGGAACTACAAAAAAGCCAACGGGCACCTATTCTCAAAGCTCACATACACAACTTCAATAAACTGCAAATCAAATCAGGTTAATAAGTCATACTCAGCTTTCTCCTAAGCAATCCTCCTAGCAGCTAAGGAATCAATTTCTAGAGGAGCAAGAAAAGATTATATCCCCAACTGGTCTGATCACCTTCAACAATGCCACTATTGAAGCCAGAAACACAGTAAAAAAATAACCCTTGTATAGAAAATAACATAAATCTAAAAGCAGCTAACGCAGTTTTCAGGAAAAATTACCTTTCCGCCATGAGGAAAAGTTGGCATGAAAAAACACAACAGCTAAACGTAGATAGAGACGGCCACAAACTCTGGCGTATAGCCAAATGTCTCAAACAGGAAGAAAACAGAACAACTCCTATAATAATAGAAAAGGACAACAAACCCCTGAAAGGTCAAGAAGCAGCAAATGAATTCATTAAGTTTTTCCAAAGCATAGGACAAATACAAATCAATGAAAGTAGAAATAAAGATGTAAACTCAGAAATCCAAGATAGAATTAAAGAAAACAATCCAGCTTACTCCTTGGGAATGACCACTAATCTTAGAATGAAGGAACTTGATGAATCCCTAAAAGTCCTCAAACCAAAACAAGCCCCAGGCCCAGACAAAATATCTAAAGACATGCTTCTTCACTTGGTTCCTCAAGCCAAAAGAAAACTGCTACAAATATTCAATGCTAGCTGGAAATCTGGCAGAATTCCAAACATCTGGAAAAAAGCCATTATGATCCCTATACTAAAGCACTGCAAACCAAGAAACAAACTGGATAGCTACCGCCCCATGAGCCTCACTAGCTGTACTTGCAAACTGATGGAAAGAGTGATAAATAGAAGGCTGGCATGGATCCTTTAGTCAAATAACCTACTCACTGAAGCCCAGGCTGGCTTTAGAAAAGGCAGATCAACAGAAGATCAAATTGCCTTTATCACACAAGAAATAGAAGACAGCTTTCAAGAAAAGAAACCAACAACAATTGTGTGGGTTGACTTAGAAAAAGCATTTGACAAAGTCTGGGATCAAGGTCTCTTGCTCAAGCTAATCCAGCATCACATATCCCACAGAATGTACAACTATATAAAGGAATATCTAAATAATAGAAAAGCCTTAGTTTGCATGCAAGGACAAAAAAGCAACACAGTGGGTATAAAAAATGGCGTCCCCCAAGGAGGAGTCCTATCCCCAACACTTTTCCTAATATTCATAAGCGATCTAAATCAAAACCTACCAAGAAAAGTTAAAAGCAGCATGTATGCAGATGACCTTGCCTTAATTAGCACAGAAGAATATGTATGAACATCGAAATTTCGATTACAAGATGCTCTTGATAAACTCAATAATTGGTCCAAAGACTGGGGCATGTCATCAACACAAAAAAGACAACATATACCATATTCTCACTGTCAACTAAACAAAAAACAATAAAATTAACATTAGATAAGGAAGCTTTAGAAAAAAATGACAGCCCTACATACCTTGGAGTCACCTATGACCCAAGACTAACCTGGAAAAGCCAAATAGATAAAACAGAGTAAAGGCATCCAGAAACTATTCCTCTTGAAAAAATTAGCTGGCACAGATTGGGGAGCAAATCACAACATCCTGAAAAAGACCTATACCAGTTACGTAAGACCTGTACTAGAATATGGTGCCACAGCATGGGGCTCAGCAGCCCAAACCAACCTAAGAAAAATAGACAAGGTTCAAAATATTGGTTTAAGGATAATGACAGGAGCAATCAAAACAACACCCATAAGAGCTATGGAGGAAACCGCTGCCCTGATCTCTCTGGATGAAAGAAGAGAAAAATCCTTTCCCAATTCACTAAATTGGAAACCATGGAGAGGCACCCACTCAGAACAAAAATCCACAAAACTGGCACAAAAAAACGTCTCAAAAGGACCAATTTCATACAGGAATCTCTAAACCTAAAAAAGAAACACCAACTTGAAAAAATTACTCTGAATCTCCACCCTGGGACGAAAGCCCTCTTCCTACTATAAGGGACTATATTGAAAGCATAAAAAGAAAATCTGATTACAGACCAACAAAGCTCAAGAAAATAGTGAACTGTTTTCTACATACCAATTATCCTAGCAATCAGTGGATCAGAGTTTACACGGATGGCTCAACCCATAAAGCCACCACAAATGGAGGAGCTGGAATACTTATCGAATGGCCAGATGGAGGAAAACTAGAAAAATCCATTGCAACTGGAGAGCTTTCTGACAGTCACAGAGCAGAAAGGGAAGCACTAGCTGCTACCAAATCATCCAAGTTCCCCACACAGTCAGATTGTCTTTCTAACCGATGCAAAAACAACCCTCCAAAGCCTGCAAAACTCTGATTCCTCATATATCAAAAACCTCAGAACAGCACTTACAAAGCTCAAAAACAACAGCAAAAAAACTGTAATTCAATAGATACCAGCTCATATAGAACTAGAAGGAAATGAGAAGGCTGACACACTCGCCAAGAGTGGGAGAACTAACACACTAATAAACTCTGCACTTTATGCAGAAGAATTCAGGAAATTAATCATAAATAAAATAAATGAGAAATGGACGAGCTCTCATCCAAATCACAAGAAAGATGATGCTTACTATAAGCTATCCCGACAAGACCAACGTCTAATCTTTTGACTCAGGACCAGACACAACAGAATGTGACAACACATGTACCGGAAGCTCAAAATTGGAACCAGTGAAATCTGCCCATGTGGAGTATCACCAGAGAATACAGACCACGTCCTCCAAAACTGCTCTATATACCCGTATAAGACATTGGCCCCAAATCACCCCAATAGAAAGGAAACTATATGGAGAGCTCCCTGATTTGGAAACCACAGCGCAGTTCATCTCATGTATTGGTCTACTCATCTGAACACTCCAACATAACAATGAGAACGAAGAAGAAGATAGCATTAGTCATTTGGTAAGTGACAACTAAACATTTTGAGTTGGCTTTTAATTGTAAATCTTAAGATATATATTGTATATAACAAGACCAGTTGTAAACTTAGAAGCACCTGTCCTATTCAATAAATACTAATTTATTATAAATAAACAATAACAAAACATCCCTTTAAACATGTTTATTTATTGTTTAATTGTAGACTACTTTATTTAAAACAAAAAGATTAAAATTTCAATTTTTTCAAAACATAAAACAATGACTGAAAATAGTAACAACAAAAATTATTTCCAGAAAGATAGCTAATGTATTGCTATAAGGCACACTGGTTGAAATTAAATTGAAATTTAACAACCAGAACATGAAATTGGTATCTATTTAAAAAAGTAGTGTTTGTTTATGATATAATTGTACAAAACGATATTTACATATATTTAAATTAGTAACTTTAAAGTAGAAAGAGTGAGTGATATTTATTTTAGAAGTGGTCTTTTTATTATTATTAGGTTTGTACAAAGATATTTACAACATGCAACAAAGATAATGAACTTTTCCATTGAACAAAAATATGGATAAAATATTGATGGATGAGAGAGTTTACACATAAAAAAGCAGTGCTGTCATTCTATACATCCCCTGGTGAGCATGTAATAAAATTAAAAGGCACTTTTAAGTTTTCAGAACAAAAGTTGATGTTTTTTTCAAGTCAATAATTATAATATACCATTAATTACACACATTCTATATTCTACCATTTAATATTGTACTTTACAAATACTAATTAATCTGATTCTGTATTTATTTAAAAATAAATAAATGCCGGTACTATTATTAAATCTTACTTATTATTTCTACACATGAATCTAAGAATAAATATATCTGGTTACAGTACTATAATACTATATACAAGTAAATTTGTTGTTTTCTTCTACACATAATACTATGTGGTTCAGACTACAAGTCTTAATCATAACTTTTTTTTTTTTGTTTATACAAAATATGGTAAGGATATATCAACTTGACCAATAAATCAAATGCTAAAAAAAAACAAAAAAAAACACTAATACCTGTAAGGAAACTTGTAAAAAAAATTTTAACTTGACTAAAAAAAAAAAAAAAAGCTTGTCAAAGGGGAATAGATGAGAATATGCCTCAAACTCCTTAAAAGTTTCACATGAAATTCTAACATTAAGAGAATTTTGTGAAAAATTATTAAGACAAATGTTTTTATTCTCAAATATTTAATTTTCCAATACCAATACTTTAAAAAAATTTTGAACAAATAATTTTTTTTACCTGGATAAAAAAAAAAAAAAAAAACCTAAGGAATAAATAAGACATTTATAGAAGTGACACACATGTAAAAACATAAATGTTCATAATTGCCCCAATCAAACTATTTGTTTACATTACATCTTCATATTACAGCCATACATACATTTTCTTTATTTGTTCATTTAAACAACACTTAGATCATATTTATTCTTGTCATAACTATATACAGTTCTATACCAATAGCAATTATAAGAAGACATGAGTAATTCTAGTGTGCTTGGACTAGAATCTAACTACAAAGAAAAAAAAATACATATATAAATAAAAGCATTAAAAAAGAACATAAATATGCATTATCTTTTTTTAAACCACTTTCTTAAAAAACAAAACATATACAAACACTACAATCTATTACTTTGGAGAGATTAACTTAAAAAAAAAAGTTTTGCTAATTATATGTTGACATAGTGTGCATGTAATATCTGAATATTTTAATTTAGTGACATTAAAAAAATAATAATGCAACACAAATCATGAAGCCTGATTATTTGATCTCAGAGGAAGTTTGGTTCTGACATTTCCACCATTGGTAACTTGTGGCTGAGCAGTAGTTTTACTTGGCGTTTTCAGTTTAGATGGTGTTTTTGAAGAAGCCTTAAAAGTCACTTTTGAATTTGGTTGCGTTGGCTTCCTCGTCCGGGGTTTATTTTCTTTGACTGAGTCAAAGTCTGACATCTAGGAAAAGTAAATAACTAAGTGATGAGATTTGGGAAACAACAATAACAACAAAACAGAAAGAAAAAATTAGCAGGAAATTTTTTTTATTGGGTTTTTAGGGTTTATGAAAATTACATGTTTCATTCTTCCATTTTTTTTTTGTAACTTACAATTTAATGAAAAGTTAAGTTGTATTGGTTCTCTCAAGGTAACAGTTTATTTAGAAATAAAGATATTACTATAAAAATTCTTGAAATTTGTTCAGATGAGACAGACAATCTCAGACTATAATTAATTTTATAGAGTCTAATATATAAAGTGAAGAGCTTAAGCATGTGTGATATGTAAATTTCCTGTTTCATTTTTACAACTTTATTTTCATTCATGAAATAAAACTTTAGCTAGATTCCAAATATAAAGTGTAGCTTAGAAAATAATTTTTTTCTTATAAATTGTGAAATTTCAAAAGTAAACAAAATTTATAATTTCTAAATCCAATCAATTAGAAAGGTTGCCTATGTGACCTTCATATGCAACAAATCATTGCATATTCTAATTTGTTCATTAGAGTGCATTTTAATCAAACCTGTGATTGACAAATGATCAGTTGAAAAACACAACATTATAATAAGAAACATTTACAAATCTAAAAATCAAAAGTACTTGGAATTTTTTTTTTGTAAATAAGCTTCCAAAAGATTGTTCAAAGTCACTGTAAATAGAACTAGACCAGTACGTACTTAGTAAAGATCAAGTGGTCCATTGGGTAGATAAAATATTAAGTTTACCTTGCTATTAGTAAGCATGGTTTCATGTGGCCTAAATAAAAATTATAACCTTTACATCCATTTGATTGTGAGACCCTCAGTTCAAAAGCAAAGTGCTTTGTTATTCTGTCTCTTTGCTCAATGTCTTTGGTAATAAGTACCACTGTCTTTCCAGAAAATCTTACATTTTTTTAATGCAGAATTGTCCACATTTACCACTATCATTAAAACCCTCTGAAGCATTACCAACAAAATGTCTTTGTTACTGGTATCTCCAACTCAAATATGCACATTTGAAGTATTGCACTTTTTCAAATTTTCTGGTTGCCTTATTAATGCTAGTGATAGCGATAATTCAATATTGTCGTAAACTAATTGTTATTTTAAGTTAAATACTTTTGTGTTGACTCACTTTGCTTTTAACACTAGCAGTAGAGACTCCTGATGTACTAACTGCTGATACACAAGACTTCTCACTTCCTGCATTGCTCAAATTGCCAACACTAACAGATCGATAGATATCCTGATTGGACAAGGAAAAAAACAAAAACAATGAAATTTACATCATCTTTCTGCTGATTAAAATTTATTCAAAACATTTGGATAAGTAATATTTTTCTAACTATGAACTAGGATTATCTACATAAAATGAAAATCCTCAGTATTTCAGAAATTGATATTTTTTAAAACAAATTTATTAGAAATGTTAAAATGTATAAACTTTGTATCTTTTTTTATAAATAAAATCTAACATTTATATATATATATAATTCTTTTCAAGGCTCAAGAGTTTGGACAAGAAGTAAAGGAAAGATCACTCTTTTATTTCTGCAACTCGGATGGACAAGAGTTACCCTACGGGGAGAAAAAAAAAGAGGGGGGAGGAACAAGTAGTATTCACCCGTCACAAAATAGCAGGGCCGGACTTAACTGTTGTGACCAAGAAGTCATAGAAAAAGCACTCTTTATTATTTCTATCCCATGTAGTTTTAGCGACGAAAAAAGAGGGAGGGGGGAGGAGAAAAAGTAATCTACTCTGCATTCACCCGTCACTAAATAGCAGGGCTGGACTCAACCATTGTGGGGCCCTTTGTGAAATGGATTTAGCGAGGCCAAGTTTGGGTAGGGATATGGATGATAAGTGAGAATTAAGAATTTGTATTAGAAATTAAATTTGTCTTTGCATTTTATTCATTCTTTACTACCTACAGAATTACTTTACGAGCCTTGCGTGTAGCGAAGCCATAAAGTATATCATAAAAATTCTGTTTCCTACATAAATCACGCTCAATAGCAAGAATTACAAAATGTTACAATCTATCTTTGAGAATTGTTGACCTCAAGTAATTCTTCATTAGTTTGAGGTGCGAGAAGCTTCTTTCACCAGATTCCACAATTACGGGTATTGCATAATGCCGTTTTTTTTAATCGCGCGTAGGATTGGCATTTTCCATTTTGAATGCCACCCCAAAATGACAATTTTTTGTCTATATTTTTCAGGAAGTAATTTTTTTGTATTTTTCAAAAGATTTTAATAATTTCAAAGATTTCCATGACTTTTTCATATGTTTTGCAATTTCATGAGATTTCAAGGAGCTCAGGAGGCTGCGGGAATTCTGTTATAAGTTATAAAATGGTTTAGTTTAATAATTTACACCTAGAATTAGCGCGGGTCCTTTGAAATTGCGGGGCCCACTGCAGTCACATAGGTTGCATTGGCCTAAGGCTGGCCCTGCAAAATAATGCCGTGTGTTGACTAGTAGTCTTATATTTGAGTTTTAACAGCTATATAACCTAGATTTCACAACATTTTCATTTGGGAGCTAGATAGTCATTGTTATAAATATTTAATATAATATTTGTATAGAGGGGAAAAAAAGATTTAAAATATTTTTTTTTTTTTTACCTCTGATGAGCCAGGCAGTAAGTCATCAACAGCTGTTTCCAATTGCTGCTCTAAGTTCATTACTAATGGGTCATTAGAATGTTTGTTGCTTCGATAATTTTCCAGTAGGATCTCATGATTATCAGTTTTCACCAAGTTTTGTGGGTATTTAAATTCACATCTTTGAGGGGTCATCCCTTAAAAAAAAAAAACATAATGAAAATATAAAATTTAATAAGTTAGTGATTTTCTTCTTTTTATTTTTTTTTCCTCATAAAAAATGTAAAATATAATTCAACAAAAAATAATAATAATTTGTTATTTTTGCATTGTTGCACTATAATGCCATTGAATAATTAAGAACAGATAATTGAAAACAAATGACGTTTAACTTTCTGGAATCTCAATGCATAAAAAAAAAAATCCTATATGAATATGCATTTCATATCCCACCTGTAGGAATATCTTTCCTTAGCCTTTTAGTGAAAAAGTCATCAACTTTGCAAACTGTTGTTGCTAGCTCTTCATATGGTTTCTGCAGTCCATTATTCAGAGTGGATGACAAAGCTCCATGTAGATTTAATGCATTAGCTGTGTTTGCTAAGAATTGAATGCTTTCTTCATCTAAGTATGTGTTGATGGTCTTGGAATGGTCATAATTTACATCTAGAATATGCTGTTTGAAATAGTTTAAAACAAATGTCAACATTATCAATGAAGACAAATATTATGAAAATAAATCAGAAATACATTTCTAGTAAACTGTCTAGTCAGTTATTTTCTTACACAAACAAGTAAAAACAAAGAACTGATATTACCTTTATTGTCTGTGTATGTTCAGTTTTAAAAGTTTCTGAAATTTCATGCAATGTCTTCATGCTTTCTTCTACCATCTCATATCCTTCCTGTAAATGCTGTAATTGAAATAACATTATATGTCTATATATACAATAACCTTGGACTTTTAGTTATTAACTAAACTCAACTATTGAGCATGTCTAATTTTTTTTCATTGAATGATGTAAATTGTACAATTATTAAAAAATCCACCATTAAAATGCTGAAGTCAATAGTTTTTCCAAGTATTCTAGAAAGTTCATCTACCTTCTTACCTTGTCAGCAGAGAAAATTACAGAAGTAGGACTCTGAGCTACAATTTGAACAATTATGTCAATAATTTCATTCTAATTTTATTCTGATGTTACTTTAAAATTTTGCTCTCAAATTTTTTACAACTGTGATAAAGTGAACAATTTGTGTGTTTTCATATAGAAGTTTGCTTAAAGTATGAGTCCTAGTTTTCCACTTGCACACAGTGAACTTAAGCTTTGAAAAAGGCTGGATTTATGTTGGACAAGTTGCACTACACAGGAAAAGTATCCGGAACTAAACTTGTTAGTCAACTCAGGAGGTCAAACAGAGATGTGAGTTACTTATCAATTTCATGAATAAAATTAACAAAACCTATTCCTGAGAATCTAAACAAAAGGCAGAGAATTGTATGTTGTCTAGGTAAAAAACAGGGGAATAGGCATATGAACAGGATTTCTAAGAAATGTCTTAGAAATGTGAGGTCAAGAAACTAGAGGTCATAACATCTAGAGCAGAGAATAACTATAACAAGTCTGTGAAAGCTATTTAATACTTATATACGTTTTTTTTCTTTTAATTGTGAAAGAACATTGGACAGAGATACTATTAAACAGAAAATGCAGTAATCTACAGAATAGCTCTGCTGATATGGCATTATAAAAGAAAAGTACTGAAACAAAAGACAGGCTCATGAACAGATTCAGCCCACATGTCATATTTGGGCTCTAATAAATGAAGAAGGAAAACAATAATTACATAGGAAATAAGATACCTAATAATGAAAGAATAAGAACAGTAAAATGAACTAGAAAATATAAGAAGGATAATTTCAGGAGAAATGTCACTTTCATATTAACAAATAATAAATTAATTTGGTCACCAGTATGAATGACAAACAATGATTGTAGTGAAAAAAATTTCTGACATTCTCCTACAACTCCATGCAAGGAGTTCAGGCTGAAATGAAAGTAATGTAATATACAGAGTGCTCAGCTCAAAACAAACCTTGGAAAATACCATTTTTGAGTCTACTTTATGTAAAAATAAAAGAGGAGAAAAGTATAATAGTTTCAATTTTATAAGGAAATAATTTAATTTGCATAGCACTTTTAATAGAACCTAATGTAATCTTAAAGAAAGTATCATGATTTATTATATAACAATTTGATCTTAAAAGATAATGGTTTCTGAAAAATGTATCTTGTTACCTTATTATTTTGTTCAACAGCACCAGCTATTTTATTTATTGTTTGAGGAAATAATTCATCCCTACTATTTATCATCTGTGTTGTCTGAAATTGAAATATTGAATTTATTAAAAAAAAAAAAAAAAAGAAGAAATTTAGATTATGGGAGCATCAAGTAGTAAGGTTTAGGATAATATATAACAAAAAAATTAAGATAATATTGGGCAAACTGATGACATCTAATTAAACTTCAAGTACTCCTCTTAAGTCATTTGTTTAAATTCAACAAATTGAAAAATGTTGGCATTTCTAGTCATCAATTCTACATCAATTGATCCTAAATTTCCTACTAGGTAGTGAGAAAAGTGTAATCACAGACTGCTTCCAATCAATACCAACAACTGAAAACCAAGGTGTTCCTCAGAGAACAGTCATAGAGCCACAGCTATTCCTAATATACATAAAGAGGCATCTAATTGCATTAGCCCTGGAAAAAAGACTACTAGCAAGACTACCTTTCTTGTATTTCTACCCAAAAAGGTGCCAATAATGATTTTAAAAAATACAAAATAAAACTATAACATTTTATACTATTGTTTGTTTGTTTGTAAAATGTTTTACATGTTTCAGATGTTCCTTTAGAGTTGAAGATATAGTTTACTTCCTAGTCCAAACCTCCTGCAGGACAAAGGGGGATAAGAGAGGACGGGGTTTGAACCCGGGACCATCAATAAATCCAAACGATAGTCCAGTGCGCAAACCGCATGACCAGGCAGCCTTCCTATTAACCTTAGACTTAAAACTAAAATTTGAATCCTAACTAGAACAACTCCCAAGAAAAAAAAAACAAAAACAAGGTTACAAAGACAGTTTGCGTGGAAACACAAACTCAAAATCGGCCCCCGAAGTGGTCACCCAGGCAGGCTTCAATATTTTCAGAAAGAACATCCAAATGAAATTATGAGAGATCAGAATGGAGAAAGAAGGTTGACAGATCTTGTGTAGTGCCCCAATGGTGCTGCAGATCAAAGGATAGGTGCAAGTGAATGCAAAGTTAGATGTGAACCTGGCCTAACTAGTTCCCCTTTCAGACCTTGTGGTCTATAGGGCAGATGATGTAAAGTTCATCTGCTTTTGTGGCCTATGGTTAACGAGGGTGTCAACACAACGACCAACCGCCTTTACTTTTCCCCAACTAATGTCAGGTACCCATTAGAGCTGGGTAGACTCAGAGGCACCCAAGGATTCCAAAGTTAAAAATCCCAGTCTTCACCAGGATTCAAACCCAGGACCCCCGGTTCGGAAGCCAAGCGCGTTACCGCTCAGCTACCGCGCCTCTCCTGGCCTAACTGAAGTTTTATGTTTGACGTAATTGTTTTGAAAAGGCTCAATCTCTTATTCGAATGAAAGCATTTACGCATTAAAAAAAAAGTTCACGAAAATGAAGTTTACAAAATTAGCATTCGTTTTAATTTAGGTCTAACTTATAATGCATACTAATTAGCTTTTTCTCTTTAAAAAACTGCTTGCATAACTGATTTTAAAAATTAGATTAAAATGCAATTAAAAAAAAACAAAAAACTTAATGACATAATAATAACACAAATTGAAATTCAAATATACTTAAGCTAATTTAATGTCTGTAAATGTAGGCCATGAAATATTACTCAAGCACTGTACATTATTACCTTTTCCATGGAAGCTGATGCTTTGTGCACACATGTGTCCAATTGTTCTTTCATAGACTCCACATGCTCTTCCAGTAATTGAGTCATTTTGCTTTCTTCTCTAAAAGTAAACAGTGTATAGATATGATTGACAGATATTTAGTATAATTTAAAAGTATAATTTAAATTGAAAACATATCACTTTAGTTGTTTACACTTTATAAATAGCTCATTGAAAGGGCATTGCTCTATTTTATTTTAATTAATTTGGATCATTCAAAATAAGCAGAAATAGAAATTTTAAAAACATTTACTTTTTCAAATCCAAAACAAAAGCAGTATTAGAGTTCTGATGCTTATCAAGATGTGCTTGTGTCTGAAATAATACAATATTAAGAATTTGTAAAAAATGAATAAATGTAAAATTTTATAGGTGTTGGCAACCATCAGTTATAAGATGAGTATTGTATATGAGTGTTTCTCCAGTACTGGTGACAAATAGGTATTGGCTCACTAAAAAGTCTATAACTCAAAAACTTCTTATTAAAATGTCACAATTTTCTTTTCCTTTCACTTAGAAATGGTTTATCTATAAATTGTGATATTTTGAGCATGAAAGGTGCATTGTGGAATTTTAAGAAATTGTAGAAAATGTGTGAAATAGTGCACAAAATGGTATCTTTTGATGTAACATGGAATACCAGGCTTAGGTTGAAGTAATATTCTACTAAAAGCAAAGATTATTTAACAGACATTTTTGTTGAAATAGGTTAACAATATAATATTATTGCATTATCTATATCTTTTTATTTTATAGTTACTTTGGTATTACTTAGATGTCACCGTAAAAAATGTGTCACAGGTGCATCACATGGTGTCCCACTTAACTTGGAATTTTAAACCTTTATCAATTGTAAACAAAGTAAAGGATTCTGCTCCCAATTGTGTCTGTATTACTAAAAGCATCTATGATTAATTTACACAGTGTAATTTTTCTTTAAAACTGTAAAAATTTATATAATTTTAGTAAAATAGCTATTGGTGTCCCAGGTGAAGCACCTCAAACGCCCTTAACAAAAAGAACAATATTTTTTTAAACAAAGTTATTAATGAGATGGGAATTACTTAATGGTATCTCTGATACTGCTTAGTACACAATAAGCTCCATTTTCTTGGGAAAAGGCTACATAGTAATTAACAGGAGACATTAATAGACATGGTGTCCCACATTTTTTCATTGTAGCACCCAAAACGCCTCATGATGAATGATACCAGAAAATCTCAAGAGATCTAGATATAAGTAGTTTTCTCACCAAAGTTTTGAATTATAATGAGAATTAGCTTATTATTCTCAAGTTTGATCTAAAATACATAAAGACTATTTTTTAATCTAAGTTAATGTAAACCTTATTGTTTTATCATTGTCTGTGGTGCTTCACGGGACACTAAACAAGTCTTGATCTAGATAAAGGTCTTGAGTAGTTTTAAATCTACTCTATATTTCAATTTATATGTAAATCTAGTTTTGGATCTTGTTCTTGGTACATTGAAAGTCATAAAGCTGCTTTAGTCTATGATTAGGTCATGTTTGAGGCAGTTATGTCTAATATATTTTTTAATGATTATTGAACACACACACACACAAAGGTCTAGTACATTCATTTGTGGTTATAGAAAACTATTTTGTGAATCATTGATAAAAGAATAATTGGTAATGTATTTACAGACTTTTAAAAAATTGTATTTCAGCATATATTAACAAAAAAACTATATATTTCATATTGGTGTCCCATTGTAGCACCCGCAACATCTTGTGATATAAAAGTTATGTTTTAATAAATGCTTGAATTATTGTTGAGATATTGCATCAAATAATAGCCTATATATTTAGCTACAATGCAAGTATAGCATAAATTCTATTTTCTTATAAAAAATCTTATTTAAAAAACTTTTACCAGTAATGTTACAGGTGCTACTGTGTCCCATTTTTTAAATTGAGCGCAAACATAACGTAAGTGCTCAAAAACTTCAATTTCTCTATCTAGCTGCTTAATACAATAGAAACATTCAAATTATGCTAAGAAAGCAAACAAATTAACAGTTAGTTGTACTTTAATCAACAATGGTGTCCCCATGATGCACCTGAAATGCAATAGTGGGTACCCCTTTTCCCAGCACTACTGAGGAATTGTATGTATTCCAATTCATTTTCTATTGATAAATTCTTAAAGTACAATGGGTGAAGAAATGAATACACTTAAAATGAAACCAAAAACTTACATTTTAATTTTTGACCTAATGTGACACTTTTTGATACCATTACTGGAGAAACACTCATATATATAAATATGCAAGACAGCTACCGGAGCGTGTAAGTTTCAAATAAGTTGTTTTATGTCTACTTCTGTGAATTTACAAGTGAAATTAATTTGTATTGTGTACAGAATGCGACAACACATGAACCGGAAGCTCAAAATTGGAACCAGTGAAAACTGCCCTTGTGGAGTATCACCAGAGAATGCCGACCACGTCCCCCAAAACTACTTTCTTTACCAAGAGACCCGTATAAGACACTGGCCCTAAAACACACCAATAGAAAGAAAACTCCCTGATTTGGAAACCACTGTGCAGTTCATCTCATATATTGGTCTAGTCATCTGAACACTCCAACATAACAATGAGATCGAAGAAGAAATTTGTATTGTGTATTTGTGAAGTGTGTTCAATATTCTAGTGATTCCAAGTTATAGAATAAATTCATTTTATTTAATCAAAAGGATTTTTGTTTTGCTTCTTCATTTAAATAAGCACCTCCAGCAATACAGTAAAGTTTGGAGGATCAGACATAGTTCTTAGGTATAAAAGTAACAAATTTCAACACCACTATCTCAACTACAATCTACACCATCACATTGCATGATCTATAGAATCCCATAGAAACAATATACACACACATATAAAAATAAAGATTTTACCTTTCCAAGCAATTCATTATATTGTTGCCTTCTTGCAAAAAACATCTCAGTAATTTTCTGTAAAAAAAAAAGAAAGAAGTTTTTAAACAATATTGATTTTAGATCTAATTAGTTAAGTTGTGACTTTTTTTTACCCTAACTTAAATGATTAAAACCACATGAGAAAACATTATATAATTCATCTTAATTCAGAAGCATGTGAGCTTTTACCTGTTCCAAATCTAACTCTTTAGCTTCTGCATTTTTCAAGTATTCTTTTAATTCAGCATTCTGATTATTGAGTTCTGACAAATGGCTACTACTCTTGACAATAACTTTTGACATCTGGGCAATAATGTCGGTGTGGCACTTGTTTAAAGTTAAATACATTGCTTCTTTCTGAAATAGTTTTAATTCCAAATATAATATTATAATTTAAAGCAAATCAGCAAAATTATTTTTAAAAAAACAAAAAAACAACTAAAGCAATCATAAATACCTGCTGCCAAATAAGTTTGCAAGACTCAGATAAAAGCTGGCTTTGCTCAACGTAATCTTTTTTCTGTGACTTAAGTGATTCAGAAACCTCACATTGCATTTTAAGACAAATTTTCTTAGCAGCTTCCTAACAATATCAAAAGAAAAACAAATATATTACTGCTTAAAGTACTTAGGTTTTACTTAAGGAAAGACCAAGCATGAAATGTTTCTAATACTAATATACCTGCATCTCAGCACATTTTTTCAAAGACATGCTCCCCCATTCACTCCTGCTGGTACTAAAGATGTCATGCCTATTAAGAGTTTCTTGCAAATCTTTCTCCATCAAGTCAAGGAAATTCTTTATATTCTGTTTGGTTGTGGTAATCTCCTTTTTATGCTGCTGAACAAGCTCATCTAATAGCAATAGAATTAATATTTGCATTTGAATTATAACAAACTGAATGTATGCAGTATAATACAATAATAAAAATATTTAATAGAGTCTAACCTATTTGTTTGCATGCTTTTTCATTGATGTCATCAGCTTCATCATGTACTTTTTTAATCATATCTTGAATTGTCTGAAGCATTTTCTGCAGGTCCTCATTAAAGTCAGAAGCTTCCTGTTCATTATGCTGCTCTACTGCTTTCTTTCTGTCAATTTTGGCATGAAGACCCCCCACATCCGAAATGGAGGACTGAGCAGTTTTTAACAACTGAAATGTCAAATAAAATTAAATTCTCTTTTTTGTTCTTTTTGAATTAAAAAAAGTTTTTTTTAAATATCAGTACATCAGCTTACATCTTCAGCCTGAGAATATAGGAGTTCTTCAGTCTTGGCATGCTCTTGCATTAGGAATTTGTGTTCATCTCTGTCATCTTTAGTTACTTTGAGCTCATTGGTTGTGATCTTTAAAGTTTCTGATGTTACAAAAAGATTCTGAGCTGTTTCAGCTAAGTTTTCTGAGGTGATTTTAAGTTCTTCTTTAGTTTCACTGAACAGATCTGAAAGCTTTAAGAAAAAAAAAATAGAAGATATTTGAAGGTAATCATTTGATCCATGTCTTTGTGTGAAAAATCTAACAAATCTAACGCTTATACCAAAGATGTTTGCACTGTTGACTTATCTTATATCAATATTTTATTGAATTAGGTATAAAGATGCTCAGTAGAGCTTATAGACTCCACCAAGCGAGAGTGTGGCGGAATAAATCGCTCTGCCTGCCTACAAAAATCAGTGTCTACCAAGTAGTGGCTCTTTCAACTCTCATACATGGGTACTTTACAGAAATCAACTAAGACTTCTTGAACGCTTTTACAAAGATGTTTACACTCCATCATTGATACATGGGTACTTTACAGAAAGCAACTAAGACTTCTTGAACGCTTATACTAAGATGTTTACACTCCATCATTGACAAGACCGCACTAAAAACAATGATGTCAAATGTCAAAAACAATGATGTAAAAGTTTTACCAAAACAAAAATGTCATTATGGACAGGGACTTCTTATAGTCTGACAGTTATGCTGGGCAGGGCATGTATCCTGTGTAGGAGACAAACATATGTCAAAGGCAGTCTTCTTTGGTGAGCTAAAAGGTGGTCAATGCAACAAAGGTGCCCCATGGAAATGCTTTCAAGACCAGCTTAGGCGCCATCTTGCTTTAAATGACATGGAAGAGAGCACCTGGCTTCGGAATGAGAAAGCTAAAGATGACTTACAAAGGGTGCGGATACACTGCCAAGCACAGGTGTAGAAGGTGAAAAGAGAATCTAAATCAGCCACCAGCAGACTATGTCTGCGCTAGACTAGATGTGGCAAAATATGTAGGTTGCAGAGAATTGAAATCACACAGAAATATAAATAAAAACTAAGATTGCTCTAAAAGGAAAACCAAAATTAGTCAATAGATGTGGACAAAACAACTAAAGAGCACAAAAACAACAGAGTTAATTGAAGGTTTTTGAAAGGTCAACTATAAGGACATTTTAGTTATAAATGACACTATACATTAAAGTAAAACAATGAAAAAAAAATTGTTGCACACTTTTTAAATTTTATTTTGCACAATTTAAGTTAAAATATAGAGAAGATACAAATTAAAAAAAAAACAACAAAAAAAAACCTCACATTTTTCATTTCTGTTTTTAAACATTCAATATTGTCTTCCAATTCCTGAATCATTTCTTCCTGTTGACTTATCTTATTATGCATTGCACTGAAATGAATATAGGCTTATACTTATAATAAATGTCATATGAAAAATCTTTAAATTTGACTAAACCAATATTTATTTTTTTTCGAAAGTAATACATCAGTAGCAAAAAGAATTAACTTTATAAGAAATAACTTACATGTAATTTTCTTCAGCAACATAGATTCCATTTTTCTCCCTACAGGCTTGAAGATCTCTTCGCAATCTTTCAATTTCTTCATTATATTCCTTAAATCAAAATAAAATAAATTGTTCAAAGTACAGAGTACACATTTTACAAATAGTAAAAAATAATAAATAATTTTAAAATATAATTTACCCTTAATAATGCTTTTTTGGTTAATTTCTGGTTAATCTCTGGCCTGTTTGTGATGTTCTTTGCTCTAAATGCATAGTCAAGAGTACTTAAAGTTTCCTGGGAAAAGAATTGATATAAGTCATTAAACCTATTATCTTAAAAGCACACATGTGAAGTTAGTGCCTCTGTGTGCAAAGCCAAACTTTCAAAATTTAATTACCTCCAAATTGGATGAAGCTGGAGAAATGGTGGCAATTATTGATGTCTTAGTACGTCCACCTAAAGAATCTTGCAAAAGTCTTGTGAGCTTGCTCTCCCTTCAATAAAGATTTTTTTGTGGTTAATGAAAACAAATAATTAAGCAATAGAATATTAAAATTAAATAATGACATCTCTAATAATAAAAACACATCTTATCCCATATATGCTAGAGCTAATTCGTACAAGTGCTCTTTTTCCCCTAGGGCCAATAAAGCGTGAAATGGGTTATTAGAATCAGCCATGCACATGCACTGTACCTGTAAGGAACATGAGGAGCATGTTCAACCAAAGCAGTTATGACTCTGCCTAGTGTCAGAAGTGATTGATTAATATTTCCTATAGAAAAAAAAAAAAATAAGAACAGCAAGGTTAACAAAAAAAGTTCTGTGTATGTGTGGCAAACTTGTGCTTTCAAGCAACATAAAAATTGTTTTCTTTACTATTATTATTATGTATGTTCTTAACAATCAAAATAGTATGCTCAGTGTACTCTGGTTAAGCCCAATTTGAGATTTTATATCTACAAAAAAAAATTAAAAAACAAAAATTTCTTTTTTGTGGGAAAATGACATGTACTCTGCATCATGTGATAATTAATAAAATGCTTTTTAAGTCCTTAACAGCCGAACATTTCAAAACACACTGAAAAAACAGTCAGCCTTGAAGGAATAAACAGTTGTATCCTTTGAAAAGAGGCTGGGGAAGAAAGGAAGATTGTTGGAAAGACAAAACTAAAGCATGATAGGGAAGATAAGCAAACTTGGTTGAGAAGGAAACTGAAGTATTAAAAAAAAAAAGAAGTCTAGGTATTGTGAAAAAAAAATAAAATAAAAGAAGTCATGCATTATCTATTAGCTAGTGATAAGGGAAGAGAAGGAAAAAATGAATAGTGGAAAGGTGAGGTGGGACAAAATACTAGTGTACTCTATATTTTTGTTAATATTTCACTTTTTTTTTCTCTTTACAGTAAAATTTTTCAGTACCTATAATTTTTGTAATTAGAATGAGGACTACAAAATTTTGAATCCCATTATCAAATGTAGACACCTGATACTACAACTACTAATACTACAATCAAAATCGACTGATGATTTAGCCGAATAACTTCCCCTTTCATTATTGATAATAAATTTAACAATCTTCATTGATATAAGCTTTCTTGGTTGACTTTTCTTAACCTATTAGCAAGTATACCATCATGAATTCTAAATTATCATACAATGTATCATGAAAAACTGAACAGGTAAAATAAAATAAGATACCTGCTTCCCGAGCTCTTTTGTCCACAGCTCCAGATCGTGCTATGTTCTCTGAGCCAGCAAGATCAACCTAAAAATAGTAGTGTGATAATTTTATGTTAACAGTAATGAAGCTCAATGTATTTTAAGCACACACATGTCCACAAAACAGACCTGTAAATCAATATAAAAAAAAAAAATACATAAAAAAATAAAACCTTTTAACCTCCCTGATAATGTAAAGAAAAACAAATCTGCACAAATCTTACCAAGTAAAGTTTACCAGTCTTTAAAAGTTCTTCACCATCAATGGTATTTTCTTTTATATGAATAGTGACAGAAAACACTGAATGGGAACGACTGAAAATAAAAATTCATTAATATTGTAAGCATTACATTTTTTTTTTTTTATCAAACTGAAAAAGATGCCTATATTTAACCCAAGTCCTCAATGCTAATTTAAAGAAATATCAATTACAATTTTTCTAAAGTTCTAATAATAATGTAATGTATTGATGTAGTCTATTGACAAAAGTACCTTGAGACAGCATTCATCAGAGTTGCGGCTGTGGATCTTTTAGCAGTACCTCTTTCTAATATTTCATAAACTTCATCTTTATTTCTCACAACTACCTCTTCTAGACCTGATATAATCACGGAACCCTAAAATTGGTTAAAGAATATTAATTAGTGTTTTTAAGGTATATAATTTGCTAAAAAAATAAAAATAAAAAAGATTTAGCTAATTTGCCAATTGATCAAAATGTATCTATTTTAAATAGATAGTTTTGAAATATTTTTTAGAAAATGATAAGAAATACATACTTTTTTAGTATTGTCTTCATAAATACGCAATCTTAGTGGATCTATAGTGGAGCCAAGTAGATCAAACAGTTCCTCGTTATACAGTTCCAAGAATGAAACTCGAACAGAGAATTCAATGTCATTCTGCAGAAATATTATTGGTTCTTAAATGAAATCTAGAATGTCAGGTAACAAGCTTGCTTTCAACAAGCTCAAAATAAAGTGTATTAGCATTTTGAAATATATTATCAAAAAAGTTGATGGTTTATTGAGCTTTTCATTATTTAATTTAACAATAAAATCACTTTTTACAATTGAAAATAAGATTTAAAATTACAATTTGTTCTTAATTATTAAAGAAGGAAACATTTAGAATTCATGTGCTTCTTCTACATACTGATATTTGAATGGCATAAGTAAAATATAAAAACAAAATTAACCTGATTTTGTAAAGCATCAAATATCTGATGCAAGGCTCTAGGAATAATTCCTGTTAAAGGGTCATCTTCCCAAGTAGAATTTAATCCCTCTGTTCTCTCTCCCTCCATTGTAAAAGTTTTACCTGTTCCAGTCTGTCCATAGCTGAAGTCAAATTAAAAAATTTATAGTATAGCTTTCGACTGTAAGAAATATAGCAACAAGATCATTATTTTAAAACATAATGCTACAGGCTATATATATTAACAGCTTCCCTCCTTCCATCTGATGTTAAAAAGGAAAGACCCAAATCAAGCTTTAAGCTAAATTTTATGTAAAATAAAATTCTAAGCTTAGAAAATTCAAGGAAGAAATAATACTTGAATACCAAAATGGACTAAGGTGTCAAAGATCCACAACCAATCACATTCTTTCCCATACAATATATGTATATATTATATATTAGAATAAAGAAAAATACTATATTATATATGATTACATTATTTCAGTTGCTCCATCAACTCTGTTGACTATTTAAGATGGATATTATATAATTATTTCATTATTTTTTTAGTATTATTATATCTGGAGTAATATTAATTAATGGCATATATTTGAGATTTTTATTAACCTTGTCCCATAAAATAATTTTATTTCAGGTGTACAGTTATAATAAATAAATATATGTAGCAATGTGGAAATCTAAAAGTAATTTAGTCCTAATCCTACCATTAGAAGCTAAATTAGCAACCTATAATTCGGTATTGATTGAGAAGTTTACCACTAGGATACTTTTTGGTGACCTGGGTAAAAATCTAACTTTTTATCAAGTCTTAATGTTAACAAGAAATGTCATTGTACTATAATTATATAACATATAATAATATACTATTATATAGATATATAACAGGTTTCCTAAAATCATTTATTACAAAAGTTCTTGAGGAAAGCACTCACGCAAATATTGTACAATTGTAGCCTGCAAGTACTTCTTCAACCACTGGCATAACAACAGACTTGTAAACATCAATTTGTTCAGAGTCTGGAGGGAAAACATGGTCAAAATTGTATGTTTTAGTAAACGGATGGACTCCTGTCCTTTCTTTCACTGTAACTTCTTTCTTGACTCGATCACAGCTTAAGACTGAGCAGCTTCCTTGCTTTTTCTCAAGGCTGTTTATTGGTCTGCAATATGTCACAAGAATAAATACATTCAGAAAATATGAAAGTCTCTTTTTAAAACTGACCACTGGCCTACATGTGTACAACCTTTCTCATAGATCTAGACTAGTAGAGTCTCATCAGTAAATCTAAATATTGAAAATTGAAAGAGATCTATACTAAAAGTTAGTATATTATATATATAATATATATATATATATATATCTATATCTAATATAAATAATAATAGATCAAATAATGATAATCTTTAGAATCTTTTAAGAACTACTAATGTAACTAACCACTAATCATAGACTTTATAGAGCCAAGAGGACTAGTCTGACTCACTTTAGAATTACTTAGATCTAGAACAATGGTTCCCAAACTTTTTTTGTCTTGTAGTCCCCTTGCCATGTTTTCTAGTTTTCTGTAGACCCCCTGCTTAAGTTATATATATAGAATTTATGAAAATTACACATTTTGTTTAAAATAATATCTAACCAGTGACATGAGGAGTGAAAAAGTAATTAAAAACTACATTTTAAGTTGAATGTATTTTTTTAAAGTAAATTTATTAACAAAATTCAAATTTAAACCCATTATTTAATAGATAACACATACAGCATATAATCATTAAACACATTGGAAACATTTGTTTTTAAAGGCTTGCAAGGTCACCATCTGTTGCTACGGAGATTATTTTTCATATACGGATTTGTTGTTTGATGAAGTAGATCTAGTTCTTCAAAACATAAAAAAAAATGTGCCTAAGGTGTCACAGTAAAAGTTTTCACAAAGAGCAGTTTTTCCATGGATTTCTTGAACCAAAATAATTTGAATAAAAAAATACATCATTACCAGACAAGGTTGACTCAGCCAGCTGTATAGAGAAATATGTTGTTTGCAGAAACATGTCGTTTGCAAAGTCTTACATAAGAAGAATGAAATATTTGACTTATTATTATTATAGCTTTTATATAGCGCTACTTTCATGCTTTGCATGCTAAGAGCGCTTTGGTCCAATCTCATTTGTGGACCAGTGGGGGAAGGGGGTATCTAGGAGTTGGTTAGGGCGCTTTAGGCGCTCAGTAAACGCAACTCTGCCCGAGTCGGATGTCAAACCTCGAGCCCCCTTCTAGGTAGCCAAGACAAGCCAAGTTCAAGCGCACTTAGCCTCTTTACCACACCTCCAACAGAGCTTAAGAATTTAGTGAACTATTCTACAAATCCATTGCCCTAACAACCAATGGGTCAGAGTTGCATGGATGGTTGCCTGCTTGCATCTCCGTCAGGAGATTTGGGATTGGATGTAATTATCCACATAATCTGAAGGAGCATCCAAAAGATTTTGTATAAAACATATTGTTTGACCTTGTAAAGCTCAACAGCAAGATCACTATTCTCCAATGTTGAAATAGAAGGAAATAGAAGACTGACACACTTGCCACAATGTAAGAAAACAAATACACTTGTGAACATTGCACTCTATCCGGAAGAAATGAAGAAACTAATAGTGAATTGTAAAAATGAGAAATGGACAAGCTCTTATTCGATATACAAGGAAGATGAAACCTATTATAAACTATCCCAATAGGACCACCTATAATTGTTCATATCAGAACCGTACACATTATAATGAGAAAACATATGTTCCGGAAGCTAAACATTGGGACCATTGAAATTTTCTCTTCTGGAGTGTCACCAGAGAATGCAGACCTTGTCTTCAAAATTGCATCCCTAACCCTTCATCAAGAGGCCCAAAACAAGGCACCGAACACAAAACCCAAACATAAAATTATTTTTTATAATGATATAAGTTTGTGTAAGAGTTTTTTACAATTTCTTCAATGGCTGGTAAAAATCAATAGTGTGAGGTTTTCAGTATTTTACTATAATTATCAACTTCTCAATGTCAGGTCAATGAGAGATTTTGTGAGTGTATTCTGAACTATCTTTGAGTGTTTGAAAGATTTGCAAACTTTTATCTTTTTATCAGGGTGGCATCATTTCAAATGATCCTCCAGCTTAATTGGTTTCATAGCATTATAAAAAAAAATGCTTGTTATGTTTGATAAGGAAGTAATGAAGTTCAATTTCAAATACTTAAAAAACACCTACACTATTTAGATATAGTTATTAAATTAAATTAAACAATATTTCATTTAATAAGCAGGATAAAATTTTAACTAAGGATTTCTGGTAATCCTGTAGATCAGCGCCCCCGCATCATTTTTCACGACATTCTTTGTTGTCAAGGCTTGATCAGCAACTTAGCTAGATTTTTTTTTGGCGGGGGGAGGCATGTCATTTCGAAAGCTGCCAACTACAAATAAACATTTCTTTTACAAATCTAACTACTATTTTTTTTATAAGAAAACGATTTTATTTTATGCAGATCTAAAAAAAACAAAAAAAAAACAATTTGATAAATTATTGTAAATATATATTTTAGTTTTTGTATTTTTATTTCAAATGCACATTGTTTGTATATATAATATGCTCTTATGCTGTGATTGTTTTAGATCTATGTCCAGATTTATTAGATACCTCACCAGTATAAATAATTATTATGTCTTACGTTTTTCTTTAGGCTCTGTTACTCGTTTTTTCCTGAATTTTTTTTCTCAGAAATTAAAAAACTTAAAATACCGGTAGTAAAATACTGTGATCAAATTACAGCCATTGACAAATATAAGATATAGAGATGTCAATGTTAGAACTTTACCATGACAAGATTTTAGGAGACTTTAAGGATGGAATTTATGATCTATATGTATGTGTGATATATATACATATATATTAACATATATATACATATACACATTTATATATTCAGTTTCTCCTACCCTGTTTGATGCATTGTAAAACATACACAAAACTATGCATTTTTCAAATAAATTATTGGTACTTGATTGAGGAAATAATAAATATCTTGCCAACATCCCAGCCAGAACAGAGAACAATGTTATCTTTTTTTTCCAAAGATTTATTTTAAACATCTCAAATATGTCGCTATTCCATATTTTTAAAATAAGAAACATTCTTTTAGAGATGCTTCATAATAATGTTTCATAATATTCTCTGTGGTGAAAATGTATATTTTTAGTACCTATATGTATCTTATATATGGTCAAGGTGTGCATTTGTGAAAATTATATTCACTAGATTCTTGTGATTTAGCGTAAATCAAGACATTAAATATATCGAGAACATTAAATTTACTGAAATTCAAAGAGTTTTCAGGTAAGGTGCGAATTATCTTCACTACATCTTAGATCTAAAGGTAGACACTGTCACTAGGTAGATCTACAGACTGTCCACTGCTACAAGTAGGCCTAGATTTTAGGTGAGGGCAATTTTTAAGAGACTTTTCATTTTTTAGGAGCACTACGAACCTTGGTGCTGTAAATGCAGGGACGGATTGACTATATGGGCGTTCGGGCAAATGCCCGGTGGGCTGGCACCAAAATGGACCGGTGGGGCCACAGGAAGGAGCAAATGGATGCCACTTATGTGTTAAATTGTTTTATGATATATATGCTCTTATAAAAAGGAGGCTCCTAATTCTACAGTGTAATACTAATTTAATGTAGGCTCTAACACATTTTTTGAAATAATGTAATAGCCTACATGCGTAGACAGTGCTACTAGTATAGGTTTAATCCATTTAGGACCTACACACTGAGCTATTAAGATAAGGCCTATATTTATTATAAGGAGTCCAATATTTGCACGCGTACAGTTACAGATACATTCTCAAACTTAACCTTATGATTTTGAAGACAGGTAGACCTAGAATTGGAATCTCTTTCTATTATTAGATTTAATTAAATCAAGAAAAATTCAAGAAAAACAAAATCGAACACTTAAAACACAATGTAAACCATGTGCAATGTTAATATTTATTTTACCATAACAATACTCTTTGAAATAAAATACAAAAATACACATTTATAAAGGTCACAAAAAAAAAATTATTACCTTATTATAATATCAATACACAAAGTTATTTAGTTGATGTTAAAAAATTTTTAAAGTTTGTTCTCTCTATTTTTCACAAACACATATAAAAACGCATATGCCACACATACATAACTTATATACCTTTTAAAAACAGTTACTGACGTTAGCATCAATGCGTAGGATATGATTCAGTAATTCCCACCAATAGTTCATAGAAAATATGTTTATGCCCTAAGACAGTTCTGAACATAAATTCATTTAAATATGAATGGAAGAGTCTGTTGCTTGTTCCGATTGGTGTTTTAATTTTTGTTTTCCTCTCATCCACCTATTCTTGATGTTTTGAGTGTGTGTATCGCTGCCGTTGGGGTCTACGAAGTTGTCTTGATGTATTATTACAGAATGACTGTAGACCCCATTATTTATGTTTGCTATATTAGCATAAGCAGCCCATCCATCAGATACTATGTGCGTACCAGGCAAAATGTGTTGTGTTATAGCTTGTGTTAACGTTGCTGCAGTGCGATCAGGCACTTCGACTAAAAAAACATTTTTTGGAAAGTCTTTCAACACCTCCAAACACCCAGTGGCCTTCTCTCCACTGACCTCTATGGTATTTTTGATGAAAATATTTTGTCTCATCAATCTCAACAACAATCGGATCTCCATTTTCGTCGATGCCACCGATTTCCAAAAGTCCGCGTCTTTCTATATAGTTTTCACATTCGTCTCTGCAAAAATTGCATCAGTCTATAATAGTTTTGCAAGAAATATTTGTTTCATGGATAATGTTAAACTGGGGCATGTCATAACACCAACAGTAAATCAACTGTAACAACTAACCATCAATCAAATCAACCAACATACTATCCATCCAATCAACCACAATCAACCTACCAACGCCATCCAACCACTGCCAACCGAAAAACCACAGCAAAATAACATCCAACCATCAAACTTCCTAATACAACAATCCATCCAACCAACCACAGCAAACCAACAACATCCAACCATCAAACACCCCAACACAACCATGCAACCAACCATCAATCCAATCAAATAACCAACCACAAACATACATCCACCCATCTATCCATCATCAAAATTTACCTTCGTTTCTATAATAAATTACTTTATTTATCTTTAGTACACTTGCAACAGCCTTTGGTAAAAAAATGTGAACAAAAAAAATCTCCTTAAAATACTACAAGTTGGCAACACCACTGTACATTACCAACAAACAAAATGGCGGCGTGCAGATCTTATTAAAAGTCCCTTACGTACTTTGTTCATGTCATTCAAAATGTAAAGGTTCTTTTTTTTTACATCCAAATTTATTAAAAACACTATTGACATGTATTGAATTAAATTTTATCCTGGCTAATTATCAGCATTTTATGAATGCGGGACGCTGATATACAGGATTACCGGATTTCCTAACCTGTAAATGTATGAATGAAAAAATTCCAATTGTCAAAATTAAAGTCACGACATGCAATTGAGATTCTTTATCGTAGACCCTGAGCACATCTCATAGTCATAGACCCCCAATTCCCATTCTAACTTTATTTTACTTTATTATAGACCCCTTGTTGTTGGAAGTCTTGACAAGACCCCTGCCCTGGGTGGGGTCTATATAATACAGACCACTTTGGGAATCACTCAAATCACTGATCTAGAAATCTAGATCTGGAATCTAGATAATCATAAATGACATAATCATGATCATAATATTAAATATATCTAGATCTAAATCTAGATTTAGTCTCTAGTTCTAGACCCTAGCTAGACTCTAGTCCTAGTCTAGAGTAACTAAAAGTTGGAATCTAAATCTAGTCACTTACTCCTAGGCTAGTCTGACTTAGTTTAGGCAGGAATTGAGGAAATGAATATAACTCAAATAAATGTATATATTCTACTTACCGACATCTAACGGCCACATTTATATTCTGATTTTTTTCCTTTGTTTCTGGTTTATTTTTTCCTGGTAAAGACATTTTGTGAAATTTTCATACCCTAGGTAAAATGAAGATTGGATTCAACCTAAGTTCGAATTTGCCCCAGATTTAATTTCAACCAATGAAATCATTTATTACAAATGTCGAAAGTTCCGTACAAAATTTTCGTCTATACGAGACGATAATAAATTTAAAAAAAATATATTTTTTCTTAAAAGGATTTCGAGAAAATTTTGATTTAGAGAATCATATATATCATTATATATATATATATATATATATATATATATATATATATATATATATATATACATAATTACAATCATAACATTCATACAATCATAATAATATGGCTAGTCTTCGAGTCCGAAGATTAGTAAGGAATGCAGTATTTCCCGTGGCTGCGCAGTCCCAGTTGTGACCTACATATTTTGCCACATTCGGGGCAAGCATAACCATTGTCCGCAGGCGGTCGATTTAGATTTTCTTTTCGCCGTCTGCGTTTGTCCTCGCAGCAGATTTTCTTTTGGTCTCAAATATGTATCCCTCGGCCTTCGTGAGTGAACTCCAGCTGTCTCGTTCTGAGGCCGCATGCAACCAGGTGCTCTCTTCTATGTCAGCAAAGGAAAGTTGACGCCTAATCTGATCTTTGAAGCGTTTCCGTGGGAGCCTCTGTTACTTCGACCACCTTTTATTTAATACGGGATACGTGCCCTACCCAGCGCAACTGTCGGACCAAATCATTCATAACATTTTAGAAGATCTAGATCTAGAATCTAATACATGATTCATGAATGGCATAAAATAATTTAGACTCTAGATAGAGGCCTATATATCTAGTATCTTATCTTATCTTATGAAATACAGACGTTACTTCAAAAAAAGAAGATGATTACGTCCTACGCGTCATGCATTCAGTCATAGTAGATCTATAAATAAAGTCTATATATAGCCTACTACTCTATAAGTATACAAATAAATGTAATTATATGATAATGACAATATATATATATATGCATTTATTCATTTACTGTCTAAGACTAGATTGACTCTAGAGACTAAATCTAGATTATCTTCTATTATTAAAAAATATTTTGACGTTTAAAGAAATATATAGACCTAGATAGATAGATAGATAGATAGATTGATAGATAGATAGATAGATAGATAGATAGATAGATAGATAGATAGATAGATAGATAGATAGATAGAATAAATAGATCGATAAATAGATAGATAGATTGTCTCTCACAAATTGTAGGCATTTTAGGCTGGAATTACAAGTTTTAACAAATAATTAAAATCAAAAATATTTTGACGTTTAAAGAAATATATAGACCTAGATAGATAGATAGATAGATAGATAGATAGATTGATAGATAGATAGATAGATAGATAGATAGATAGATAGATAGATAGAATAAATAGATAGATAGATCGATAAATAGATAGATAGATAGATAGATAGATTGTCTCTCACAAATTGTAGGCACTTTAGGCTGGAATTACAAGTTTTAACAAATAATTATTTAGATCTTGATCTATGGAAAATTTTGATCACAAAAACTTAAAATAAATTTGCATTCACTACTATTTATAGATTTTCTGTATCTTTATATCGAATCATACACAAACTGTACAGACGTGCATGGCAATTTTAATTATATTATCTTAGGCTATATATCACAGACGTTACTTCAAAATAGAAGATACTTTAATTACGTCCTACGCATTTCACCTGTCAATATATTATACCCATGGGCGTAGCCAGGGTTGGGGTTTGGGGTTCAAAATGAAATGAAATCCCCCCGCAGGGGGGGGGGGGAATCGGAATTTAGTGACTGATTTTTTGCTTTGAATTTGTTTATTTTAGGTGAGATTTTAATACTAAACCATTACTTTCCCCGGCACAACCAAGGGGGTTCGAGTTTAAAACCCCCTACCAGGAGGGTTTGAGTTTAAAACCCCCTACCTGGGGTTTTGAGTTTAAACACCCCACTCAGGGGGGTTTGATGCTAAAAATACCTCTTCAATATAAAAAAAAGCAAATTACACACTAAAATTATTTGAGCGTAGCCAATCTAATCGGGGGTTTTGAGTTTAAACCCCTCTCCTACATATGGCTTTTTTTTTAAGTTTAAAACCCCTCCAGATGGTTTTGAGTTTAAGATCCCTCTACAGAGCATTTTGAGGTGGGAAACCCCCAAAAGATTATTTTGACGATAAAATTTCTCTTTTCGATATAAAACCTAAAGCAAACTACAGTCACCTTAATTCCAAGAGCGTATTCAAGAGAGGTTACACATTTTTACCAGTGGCCGGGTTCCATTAATACAGTGCAGTGAATAGTCATCTGCCGAAATTGAAAAACACTAAATGTGGCTCAACAAAGATGGCTAAGACAGATTTCAGGAGTCAGTTATAGAGATTGGGTCTAAATAAAGGAAATCCTATGCCGAACTGGGAGACAGTGGGAGTCGACCCCTTAGTAAGATTGTGAGAGAGCGTCGCGTGAGGTTTGCGGGACATGTTCTCCCACAAAATGAATTACGCATATAAGAAGAGTTGCGATGATATCCTAGTACAACTTGACGCCACACATTCATGGAGGTCCTCATGGCAGGTGGGAAGAGGCTTCAGACATTACCAGGGACAGATTTTTATGGAAAAAACTTAACGGCAAATGCTCCGAACGGCGCGGGAGGGTCTAAATCAGTAAGAATAGCACATTAGGTTTTTGAAATAAAACTTTTTAATAGCAAGAAAATGCAGTGTAGATACCTCAGAATATGCATTTTGTTGGCTTTCAATACCAGAAATAGTGCTTGGCGGCGAGGCTACGCCCCTCGCTGGGGGAGCTCCTAGCTAGTATTGGCGGTGAATCTACAATTTTTCCACTAACTCCAGGAAGAACCCATTCTAGGGCACAATAAACGTCTTCCGAAAGAATGAAGGGTCAGAATGTAATAAAGATTATGTATACACACACACATAATTTTTTTTTCGCGGGTCTCCCCCCCCCCCCCCCGAAAAAAATCCCGGCTACGCCCATGATTATACCTATATAAATATAGTCATGCATGTTAATCAATATGACTTTAACTCTGCTAAGTCGTTGATTTTTCTGGTTGGTTCAGGCAACCCATTCCATTCTCTAATGAATGACACTAGGGAAGAAGACGCACTTGTTCGAGTTCTTTCTAGCGTATTAAACAAGAAAATATTTTTGTGTCTTTCTGATATTTCATTAGGTTTTGTTTTTCTATTTGTAAGTTATGGTTTAGTTTACATTAGATATTAGGTATTATAAACTATCATCTCAGTCATATAGACACGTAGATCTAGACTCTTAGATCTAGATTTATATATTTTTTTAATTAATTAATTTTTTTTAGCCAATAAGAGAGGTATCCATAATAGATCTTTATTATGTTTCCAGCTTTGCTGCAGGATTTAAAATACGGAATCGTATGCCTTTGATAAATACGTTGAGAAAATGGCCGATGTGTTGCAAGTAACGAAGGAAGATGAAGAAGAATTTGAGATTGACGAAGAAGGCGATCGTATGTTAAAAAACAATTACCATAATCCCAAACTTAATAAATGTGCAATATTTAGAATCTATGTTTTCTAGGCCTAGCCTAATTTTCTAAGCATTCCATTGAAGTGTAGAATTTCAATAGGGAAATACTCAGCCATAGTTGAAACTGCACCGAGTCCGACACCCTGAATGGTGTGCACTGTGATGACTGTGTCTCTTTGTGAGAGTTGAGTCGTGACAGGTCACAGTGCATGGCACTATAGAGCTAAGTAGACCCCTAAGTCTATAGATCTAGATGATAATATCATAATAGATCTAGATCTCAACATTTTCATTTAGCAATCAAGTTTTAAGCCATGCCGCTGCAATTTTTAAGTTTCAATTTTTATTATCTAGAATTCTAGATTCTTATGATTCTACTATTCTTAATTCTACTTTACTTTAGACTGGTAATGACTATCTGTAGTCTTTATCTAGATTCTAGATAGAAAAAAATCTATATCTATAGCTGTCTGAGATATAAATTTAGATTATGTTTACCTCTTTCTCTCCTAATTGTGGATACCATATTTTTGATTTGACCTCATTAAATTTAATTATTGTTTCATTTTATAAACTTTATTTTGTCTTATATAAAAAAAGCATGCATTTCCCTTAGCTATACCAAATATAACATTTTCTTATCACAAATGAAAACGTTTTTGAAGCTTAATAATAACAGGGTAGTTAAATACAAATGACCAAAATTAATAGTTCCGTTGGAGCGTGGAAAATAATTATAAAGGAAATGAGTTTTAAGCATTGAAAAAAGTCTAGCACTGGATTATTTTAATTTGAAAACTATAAACCAGAATTATATGAAAAGTTGCTTACCAGAATTTGAAAACAAATAATTTTTAATATTTTTTCATGGTGATTAAGTTTCTAAATCTAATGTATATTTTTTTCAGAAGGCTTACAGAAGTTAAAAGAAAAGGCTAAAAAGCGCAAAGGAAGAGGATTTGGTGGAGGTATTGCACCTTTATTCTCATTAATTAACAACATTTCTTGAAAAAAAATTAACATGTTATAAAATACTAGTCGACTGGTGGCGTAGCATACACTGCTATTTTGCAGGGCCAACCTTAGGCCACTGCAACCTATGCGACCGCAGTGGGCCCAGCACTTTTATAGGACCCGCGCTAGTTTTAGGTGTATAAATTATAAAATTAAATCATTTTATAACTTATAACAGATTTCCCCTGGCCTCCTGTCAATTTAACAGGAGGTCCTGGAAATCTCCTGAAATTGCAAAATATACAAAAAGGTCCTGGAAATATCTGGAAATTATTAAAATCTTTTGAAAACTCATACCAATCTCCTGAAATATACAGACGAAAATTGTCCTTTTTTTTCACTCCTTAATTACCTAGGATAACTTCCTCCGTCCGAGTTGCAAAAATAAAAGAGTGATCTTTCCGTTGTGTCCAAACTCTTGAGCGTGCTCTGTCGCTTCGATCGTTACTACAGAGTTGATTATTCCCCCCCTCCCTTCTTGTTTTCTCATGGACTATCCGCAGAGTGATCTTTCCTTTACTCCTTACTACTCGTTTAAACTGTTGAGGGAAGAAGAGAATTATATATAGAGATATTTTTTTAATGAAATATATTGTTATGACTCTGCCATGTGCACCGCCCTCCAGGCTAATGCAGAGGTGAGCACTTCTAGTAACCAGACTAGAAAAGGATGTTGACATTAGGAGACTAGCAATTTCTGCCCAAGTGGAAAGGCTAGGTAAAGATGTTGTGATCAAGACATGTTGTTCTACATGTATTTGTGATGTCTTATAAATAAACATCGATGTGCCTCGTTGAGTTGCCTCCCTTAAGTTATTACAGTATAAAAATGGAATATATATAGTTTTGCATGCTAATAGATAATTTGTCTTAACTTACAGAGGGTCCAACACGTAGTGGTGTTGATCATTATGAGGCTATGGAAGTTGACCATGATGATTCAGAAGGCCCTGGACCTCAGAGATGTAAGTATTTTTAAAAAATTGTCTTGAACTATTGTAGAGTTGTATATGCTCTACAAATAATTGTTTGCCTGTTAAAAATTTGGATCTTGTAGTGTGTGATAACTAGAATGTGAGTTATCATAAAGACAACTAGAATATTCCAAAATTATAATCATTGTAATTTCTGTTATCTTACTGTCATGATTCCTCAAATTGCACCATCACACCTTTTTAAGTATTGGTGCATTGCTACACCATTCAACCACAGAAAAATTACATGAAGTGCAGTAAATTTGCAGTAAAACAAGCAAGATGTAACTAACGCACAACTGTATCACTGTGATAGAGTATTATGAAATAAAGTTAATGGGCTATCGCTACAGTTTGAGACACATTTATTGTAATAGAGATTAATTTGGACTATAGACACTAATGCTTAATATAAATAAGTATGATAATAAGTGGTTTCCCTTTGCTATATAGTGGGTTTACTTTTTAAACAAAAAAATATTTCACACTTCAGAGTGCACAAAAATGGTGAAAATAAACTGTTTTTAACAAGTAAAAGTGTGAAACACTTAATTGCTATTCCAAAAGTTAAATTCCAAAGTCATTTGGAAAAAGTTTTCAAGATTTGCCTTCCCAAAGACCAAGTAAAGTGGTCAGTAAACAAGGTGGTTTAAAATGGAATATGTACTGTTTACAAAGTATTTTTTTTTAATTAATTTTTTCCTTCTCCCATGTTTGTTACAGCTGTTGAAGGTTGGATTCTCTTTGTAACTGGCGTTCATGAAGAATCACAAGAGGATGATATTTATGAAAAATTTGGAGAGTATGGTGAAATTAAGAACCTGCATCTGAATCTTGATAGAAGAACTGGTTTTCTCAAAGTAATTACCTTTTTTATTGTCTTTCTTTATGTTATTTAAAAATGCTTTTTTTTTTTTAATCAAGATTTTCAAGCTATTCGTCTATTAATTATTATTACTGTACCTTTAGACTACAAGGTCTGAAAGGGAAACTTTACTTTTTTTTTTCCACTCTACTTATCCTGCCCACTTTTAACATATAATCTTCGTTTGTGGGCCTGCTACTGAAAACTCATTATTGCTTATCACTGCCTGTATGTTGACTTTTTTTTTTTTTTTTCCAAGGGGTACGCCCTTATTGAATATGAAACATTCAAAGAAGCTCAGGCTGCAATGGAGGCTCTCAATGGCAAAGAAATTCTTGGACAAAAAATAAATGTTGATTGGGCTTTTGTCAGAGGTCCTAGAAAAGACAGGTACACCTTTACCTTTTTTAGAATAAGCACTATGGCCTATGTTTAAGAGAAACAATAAGCTGCAAATAGTGCTATTTACAGGGAAAAGTTTATTTAAAATCCAAGAAACCAGATGAAAACCTTTTTTTCCTTAAAGAAACATGAGTTCTATAATTTTTAAAAGTGCTAGTTCTTTATTTCATAAGAAAATGTTTAGATTTGTATCTAATAGCAAGGTTTGCTCAGTAGTTTCTAATATATTTTGTCCCACCTCCCTGTTCAGTTATCCCCGTCATTCATTTTTTCCCCTTATCTTTTCACTTTTACTGAGTGAGTCCATTATCGTTTTGTTTTTTTTAATCACACAATTTTCCCTGCTACTATACCTAATGTCACATCCCCAAACCAAATAGTCATGCGGCTTCCATCTCATCTCCTTCCATTTGGTTTGTCACATAATTAGTTTACAATGTTACCCCTTTTGGGCAATAGATACAAAACTTATTGAATGTCCTATTAAGATACCATTTTGAAATTCTGTTAACTGGGGCAGGGATTTAAACAGTTTTATGTAAGTGTAAATAAAATATAGCCTAAAATACACATTTTCAGCCTGGACTCTTTACTACAAACTTATGAACTATTATAACTACAGGAAAACAGATAGGTCATAGGACCCCCATGCATTGTTAAGGCTGCCTCTGATTTATATTATAAATATTAAAACTGTTGGGCATGTAATTTTGAAGTACCGGTAGTGTTATAGAGTTATGGTGGTAAAGCATTTTGATGTAAAACAAGTGTCTTTTCATTTTGAGATTTTAATAAAAATATCCTTTAATTTTTTTGTCATGTATATAAATAAACCCACTGTCACTGCCAACCTTTTTTTTTTCAGATGTAAAGACATTAATTTTTTTTTTCTTTTTTAGATCAAAGCGTGATGACAGAAGGAGGCGGAGGTAGATTAAGGCAGTAATCTTCTTTTACCTGTACAGATTGTTTTTTAGTCTCACAACTTAATCATTTCATCATGCAATCATCAACCTGTAACCATTTCAACATTTTATTTTTAATTGGTGTTAATAAACAAGTCAAAACTGAAATTTCAATCTTAAGTTCCTTTGTTCCTGTATTAGAGTTAACCTATTTTTTTTATGTGAAACAGGATTGTTCAACTTGATGTTACTTTTTCATCCTTCATACATCTAAAATAATAGCTCAGATGTTACAAATGCATCACATTATATGGCTTGTACAATCAGGTCCACAAAACAATAATAAATTTATTTACATGAAAAAAATTATTTAAGTGAACATTGGATAGGCATTTTTCATTCAACATTTTATTTTTTAATAATTGTTATACATATAGATTATCACATTGTAACTTTATCTTTCCTGTTGTTAAACTGAAATAATTTTATGCATGTAAACAACTATAAAAGTCTTTAGTAAATTTGTTAAACAAACAGATCACTTTATCACATCATAGGATATTTGTCTATTTCACCAGGTTTTGCTTGATTCCAATATTCACTGATTGGTTTACTGAAGGCATCATTTTTTCTAAAAGCAGTATCTCTTGTTTTGGTTTGTGTGATACCCTAGAATGGGAATAATGAAATATTATATTAACTGACTGAGATACATCCATACAAGTGTGGAAAAAAAAAGGACATGACAATTTTAGTTACTTGAAAAAAAAATACATACATGCATCTTGTCTGTATGCTCTGACCAAAAAGTTATTGGTTGTTCATTGACATAATCATGGTCCTGAAAACACATTTAACAAAGGACAAAGTTAATATCAATAAGCATGCAAGGAACATATCCAATCATTGATAGATGATAATAAATAATAACCATCAACCATTGATATATTTCATAAAAATCCTAATTGGCCCACTTACATTATACAATTTTTGTACATTTTGAAATATACTATTTACAACCCAAAAGTAAAAAAAATAAATAAAAAAAAAAAGGGTTAAAGAACAAAATTATTTTAAAAAATTATTTTGCTTTACCTTTGTATCTTCTAAAACAGTTTTGGGGAAATCTCTTGTGTAGTCTTGCATAAAAATGGAACACATTGGTTCCCCTCTGTCAGTGTCTTCCTGCTTATTTTTTTCTTGCAATATCTCCTCACTAGAACAGTTCATACATGACATAAATGAAGATGTTTATTACATTTAATGTTTACATTTCTTTAGTCCTTTAAAATCTACAATCTTGAAATGTTCACTTAAAGGACAAAGATGGCCAACACTCAACAATGATTTGTACTTTTTTTGCAGGTTTAGTCCTTTTTATTTAAACCCATGTCTGAATAGAACAAATCATTCAAAAAGAATTCCTTGCTGTTTAAACAAACTCTATTGGACTTGTTACAATTAAACTAGTTTAATTTATGATATCTAATTGGCATATTTATAAAGCTAATCATTTCAGGTAGCTAAACAACCCAAAATAAAGTGAGACAGGTAAAAGATATGTAATTAGATATTTCATTTTTTTTTTTTGTGTGTAAATACAAGATATCTACAAGTGTGTTTGTGTGGACTATATAAATTTTGAAAGAGAAAGTTATTTGGCCTATTTCCACATTTAGTACTTGATCTAGAGCTGGTTTACAGATGATTTGACAGTGTTGTATAGTCAGACTGTTCCATAGTTGAGATATTTATAATGCTCAGCTTCAACAGATGAAAAATATTCTTTTTTTTTTTAATGTAAACTTTCCTTTGGACATAAAGGTGTGTTGTTATGAATTTCAGTAGTAGTTTGTATTGAAGATTATTTAACAACTATAATATGTAACATTTAATATTAAATTAAGTACAATTACCAAGCAAGTTTTGTAAATGCTTGTTCCATAAGTTCTTTTCGCAGACCTAAAGCAAAAAGGGAAAAAACAATTCTATTAATTTCTGTACATAACACTTAAAACTATTTTTTATAGTAAAAAGGTTTTTTTAATCAAATTGCACTATATTATTTTTATTGATCAACTAAATCATGGGGCATCTTCAGAAGCTGAATTTTCAAAAGTAATTAATACATGTAATTTTAAAATTAATTAAAAGAATATGATATCCAAAGTGAACTACATTATAAAATATTAAATAATTAATTAAAACCTCTCTGGGACAAATATCAAATAAAACAAAGCAAAAGGCATTTAACAATTTTCTTAGCAATAAGTTAGTTGCCTGCAGGCTAGAAGTAACTGCCTAAACAAATGAATGTATGAATAAAATAAATAATGTATAACTAGACTAGATCTATCTTGTATAGCATATATTCAAAATGTGGCAAAACGTAGTGGCTGTGTAGCCACTGGAAATACTGCACTCTTCATTTATCTTCGGACTAGGACAAGCCTTATTATATTTTAAAAAGCTCAATATATGCAATGCAGATTAGAGACTTGGAAATAGGTCTTTTTGACTATACTAATCTAATTTTCAGAGAATAAAGTTTAATTTTACTAATATAATTGCACAATATAATTAAAAACTAAGATAACTGAAAATTTCATTTATCAATATTTCTAAATAATTAATAATTTTAATGCCAGCACTAATTACTTTCAAGTCCCAGTTAATAAAATGTAATTTCTTTATTCACTACGTAGTGAAAAAAAAAAGGAATATTACTTATCACATTTATGTAGAGCAAGGCTACACTGTACTAGTGAAGACAAGGCTTTTGATATGAATACAAATTAAAGTTTTATTTATTTGTATTTTTGGTTTTTGTCACATCGGCACAATTTAGGCCATGTCGTGCCTTTTGTCCGGACAAAAGTAGGAAGGAAGGGACAGATGCCAAGAAGAGCATGTAGCATATTACTATTTGTGTACATTTTTGCACACTAACCCTACTGTGAAACACTGTATGTGTTACATAATAAATAGACATTCCATATAATAATGTGTTCTCTCTAAGAACACTTGCCTTGTTGTCGGTTATAATGCACAGTTACATCACAGACTTTCAGAATGTTTAGGTACAATTGCTTAGGATTTCATGTAAGAAAATAATTCTAACAGTGCCTAAGAAGATTTCTTAATCTCCTCTTTCTAAAAAAATAAATAAGTTTGAAGAAATCCCTTACCAACATGCCTTGTTTTATCAACTTGTGGTAGAGTGTAAGTGGCTCTAACTGTTGTTAGATTTTCTGCTCTAGCCTTGTCATCAACTGTGAGAATGCCTTTGTGTCCAGATCTTAAAAATATTGCTCTTTCTTTCAAGTTGTATTCCCTGTCAAGAGGTGGATCACGATCAATGTTAGCACGCTGAAAATAATAAATAACCTCCTTATAAACATTATAAATTTGCCAATATATTTGGAACCTAATTTAATTATTTGAATCAAACGTGCATGGCAAGTTAAAGAAACCTCCTGTTCATGGTTATAACCAACAGATAATCTTTAAAAAATTATTAATACATTCTGCAAATATTGAAAGTTCTGTCTATTTATTCATGTTAATTAAGAGAAATACACTTTGCTGATTGTTTTTTCTAGGTGAGTAAGGCAATATGAATGTTGATGTTTTTAAAAGCATATGGAAAAGGAAATGTTTGTATTTAATTTTGAGGTTTTTTTAGTATTTTATTATATTATGTTATATTTGTAAGTAATGTTTCAGTCTTCTGCCCTGGATCATTTGAAATCTAAAGGATTTAACCAATGGGGTCTTGGATATTTACTTGTGATAGTATACTGTTTTTTTCCCCATTCTAGTCTAGTTTTTTTTTTTTTTTTTTTTTATTCTTAAGCTCAGAAATCCTATAATCAATATGACTATTATAATATTATATGTATTAAGGTTAAAACATATAAAAAGCACTTTTTTTCAATTTTATTTTTAGGTTTCTACAAATTTCATTAGTAAATCCTTACACCCTGATTGTTTTTTTTTTACAAAGCTTATATCATCAACTCACTCTTGTCTGTCTGTCTTGTAAAAGTTTTGTACACTTTATTTCTCCCATATTCATCGATATTCATTGTCAGGTCAAGTTGAAACTTAAAACAAGTATTTATTTTACCTAACAAAATATATAGAATCAATTTAAAGAATTAATTATTGATAATTAATTATTTGGTTTGATATAAAATAAGAGAAACAACATCTACATTACTGAGAGATAAAATTGTAAGTGCAGAGTTCTTTCCCTTAGATAAGCTTTGTTGTTTTTTTTAAAGATTTTTAATTTTTTTTTTTTTTGCTTGTTTTTATTATTATTATTGTTGTTATTCCAGTTGTGTTTTTTTTTTTCCAGATAGGCTTTCATGTTTATAAAATCGTAAGATAACTTTTTGAGATTGTCACACTAGGTTTACCATAATGACTTAGTAATGTTAATTGTTTTGTTGTGCCAGTTAACCTGTTTCTCTAGAAACTTTTGCATAGGATATCTGACAAGGAGGAACATAAGGATAAAATGGTAGATCTTGATCTACATTTAATTATAAGATAACTAGATCTAAATGAAAATGGCTTTTGACACTTTTACATGGTAAAATATTATTAAAGACATAAAACTAATTTAAGATAATCAAAATAATTAATTGTAACTGGAGTAAATCATAGACATAGTACTAATAGTAGATTTAACTTAGTAGATCATCTCATCTGTAGTAGATCGTAGCTATGCGAAATTCCCCGGATGTTTACTAATTTTGAGTGGCGCGAAAAGTGTGCCGCCATTTAGAACTTTTATTTTTATTTGAAGTAATGGTGCTATTGATTTTTAATTAACTATAAATAAATAGTTGTGTTAGAAAGGATTTCAACTGTTATTTTAGAAGTGGGAACATATTTTCTAAAATAATTAATTTAAAAAATGACAAGAAAAATTTTTTTTATGTAAAAAAATTTCTTTTACATAATCTCGATAAAAGTTTGTCATTTTTGCAGAACTACCACAAAATGTAGGTTGAATTATTTGTTTAGAAGCTTTGTTTTTTGTGTAGTTAATTAATGCAACCATATAATCAGTGAAAAGTAACTATCCTATCTAATGCACATCTAATTCTATTTTGATTTCTGTGAGGTGACCGTGAGTTGCTAGTTTACAAAATGGCGTCCAATGGGACAGATCGACATGACCTTGCCGTATTGTATAGTTCTAGCTGAAAAAAATACATTTATGTGTTTTGCTTTCATTGAAATTTATTTCATTGTGTAGAATATGCATTTGTGCATTTATTTTATATGGTTTTTATATTTTTTAAAATGCACAAATGCTCCTATTTACTTTTTAATCATACAGGTTATATGTTAAAAGGCGAATACAAATTATTTGATCACATGATTAAAAATACAATTTTGCCCCGTAGTCAGGTGTAAACATTCAATTTGAGAATGGAAGATCTTAGATCTAAATACTAGATTTAGGTCTAGATTCTAGATCAAATTGTTTATTCAGTAATAAGTTGAATCTATATATAGTATTGACTTAGTAAAAGATCAATACTAGGTACATTATTCTAAAGTGTAGATTAGATGAATTATTAGATCTAGTCAATCTAGACTATGGACTTATAGACATATCATCATATGAGATCATAATAAATATTAATAATTATTTATTAGCAATACTCCAATACTAATTATCTAATAGATCTAAATCTACAGTATAGTCATAGTCAGTATAGAATAGTATAATACTATAGATCTAGATCTAATTATACTCTACTCTAGATCTATATAGTGTATATGATTTTATGATATATCTAATTATCTTAAATTAAAATCTAGATTCTAAATCAATCATCAGGAGTCATGATGATCTAAAAAGTTATAACTAGAGTCTAAGTATAGACATAGGAAACTAAAGTTATCTAAACCCAATAAATAAGTTATAACTAGAGTCTACTAAATGTAGACCATAGACTACACATAGGAAACTAAAGTTTCTATATTACTATATTATATATATATTTTACTATTACTCAAATATTACTAAATCTAGATATATAAGCTAAAATTAAATGATTTTTGAGATGATAATGATTATCATTATATATCATATATATAATATATAGAGTATAGGAAATTATCCATTGATCCATATTGTATTATATCAATTTGAGTGGATTAAATCATCATCTAGATATAGATCTATAATAGTAATAGATAGTATATATTACGAATTTAGATATAACAGGTCAAGATGAATCAGAGTATAATCATAATAAAATGTTTGCATGTTTCGGATATACCTTCAGAGTTGAAGATAATATACTTTCTTTTCCAATGGGAAATAGAGCGTGCATGGTTTGAACCGTAGACAATTGATAAGTCTAAATGACAAGTGCACTTGGCCTCTCAACCACGCTTCCCATTTATAGTAAATCTATAATATAACTTTGCGGTGCATTCACTGTCTTGTTATATCTATACTGGGTAGCTATATAGAATATAATTATCTTTACATTATATGTCTAGTTTGTCTTTATATAGATCTAGATCTATTAAAAGAGTATCTAGATATAGAATTTATTTATTTTTTAAGAAAAAGAAATAAAGAAATCATGCTAAATCTTTATATTGGTTTATATATAAATTTACTTTAAATAGTGACTAATTAGGCCTGTATAAGTTGTTTTTTTTTTCTAAATGATGGTAATTGACAATTTAAAAATTGTCTCTATCGACCTTAATACCTTATTTTTCTTTATGACTCGTGGATTTTTTTTTAAAATTTATATAATTAAATTACTTCAAGTATCACTAGTGATACTTATTCAAGATTGTATATAATTTTAGTGTCAGTTTTAAAAATATAAATATCTCAGTATATTAGATATATACATTAAATATTTATTTTTTATTTTCTTTACGTTAGTATAACTTTAAAATTATTAAACCTACATATTGTTTTAAAATGTGAAGATTTTTTTCCCATTGCATCACATACAATACTGCAATTTTTAAATTTAACAATGATCATGACTTACCAACATACTAAGTGTTTTTCTAATCCTCAAAGTAGATCTGAAATAACACCAGTTGTTGTCTACCTATACTTTGCATTGTCAATAATGCTTTTTTAGCACACTTTTTTTTATAATAGCATCTACTTAAATAAAGCTAATTAACTAACTTTCTTTGCCATTTTTACTATATTGAGATTAATGATATGTGGTACATCAACACTTTTTAGATACTGTTCCTTTGTAAAATTCTATATGATAGTAAATAAACAATTTAAATTATGTGTAATGTAAAGCTATAACTTTAAAGTTGAAATCTTTATTTAATAATTTTATATACATTAATATTTCTATTTTTATAAAATTTTCTTCACTTCAAGTTTGTGACTATAAAGATATGTAAACTTTCCTTTTTATATTTATGTACTACTTAATATTGATTTTTTTTTAAAGTAGTTTTTCCAACAATAATCATTGTATATCCTATAAACCTTTCCATAAATTCCAAAATAAACTTTTTTTTTTTTTTCAAATTCATTTATTGCAAAGCCTTTATTAAATCCAAAATTTAAACATTCCAAAATTCCCACATGTGCCCTATAGTCATGGTTTTATTTATACTGTTATGCAGTCCTTCCACTACTTGCATGTCGTCATAGTCCCTACAATACTAACAAATAAACCACCATTGACTTAATCATCATTCTATGCTGCTTACTTTGCATGATATCTGATTCATGATGCTATTAACAAAGAAGCCACCATTCACTTAATCATCATTCAGTACAGCCTAACTTGCATGTCATAAGATTCACTCTGTTACTAAGACTTCATCATCATTTTGTGGATCTTAATGTATATGTCGTCACATTCATCTTTTACGTTATCAGCACAAATTCAGCAATCATTTGTGCCTTCTATAATCAATAAACGTGGTCAGCTTACCATCATATACTTTACAATGAACGTCATATTATCAATTTCAATTACCATTTTAAAAAAAAAAATCTATGTAAGTACTTTATTTTTTTTTTTTTTTTTACTATACAAAATAATTTAAGTTTTTCTTTTTTTTTCTTTAAATAAACATCAAGATAAGTATTGCTGTTTGTTTCAAATGTTCCTACTGGGTTTTTGGTTTTTTAAGATCATTATATCTATTAGATATACATGTATACAAATATGATATAACATATTACTAAGTAATGTCTTTCTACAAAAAAAACACAACAAAGTAAATATATCACAAAAATAATTCAATAGAATCAAAATGTAAAAAAAAACCAGTATACTTTTATTAAGCACATCCTAATCTTTTTATATATATACAAAGCTTTTAGCTGTGAGGTAAAAATTAGCGAACTGTTACACATTTTCAGAAAACCCTTTACAATATAAGTGAAAACGCGTTAAAATTTTATATATTTTTTTAACCGTTGAGCCTACAGCAAAAATCTATATATCATTGGAAAGCTCAGAACAAGTGGTTTAATATTATACTATTCATAAATTTAAAAAAAAAATAAATTAAAGTTTTATTTAATAAATTAAAAATAACAATGTCATATTGGCTTAGTTAAAAAAAATTTTTTTTTAAAATTTATAAATAAATTTTATTAAACAATGCCATACTTCAATTAAGCACACTATGAGCTTTATTTTGATATATGGTTTTTAAATGGGCTTTGAAAATTGGTGAAAATATTAGCAATTTTCCTTCAATTTTCATAAAATCTGGTGTCATCATTTCCATTGACTTAATGTTAAGTGAAAATGCGTTAAAATTTTTTTAAAAATTTATTCGCTGCACCTATTCCAACAATCTATATATCATTGGAAAGCTCAGAAAAAGCACTTTAACAATCTGATATCATATTATTTTTTTTTTTGTTTTTAAAAATTTTGTCACATACCTCCCTAGATGTTATCACAGTTACGTAGATCTAGAATAGATCTAGATTATTCTAGATCTAGGATAGAATATAGATCTAATTCTAATCAGACTAATCTCATCTGTTATCTAGATCTAGATTATCATGAGTCTAGATCTCGATTATCATGAGTCTAGATCTCGATTATCATGAGTCTAGATCTCTATTTTAGTATTTATAATAAATAATTGTAAAACTTACTTCTTCAACCCAGTTTTCTAGCATGCATCGTCCGGCTGAGTTGTTTATCCTTATCTCGTTACGACCACCATTTTCTAGATTAGCACCAGCTCTTACTCCAAGAGCATCCATATTTTTCAGACAAGAAAAAATATAGGAAAAAGTTGATTTCTAAATTTGTATTTTTATTCAAATTAGATTATTAGTCTATAAACACAGGTCGTTTTTCGGTGACAGGAAGTGATGGTTGCTATAGACTTTAGCTTACAAATAGAGATTTTTTAATTAGAGTTATCTTCCTTGGTATATATTTTTGACAAGGTCCTTTCTGAAAGCTAATATATGTGTCTTCAGAGCTGGTAACCACTACACCAGGTAGTGAATCTATATTTGCCATGCTACTAATACAAGGAAAATGCCGGTTGCAGAACCTGGACCTATACGCGTCCTTTATGGATCTTACTAAGACTTTGAAAGGGTGAGACGCGATGGCTTATGGAGGATTTTGTCCAAGTTCGGATGCTCTCCATTGTTTCTATTGATTTTCAAGCAGCTTCATGTGGAACAAAATGGTGAAGTATCTGATCACTTCCTCATAGAAAATGACGTAAAATAAGGGTTAGGTACTTGCTTCTACTCTGTTCGCTTTCTCTTAGGCGTAATGCTGGTCAAACGAGCCGACATTGTCCAAATTCATTAAAATTGTGTCGATGTACCATAAAAGCTAAACTGTCCTAAACCTGATCAAACGAGGCAACGACTCAACGAAGGCATCTACGTCAAGTTCAGCTCAGACGTCAATGTAAAATGAATGTTCAACTTTTGGCGCTTTATTGTCCCATACTGAAATAAAACAAAAGATGGTCTTCACAGAACTTTATGCCAGTGATGGCGCCCTGAACGTAGCTCCATGTCTTCGTCATCGAATTTACATCTGTTCTTTATACAAATATTGATGTCTTTTTTTTTAAAAATAGATCATTAATTTTTAAAGCGTCTTTAGCTGTATGTTCATAACTCCTGCCCTTGTGACTTACTGGATTTTACTTTCATAGAGTAATCTTATTTGGGAAACGTCTTCTAGTTTTGTAAAAGCACTCACCAAATGATGTCACCCGAAAGACTAATGCCATCTCCGTAAATAATTAAGGCTGCAGCTTTTGACTCTTATGTTCCTATAGATAGATAGATAAACTATGTAGGCTACCTATTTTAAAGTATCCGAATTGCTAGACAGAGACCCAAGAGTTTTCTTAATTTCTTATTTCCCATTACTATATAGCTATTCCTGAAATTTTATTTTATCTTTGGAGCATACCTGTAAAAGATGACCGGTCGAAAATGTGTACTGCCATGAATCGTCGAAAATGTGTACTGCCATGAATCGACATTGTTAGCCACTAAAGATTTCTTCTGTAAATTTTACATTGTTTTTAGTAACTTAAATTTTTAAGTTACATTATCAGAGAAATTGTTCTTTAGTTTGATGATTATAGTTTGCAACAGTTCTTATATTTTGGAGCAATTGCAGTGCTGTTCCCTATTCATTTGAAACTACGTATTGTTGCAGTGTGAAAACGTAAAGTCCTTTCATTAATTTACTTAGTTATAATGAGATTTAAATTTAAGACAATTTTATTTTTTGTTAGTTTTATTTTATTTTTTTAATTATATGCCTACTTATAACCATAACCTAATATTGGTAACATAAATATGTACATTATTTCATTACCTCATCCCAATAATTTTTAGTTTTGTATGATCAAAAAGGCCATATGGTTGGCGCAACTAATATGGTCATGAATTCTAAAGCTATAGGCCTATATATGTGACTGAAAAGACAATATAGATAAGGAGCCTTTATTTATTTATCGCTTAGGCTGCCATAGCATAAGTCATTTTGGTGATTTATAAAAAAGAAAACAACTTACAAACTGGGTCGCGTAGATTATATCAATTACATTTTGTGATATAAGCGGTATGCCTATGTGATTAAAAAAATATATAATCAATACCGGTATGTAGCTCGAACGAATGGATCAAAACATGTATATTTCTTCTTCACAGTATTATATAAAGGTGTTACCGATTATTACAAGTTATATGTATAAATCAAAATCTTATATCCTCATTACATGCAAGAATAGTTAACAGCTGTCATTATAAGACCCACCCTATTTATGCTAGTGCAGGAACATTTCAGACTGTTCTCTCCCTTACTGAAGTGGATTTTTTTTTAAATCATTCAATCGGCTTAGTGGGAGTTGACTTCTATACAAACCTATTGTACAACTTTGAAGTGTCAACGTTTAAAAAAAAAAGCCTTTCATGTCCCACCTCCCAACTTTAACTCATATTTCATATTGTCACCAGCGCTACACTCTAATGTAAGGTTAAGTCTATAGCTAGCTGACAGTCAACTCGCCCATTAGTTCACATGGGATTACTGCCAAAACAGAGACAGGTAGGCCAATTTGGTGGAGCGGATTAACAATATGCATTTATCCAGATCTATGTAATTTTAACTAGATTAGTTTTTAATTATAGAGTTAATAATAAATTCGTCTTTCGTACTATTTATTCCATCCATCGTCAACAGGCCTAATAAAAGTTGTTTTTTTTTAAATACGCAACGTAGACCTATAATAAAGCTATACTTATTTACTTAAAAATCTAATGACAATAAATGTATCATATAAAAACTATTTTAAATGTAGTCTAGATCTAATAAGAGACTCGAATCATAAACAAGAATAATAAGTGCCCAGGTTGAGAACTACTAACAAAATGTTCGCTATTTAAAATGTTTTAATGCGGTCTGTGTTTGAGATCAACCCCAAAAAGAGTCTTCCTGTATTCCCTTTTGTGTTTAAGTATGACAAACAGTTTACAAGACTTTTATTGTACCTCTTTCTTTTTTAAACTAATCTATAAACAGCTATCATAAAAATGTGTGCAACAGTTCAAAGTGAATGCCCTATAACCTAATAGTCACCTAATCACACCCTATATAACTCCTTTTTAAAATATTTTTTACGTCAGTCAAAATGGAAGTAGGCATATAGTGGGCTTTATTGACAAGCCCCGGTCATGACTGATCTATGTTTGAAAAGTGTGCTAAAGAGCATCAGGGAAGATATCCGAAGTTTAGTTTATTAGTATGGTAAAATCGTGTGATTCTTTCCGAATGAATATATGTAAGCTTAAAAGTAGGCCTAGCATTCATCTCATTTCTATAATCGCTTTGCGACTGAAGAAGGCCATAGAGACTTGTAGCTTATCTTTGAACAGCCTCCACTCAGATTTTCTTTTTTTGGCTAATGAAATATATGTTCTACTTCTACATTAATTTATTTTAAAATCTTTCAAATCATGATGACAAAAATTAAGTAATTCATCTTGTTTAAATTGCAAACAGGCTGTTTACTGACATGATGTATGTACGTGGAAGTATTATGTAAGTGGCTCAAGAATTTGATTGCACGTGACCATGTCCACCCAGGATAAAAATAGTTTCCACTATCGCATGTCAAAGAAAGTAGCAGAACTCACGCAGGTCGTGCACATGTTATTCACAAGGAATCACGAGAAAGAGATTGAAATGGTGGCGATGAAAGAATCCTATGAATATGAAATTGAAGTAGTCATCAAAGACGCCAAAAGTCGCATTGCCAAGCTGGAAAACAAAATAGCGGAATTAAGTCAAGAAAAACTGTACAATGCTGAGCAAATTATTAGCCAAAGAGACTTGGTGATTGAAGAAAATGAGGCCAAATGGCGCCAAATACTATCAGACAAAGAAACGTGTTTACAAAATGAAAACATTAAAAATCAAAATCTTCGAGAAACGTTAAACAGCTCAAATAGAGAAGTAGAAACTCTAAAACAAAGATTGGGTCAAGAAATCGCTAAAAATGAGGAACTCGCACATAGGGACGAGGAAGTCAAGCAGATCATTACTAAGCTTACAGTCGCTGAAAACAGACTGAATAACATCCATCGAACTGAGCAGGTGAGCTGTTACGGTAGACTTTGTTTTTATTTAAACTATGTTCTGCGAGATACATTCTATGAAATTTTTAGGTGATTAAAACTTACAATTTTTCTAAATGTTCTATAAAAATAAATTTCACTTCGAGAAAATTAGCCATATTAGTGCTCTAAAATTCGGGATAGATCTAGGCTAATTAATTTTAACTACAATAGCTATTAGGCCATACATTTTAACTCACGAAAAAGGTGTACGTTTAAGCAGTGGCTAGGGCCAATGTCAAAAAGTGGGGTTGGACGGACCGATTTATAGGCTTACATATGCAAAGCATTAAAACTTGTAGATCTAGGTTTGTATTGGACTTGTATTTCGCACGACATCTTGCAGTAGGCTTGTTCTGTTCACGCCAATAAAAAGACGTAAGATTCTAGAAACGCGTTGGTGAAGACGCATTGAAACTTCTTCAAAAGTAGGCTACCTTTGAAGATCTTGTTGCTAACGTAGAAAGATTCTACTTAGAAGATAAAACACGGTATTAACTTTAACTTCTGGGCAATAAAGTCTACAAAGACTTTATTTGATATGGGAAAACTACAAAGCGTTAACAACATTGTTTTGTCCTTTAAAAAAAAAGACCTCCTTCGTCCCTCTCTTGTAGGTCTACTCACGCAACTTTCTGGACACTTGAAAACAAAAAAATTCTAGATCCATACATTAAACAAGCATAGGCCTAACCATGTTCGGGTATCTAGCTTTAGCCAAAATGTAATTTGTTTCCCACTAGGTGTCAACTGGTGCGGCTCGCAATAGTTAGTAACGTCACTGAATTGAAGAACCTTATACGCAGCACCATACCATTTCATGCGTGTAAGAAACGTCATGATAGCTAAGTCTACTCCTTGACTATTTTTTCGATATTTTTTTACTTAGCATAAATGTTGATAAACTCAGTTCTTCGATTATATTACGTTTAGGGAAACACTAAGCTTAGTATACTTAACTTAACAATACAATTGTAAAAAAAAAAAAAAAAATTTTTTTTTTTTTTTTACAAAAAATCAAAAACCGTTTGCATGAATGCGTTAACAATATTACATATGGTGATCTTCCCCTACTAAAGAGCCTCCAGTGTTTGTTATTATTAATGGTGAATAGTTGTAAAAGTGGTGTATTTTTTATGAAAAAACTGCTTGCATAAGTTATTTAAAAAATTAGATTTTTCGCTTTTAGAAAAGAAAAAAAGTAGCCGTTGCATCAGAGCTTTGAATGGACTAAAATATTATGATGTCGTATTTTCACTATCTGTTCTAGTTTACGAGATCTAAACGGGACGGACGGACAGACATGTCACACAAAAATAATAGCGTCTTTTCCCCTTTCGGAAGCCGCTTAAAAAAAAGACAGAAAGAAAGGAAAGGCACATTTCTTCTTCCAAATGGTAGGACAAATACGATAGAGTGCTCCTTTCCTAGTAGGCCTATCATTGGAGCATGAGAAGGGTTGCCGGAGTTGCCTGAATCAGCCAGGTAAATGAATGACATAGCAGTTATAGAGCTAGTTTCGAACTAACATGCACTACTAGAGTAACACATTGAAAGGCGCAGGGCGTAAATAACTTCTTTTGAAGAAAAGTCTGTAATTTATAAGACTTTAATTAGACGTTTCCTTTTGTTCTTAAAGCAAGTAGCACACAAATTAGAATAAAGTTAATCTATTCTTCAATACGTACCTTTACTTTACTAACATTTGGTTCTTTTGCAACGGTTACGCCTGCTTCTGAAAGGTACCGCCAGTACGCTTTAAGGGGGGAAAAGTTTCGTTAACTAAATATGTTACTATTTTTCAACTTATCTCTTAGACCTAGGTGTAGTTTTGATTTTTTAAAGTTTTTATTGAATTGTCTTTTCTCATGTAGAGTATGATAGATGAGTTGCAAAGAAACAATGAGAAGTTGGCAAGTGAAATAATTCAGCTTCAATCTCTACTAAACAAAAGCAATAAAAACAGTGCGCTATTAATAAACAGGAATAAACAATTAGAGTCAGATGTGAAAGAGTTAAAGGCGCAGTACAGGAGGCTCTCCAAAGCTTTGAACAAACCCAACAAGGACACAAAATCTCCAGATGTCAATGAAGAACTAGAGAGGCTGAAGATGGAAGTCCAGCGCTATCGACTGGAGCTGAGCAACAGGGACAACAACTTTACGAAAATGTTCTGCGAAAAGCATCCAGGGTTGGTGACTCAGAGAAGTCCAGAAACACAACAGAAGGATTTGATGAGCGTGGTTGTCCCCCCTGGGTATACAAGAAACATTTCACCATTTGGAGCTCCTAGAGTCAATTCATCGACTTTTAGTCTGAGCAAAGAGAGGCCATCATTGCTAGGCAGGAAGCTATCTACAACAAACAGTATTGCCTGCGAGAGGCTGGATGATGAGATGAACGCATTAAATTATGAACAAATACTCAATGATTATGAACATCATTCAACTCAAATGAGCCAAACTTTAATCGAGGTCAGGGACAGTGTGAATAATGAGCAGGAAGTAAGTCATAGTTCCAAACGTTGGTAGAGTTTGATGAGGCTGTAGCTTCTAAGATACATAGGGGCAAATCATACATACATAAAATACTCAATCAGTGCTGGATTTCCCTATAGGCAACAAAAGCTATAGCTTAGTGTCCCCACTTGCCTCCCCCCCCCCCCCCCCCCCAATATTGTTTTGAAGAAAACGCAAAGTAATAAACTGCCTTCTGTCAATTACAAGGGGCCCCATATCTCAAATAGGTTAGGGCATTATCAAGTCTAAATCCAGTAACCTATATAAAATAACCATATTAGGTTAGCATTGGTTTACAGGCATTAAGAGACAAAAATGTCAGGTGGTTGGGATGGGATTACAATGAAGTGTGTATGATAGACATCTCACTAAAACATAAAAACAATGACTGGGATAAACACTATAATACGTTCGATGGGCTTACAGAGCTTTGTGGGCATAACTTTCATTCAACACATTGGGTCTTTTTTTTTTTTTTTTTTTCAAAAGGAGTTGTTTGGTTTCAATTATTTTGCAAATTCAACATTGCATCATTAGGGGAAAAGTTGTCTTAGGTCAGGGGTTATAAACCTGTGGGTCGCGACCCCCCTGGGGTCGATTGACGATTTGCCAGGGGTCGCCTAAGACCATCAAAAATATGGATTGTTATTGTCTATTCTTCTATTGCTGTATGTGTGTGTGTGTGAGGTGGGGTTGGAGATTGTAAAAAGGGGTTACCGTGCTTAAAAGGTTGAGAACCGCTGTCCTAGGTGGTGTCATTCTCATGAAAATAGAAAGCATTCATTTTAGTATACAGGGGGGATCAGCCAAAACAGAGAGAAAGGGTAGCTGTGGGAAGTTGTCAACTCATTCCATATTGGCATACAAAATCCAACTGCCAATCATCTGTTTATAGGTTACTAACATATTTATGAAAAACGCTACTTAGAGATGGTAGAATAAGAAGAATTTTTACTGCTATTCAGAAAAAAATAAAGAAAAATTGATTTATGGGTTACATCACACCACCTATGATGCGCAAACTCCAACACAAGCAAATCAGATCGCTAAAGCGTTCACCAAATGGAAACACATTAGTCAATAACTAACAACTTTTAATACCACTCTGTGCAAGGGTTTCAAAACACATGTGTAACCCATTTATGATACTTGCTAGCATCCCCTATAATGTAAGGGTTAGGTTTTATAAAGTGACACTTGGTGGGTGGAGAGAGGATACAATTCACTCATATCAATCACTAGATGTAATTTAACAGTTTGTCCATAAATTGTTAAATTCTATATCTCTAGAAGAAAGTCAACAGATTATCTACATACATTTTGTAACTATAAATTATATGCCATTAGATAAACGTCAACAGTTTGTCGATACATTGTAAATCTAATTATTCTAAGGTAATGTTAAAAAAAAAATATTACTAACTAATTCATTTGTTTATTTTTAGCAAAACTGTTTTCAACTGTGTCAATTTCTATGATAAATCAGATTTTTTATGTTTGAGAAAAAAAAAACTGTCAGATTAACAATTTTAATTAAACATTTTAACCATTAAACATTTTAAATTAGCTAAACCCAACTGGAACATCATTTGAAACAATTGTATAATGCTTTATAACAAAAATTTAAGTATTGTAGCTGTTAAAAAATATAACGGATAACTTATAAATAATAAACTAATCCTGGATTTATTTTTTTTCAGACTACAAATAATCAAGCAAGCAGAAATAATCACAAACTTCCATCACTTCACACAGCAAGAGAATCAAATCAACTGACAAAGCATCTAGCCAAGCCTAAAATACTCACAAAATCCTCATTATTTGTTAAATAAATTATGTTTACTCTTTACTTTGTGGGTGTCATTGTTGAGTTTTTTTACATTCATTTTTATTCTCAAAGTGCATATATATATATATATATATTTATAAAAGTTCATATAAGGTTACAATGTATAGAGTCAACAATGAAATATAACTATTAAAAACTTAGTTTTATACTTCAAAGTAGAGCTCAGGACAGACAAAGCAAAAATTGCAGTCAAGACATCATCATCAGCATTATTTAGACGATTCTGGAAGGATTTGCAGATGAAAATAGAATTCAGTGTATAAAACAAAACGCTTCTGTCAATGCACTGATATAATATTAAATGCAACATTACCATTGGGTTGAATTATAACAAAAAAGTAAGGAAGTTTCACCTTCAACACTTAAAAATATGTTGTAGTCAAATACAAATTCAGTATAATATCTACAGTCAGTGACAATAAATCAGCTTTATTTCAAATAGGAAGAAATAATCAACTGAATAAGACTTGAAATTGAAAGCTTTATTATTATTAGTTGGCATTTGTATGTTTAAAATACCTTTTATTAAATTTTAATAAATTCCAAAATAGAATACACAATATCATTTTTTAATGTAGGTATTTCAACCCCTAATCATAATTAAAAAAATAATAATAAAATAAAAAAAGATCTGAAATCTATGTCCAAATATAAATTTCTTACAATGTAAGTCATAATAGTCAACACATACATTTCAGCTGTAACATAGATATCATGAAACTTTGCTTCACAATGTGAATATAATCTCCTACTTTAGCATGAAATAATTGTTCAGGATATTATTCACAAACTTGAATTAATATAAATTACAATTTTAGGTACAAATTTCAAAGCCTAAAAAATTACCTATCAAACTTTTAAAATTTAAAATGCATTCCACTTATTCATTTCTTTTCTGAGAATCACATTTAGTCATGAGGATGATAAATATTTGTGTGGTAAATGTTTGGACTGAGTAGATTCCTTTTTTCTTGATGGCACATGACTTGGTACATCAGGAAGGTCATCTAAAGTTATTATAAAATACAAAATATATCAGAAAAATCTTGAGAAAAAAAATTAAACATAAACAAAAAAGCTAAAACTTATTTGTTTGACATAGTAATCAAGTAGAACATTTTTCATGCGTGATGGCCTTGCCTCACCAATGAACTTGTGGTCGCTGGCCACAATGCTTTTGTATGTTTATCTCAAAAGATGTATTATGATTATTACCTCTGTGCATGCATTGATCTGATCTCATTGTCTGCATTATTTGTAATTGAACATTATATGGGTGGTGATGGAGTGATAAAGCACTCAGATTCTGAACTGGCAAGTCCTGGGTTCAAATCCTAGTGAAGACTGGGATTTTTCTATTTTGGGATATCTAGGGTACCTCTTAGTCCACCCAGCTCTAATGGTTACCTGATATTAGTTGGGGAAAAGTAAAGGCAGTTGTGCTGGCCACATGAAACCCTCGTTAACCATGGACCACAGAAACAGAAACCTTTACATCATCTGCGCCATATATCACAAGGTCTGAAAGGGGAACTTTACTTTATTATGTGATTCTCTGACTGAGGCCTATGCCTAAAGAGAATACAATGACATTTGTTTAATGAATAATGAAAATGTTAAGCACTGTGTTTTTTGTTTCAGCCTTGATTGTGGATAGAGACACTATCAGGTCTCTGATCCTTACAACTGCCTGGATCCCTGCTACATCAGTCTCTGTTCAGTTTATCCTTAAAACTTCCTGAACTCCTGTCCCAGAGTCTTAAATTTCCATTAATCCCATCATCTCTGTAATACACGCTAGTCCATGGTGTCATTAGAAACACCTACACCTAACAATATCAATACTGATTACTTAAATAATTAATTTAGTTTAATTAAATCGCCCCAGCAGTGGATTACAAAAGTAAAATATTATCAACAATATTCAATTAATGCTGCACCACATTATGCCAAATAAAATTCAGATTTAGTTATAAACTACAAATAAACATTGAATTACTAATACTCTATCTAATTCATGTATATGTAATTATTTAAATTATGTAATTAGTTTCAAAGACAACTTTTTTCTAAATTCTTTTACTAATATTGTGTAATGTAGACAGTAGGGAAAGCTCAGTTTCGCTACTTGTGTTTCTCAGTTTTTGGGGAAATAGAAAAATTGTGTTTTATTATAAATCAAACAAAAACCAGATGCTAAAGATCTAAAAGCCCTGAACTAAAACAAGCAACATACCAAGAGATGAGATCTTGCCACTGTCATGCTGTACCACTTGGTTGTCATCCTTCATCAATTCAAGCAACTCTGATTCTAAATCTTCCATGCTGTCCTCACCCAAGTTTAGAGAAGCAAGCGTATGTGCAATATCATCTTGATTTTCAACTGCCTTTAAAATGACAGTCATTGCAAGAAAGATTATGTTATAGAATTAATTGATAAATGCATTAACTAGCATCCTAAAAATGTACATTTCGTAGTGCAACTCTTAATTAAGAACAGGAAAGTGTGATACCCACATTGCATTATTTTTACAAACCATGTTGGAACCTGGCAAATACTAGGCCAACAAAAATCAATCAATAATGAAAATCTATAAAGGAAAAAAATATTAAAACCTTTTTATTTTATAATTGATCAACAAAAAACAAGGACTACCTCCTGTAAATTATCCAACACAGCTTCTGCCTTCTCTAGATTTGTTTCTGCATTTATGGATTTGAGTGCAGCAAGTCCTGATTCACAAGCTTTTACAACCTTGAAAGTAAGAAAAGATATTTATCTATGTTACTTTATAATAAGACAAAAGATACCAAACAAAGAGAATCAAATATTAGTACACGATCACTGTATTAATGTAATAAGAAAACACTATTTCACATTTGAAATAAATAGTAACTAATGAACAACTTAATTCACTAACCATTTCATTGGTACTAGCATCTTGTATTTTCTCCAGAATAGCATAGAGATTTTCAAGGGTAGATGATTTTTTCTCCATTAATTTTAACATGCCATTTTTCTTCTTCAAACTTTTTTTGGCCTAAAAATTAAATGTTTATGTTAATATCTGATCTGGTAAGATTCAATTCATATAAAGTAAATATTTATATAATCTCAACTAGTATTAAGACTGATCTATAAATGTTCCATTTTTATCTTTTTTTACAAACAATTTCAACTTTAGGCCTATTCTTCTTCTTCTTCTTCTAGCCAGCTTTATTGCTGCTGAGCTGTGAGCTCTTATGCAGACTGTGCCAAGGAAAAAAAGTGTGCTGTTTTCTTCAGTTGTTCAGCACTGCCGTACAGGGTGTTGGTTATGTTGGGCTGTAGTGGACTAGGATCTGCCTAAGGTGGATTAGGGAGGGGCATTCAAAGAGGATATGGTTTATGGTTTCAAAGGGGTGGGCGCAGTGTCTGCAAAAGGGGAGTTGTGTGGAGTTTATTTTGTTCAGGTGATAATTTAATAGTGGTGTGTGTCCTGTTCTTAGTTGGAAAATTATAGATGGATCTTTGCGGGGGAGGAAGTTAATAATGTCCAGTTTGTTAGGCGTAGTAATTTCTTAGTACATGGCTCTGCCTGTGTTTCCTGATGCCCATTGGTTGAGCCACTCCTCTTTGTGATTGTTGACTAACATTGACCTTAGGGTGAGGTCTATCTGGTTGTTCCCTAGATGAACATGCCTTTGATAGCTTATCTGCCTTTTCATTTCCCATGATGCCAATGTGTCCAAGGATCCACTGAAGTGTGATATTGATATTTAATTTTGATATCATCTGATGGAAAGTGTTGTCAAATCTCTTGGGCTGTTTGAGGTGCTGCAGTTAAGTGCTTGCAGAGTAGATTGGGAGTCTGTAAAGACAACAATATCTGATGGTGGTTGCAATCCTTCATATAATTTGTTTTCCACTGTCTGTAGTGCTATGGTAATTGCCTCAATTTCGGCTTGAAAGTTTGAGCAGTAATCGCCACAGGGTGCGCTTATCTCAAAGTGTTTATTTTTAGGGAAGACCAGGAAGTCACCAAGACCAGCATTGATGTTGGCTTTGAAAGCCGATCCGTCTGTATATATATGGATAGCTGTTTTTTTATTGCTTTCAATTGTTTCAAGCGTACCTACTTTGAGCTCCAGTGGATTTGATTCTATTGTTAAGGTGTTATTTAGTAAATGTGTTTTGATGGTTGGTTATTTGTAGTTTAGTCTGGGCGTAATGTTTGAAAATCTGGTAATTTTTTCTGTTATTGGGTAGGTGGTGTTTTAGGGCTAGTTCGTCAGTAAGTTGGATCAGAGTCCTTTGCTTTTTTTGGTTGTTTTTCCTATTTCTCTGTGTTAGTATTTTATTAGGATGATCATCCTCCAACCTTCTGTATCTCTCAATAGCTTCTAATGCTGCTCTTTTGCACCTTAATTTAAGAGGTTCAATATTGGAGTCTATTTCACAGGCTGCTGTGGGAGTAGTTCTCATACCTCCACTAATTAGCCGCAAGGCTTGGTTTTGGATTGTATCTAATGATGATTGATAGGTTTTGTTGGCAGCTACTTGTAAGGAGAGACAGTTATCCATTACAGATCTGACGTATCCAGTGTATAACTGTGTTAAGGTTTTCTTTTCAGCTCCCCAGGATGTTCCTGCTAGGTGTTTTATTATTTTTAATCTTTGTGATGCCTTTTCTTTTAAATCTGCCATAAAGCGTTTTAGAGACAGCCTTAGGCCTATCAAAAAATTAGCTATTGTTTAATACTTCTTGTTTTTTAATATAAGAAAATACAAATACATTATTATCATAATAATTTGCCAAATTATACTGAATACATTTATTCTCTAATATGTTAACACTATTTACAGTCAAGAAAGACAGGAGAGCTTTAAATAAGGATAGCTAATATGATATTATATCAATATTATCAGAAAAACAAATACAAATGAAGGGGTGACAAAAATAACTATGACAAAGAACAAATTATTATTGTAGAGTGTGTCATTATGTTCCTTCAAAATGGCCAGTAGGCTCTGTGTTGTATGCTTAGATATCAATAACAAAAAAAGTTTGAAATAGGTGCCAGAATTATGTACTGCCAACTTTTAAAGCATGGGGATTTAAAAAAAGAAAAAAAAGAGAGTGATTTTAAGTGCAATGTATTACATTAATAACATTAGTCCTACCTTAAATTTAGAACCTTCTCTAACGTATCTTTTTGCTTCATCAATCAAACTGAATGAAAAATTAGAGAACATTTATCAAAATAGTTATAAATACTGACATTAGTATTTGTCACATAAAAAAATCAACTATAAAATAATAAAATTGTCTATATAAAACTAAAACTTTCACATATTTTAGCATGAATAAAAACACTTTTGGTTTTAATAGAACTTAAAAAAAGATAGACATTGTGATTCAACTGTTAGATATAAAAAATGAATGTTCAGATAAAAAATACAAAATAATAATAAATATTTTATCAAAAGTAATATATGTAAGTTTACCACAAACCAATGAGTTTTATATACTACCCAACTATGTTTAAGTTATTTTGTTGTTGTTTTGTTTTTTTAAATCACCAATATTTTCATCATAGTTTTTATTAAACTTTTATTTTTTAAAGTAAACTGTATATCTACCTTTCAATTTCAGTAGAACATTTACTGATTTCCTTTTCAAGCCCTTTAGCCGTTTTTTGAATCCTTTAGAAAATAATATTAAAAATTTATTAAAGATTGTTTGAGATTACAAAATAATGGTATCTAACATTTTGACACAAGGCTTTTGGTCACGACAAGCAACATCTCTCTCAACATTTCTATTGACAAAGTGTCCAAGAGAAATTTTATCTGTTCAGTGAAAATAAAAATCAGATGAAAGTCTTCTAGAGAACAATAATATCCTAAATTTGCTTTGTCATTAATATTTAAGTGCCATGAAGTTTGTTTCTTAACTGAAGACTTTGATTTTGCTGTAGAAATCACTGGTAAATTAGAGAGAGCCACATTGTCCTAAGCCTAACTGTTGCAGCAAAATATCCTGCTTCAGCAATAGACATTTCTAAACATTTTGTAGAAAATATTCATATTACAAAGTATATAGCTATGTATGTATGCAAGAACATATATATATATATATGTGTGTGTGTGTATATGTGTCTGTCTGTCTCTCTCAATATATATCTAATACTTTTTATCAAAAATATTCACTTAAATATTGAAAAAATATATAGTTATGTTTAAATCATTTACAATTTTCTAATGATTATCCAAAAGTTGTAAATAAGAATACAGAAATAGATATAAACTTTCTATTACATAAATCATTACAAAATTGATAGAAATTTGTTACTTACTGATACACTTGAAGTTCAAGCTCAGTAATTGGCTCTACAGAATTTTCCTCTTTTTTATAAAATTTTACAACCTTAAAAGAAATTAATAAATAACATTATTTCTAGATCTATCAGTATCTTTAACTTGACTTAGGATAAGTAATAATATTGTTGTAACTCCAGTGGCAGATTGATAGTGTTAATGTGTGTGCGACCTACTAACACACATGACTCAGGCTAATCACACAGGCTAACGGCTGTCAATGAACAAGGGACAGTACTACTAGTACATGCAAATATGACCAGTGTTATGGTCATGTGATTGAAATTCTTCACAGACGAGAGACAGTGTGTTGGGAGTTCAGTCCAGGACAGCAAGGACGGTGCAGCACAATGTGAGACCTCGAGAATGTAGCTGTACTAGTCCAGGAGTGGACAGAGAGACTAGTAGTGGTTAGTAGGCAGTTCTGTTAAGTACAAGAAAGCATTTGTAGTTAGTGTAACCAATAGTGTTGTATTGGTTGTTGATGTATTTAGTTATTAAACCACAACATTGTTATAAATCTTGTCAAGTTCTTGTGTTAGATGTGTTTTGTTGAGCGGTGTTTACAGAAGGCCTGATAGAGAAAACCATAACAATATATATTATTACTGTGTTGATATTTTTTATTTAAATCTTCATAATAAAATTACAATTTCAAACTATAAAACTTTTATGCAAAATCAACATTATTTAGATTATTTTATGCCACAGTTATGTAATAATTTACAGTACATCTGCATAATTTAAATTATGATATGCCATAAATTTTTATAATAGTTAATGCATATAGGCATTTTTAATGTCTAAGGTTTTGTAACACTGTTGTCAAAGTGGTCAATCCTATATACCTTTTCTTTATTCTTTGTTTCAACAACTATCTTTTTTTCTCGTTCCAGTTGAACTAGGATAATTTCAAAATCCTGATCATTTGGAATCATGCTAAAACAACTGGTTCTCAAGTCATTCATTGATATCAAGTTAGTTGTCAATCCAGCATAAACATTTTTTTCATGTTGTTGTGCTAACTGCTCTGCCAGGTTCTGAAGAAAATAAAATATATTTTTATCAGGGTTAATAGCACTTTTCCATGACAAATTTTAGGAGATTTTAGAAGGTTTTTTAAGGATGAAATGTGAGGGTGTGTGTTTCCTAGATCTAAGTCACTAAATTTGCAGGCTTTTTACTTCTTTGTGCTAATAATCTTCACTAGAAGTGATTTAGCGTAAACCTATAATCTAGTGTATTTCTAGAGTAATCTAGACATTAGATGTATCGAGATCATTAAATTGACTAAAATTCACAGAGTTTTCAGGTAAGGTGCGAATTATCTTCACTAGATCTAATTTATATCTAAATCTAAATACTATTACAGTTACTAGATACTAGCTAGATCTAGAAGATTTACTGACTTTCCACACGAAGTCACACTTACAAGAAGATTTTAGGTGAGGGAGGGCCCGGAGGGGTGTAGCCTACAAATTAGTCTGGTAATTGCTCTAATTATAGACAATAGTCACTACAGACTAGATCTAGGGCATCTTTAGTGATAACAATAAATGGAAACAAACATTTCTACGCTGACTTCAGAAAAAAAAATGCTAGGTGAAATGCTTGCTTGACCCAAGGCCATCTTCAATCACGAGGTCGCGCTTCACAAGTGGGTGAAAGGCGGTGTAGACGCGTCACTGGTCAGCTCATTAACACAGCCAGCCCGTAAAGTCATGTGATCAGAATGCCTAGTTATGCTGTTGTTTTTCCCCTCACAGTTTTAGCTAGAAATAAGCAAAATTTTATTTTAAAAAAAAAATATTGGGTACAAATTTTAGGAGAGTGGACAAAATTTTAGGAGACTTTCGGCAATTTTTAGGAGAATTTTAGGAGACTTTTCATTTTTTAAGAGATTTTAGGAGTGCTACGAACCCTGTTTTATGCTTTGCTTTTTTTAAAAATTATATTTCAATTTGAAAACATTAAGGTAAAAGTAACAAGGTTACAAAGACAGTTTGTGTGGAAACACAAACTTAAAATCGGCCCCCTAAGTGGTCCTCCCAGGCAGGCTTCAATATTTTCAGAAAGAACATCCAAATTAAATTATATCAAAGACAAATGAGAGATAAGAATGGAGAAAGAAGGTTGACAGATCGTGTGTAGTGCCCCAACGGTGCAGCAGATCAAAGGATAGGTGCAAGTGAATGCAAAGTTAGATGTGAACCTGGCCTAACTAGTTCCTCTTTCAGACCTTGTGGTCTATAGGGCAGATGATGTAAAGTTCATCTGTTTTTGTGGCCTACGGTTAATGAGGGTGTCATGTAGCCAGCACAACGACCAACCGCCTTTACTTTTCCCCAACTAATGTCAGGTACCCATTAGAGCTTTTTAGACTCAGAGGCGCCCAAGGATTCCGAAGTTGAATATCCCAGTCTTCACCAGGATTCGATCCCGGGACCCTTATAAGTAATTTAATTGTTTTGCAAAGGCTCAATCTCTTATTTAAATCCTCAAAAAAAAAAAAAAAAAAAATTCCACAAAAAAAATATTGTTCAAGAAAATAAAGTTTATAAGATTACTATTCGTTTTTAGTTAGGTCTAACTTATAATGCATACTAATTAGCCTTTTCTCTTTAAAAAACTGCTTGCATAACTGATTTTAAAAATTAGATTTTTTGCTTTCAGGAAAAAAAAGAGTACCCGTTGCATCAGAACTTTGAATGGTCTAAAATATTGTTAAGTCGGATTTTCAATATCTTTTCTAGTTTATGAGATCTAAACGGGACGGACGGACAGACATTTCACACAAAACTAATAGCATCTTTTCCCCTTTCGGGGGCTGCTAAAAAAGTTGATCAGTTTTATGACTATGTTTAAGTGCAGCAGGATTTATAGGATGCAACTCACTTTACTATAATAAAGTAACATTTCTTTTCTGATATTTATGGTTCTAAAAGGGAAAGTGAAATAGAATGTATATGTTTTCTGATCAATTTCAGTGTTACTGGGACAGGATGACAAGTCATTATTGTTATTAAAAAAACAACAACATCAGGAACTTTTAATATCTTAATCTATAATTAAGCCCATAACTTTCAGTCTTTATTTTACAAAGTATAAAAACATAATCACCATGTTGTATTATCAGTTGGAGAGGAAGCTGCACAAGATTGCACAGCATGGAGTTAGACTGCATGCTGGTATGAATCTCAATGAGAGCAAAAGGACTGAGGGGGCCTTAGACAAGAGAAAGAGGAAGAAATCTAGCTCTAATACAGATGCATTCACATGTGTGAACTAAAGCAAAGTTTGCCACGCCAGAATCAGCTAGTTGTAAATTATGTCCCAATTCAAGGAGAAACAGACACCAGTAATACATCTGGCCCATCCATTGTCTTTTGAGACAGAAGGAGCCGTAATTACACTTCAATGTTTAACACACACACACACACACAGGCCAATAAAGATACAGTGTAATTACTTTTTTTTATGCTTGTTTTTATTTTCTAAGCTTACTTTGACAACTTCTGGCCACACATATATGGATGATTTAGGTTTAGATGGTCCCACAAGATGACTAACTCCCCAAACTACTGGTTGCTTAATCAGTGTTTCAAATCCCCAGGATAACCAGGAACTTGAGGTTGAATAATTTTCAATGCTTCTAACTCTTCCAGATCTACAAAACAAAATTTTAGAATGTATGAAGAATTTCATTACTGTCAAAACAATTTGAATAATCAATACACATTATTAAAAAAAACAAAAAACATATGAATTAATGAGAAAGAGTAATAGAGTTTCAAATAACCACCTAATACTTATTGATTAAATTATTTGTTGACAAAAATTACATTAAGCAGATAAGCATTCTCCAAAGTTCTTGTGTGATACAATCCTCACAGCAATGTCCCAGTTGATGTCAAGGAGCTGCAAGTCATTCTTGTTGATCTCCTCTATCCAAATAATAATAGGTTGTCCATACCTCCTTTTACTTTTTTTTTTTCCTCCAACCAGAAGCAACTTTGAGATATATAAGTGTGTTTCTATTTTAAAAGAAATGACCTTTCTACTATACTTACCAATAAGTTAACTAGAACCTTTATGACGTTTATAAATACTACTTATATTATATACTACTAGAGATAATTTGTCAACAAACATAATAATGCATTAAAAAGCCTAGACATTGAAAAGAAAATTGGCTAAGCAGTAAAGAATCAAAATAGTCAACAATTGTATTGTTACTGGTTGTCCACTAGATCTACTTACTTTATCAGTTCTGCAATCACTGTATCAAGACACTTAGGTGTTAGCCCCTTCCTTTCAAACATTTTAGGTAATGCATCTAAGTCAAAAGTTACTAATCCTTGTTCTAGAGCCATTCCAGAGAGTAAATTTTCCCAAAATTTAAGCTTTCTATTCCATGAAGTTGGGTTCAATGATTTTTCTCGGAAAGGAGAGTATAACACAGCTGCCTGCTGATCGTCTTCTAGTTCAGGAGGAAATTTATTTTCCTTTTGAGCCATGGATGCAACTGATGGCTAGATTTGATTAGACTAGTATTGATCTCTGCAGATCTATTCTACAGTCTCCTTCTGTAATAATAAAAAAAGAAAAGCTTCCCCTTTTAGATGTTGGATCTATGGGAACAGATAGAGGTAAAGCTCATCTATTTCTTCTGTTGATGGTTAAATAGGGTGTCATGTGGCCGACACAGTGACCAATCACCTTTACTTAGTTCAGAAACAAGCCCCGTTACCACTCTGCCATGATGTTCTACTACTTTTCCTCTATAAAGTTAATTTTAATATTTTTACTATTATTGTTATTTATTATACGACTACATTTTTTTTTACATCACATATACATTTTTTTATTTAATAATTATCACTAATAAAGACTAGGCAATAAATGAAATGAATAATGATATTTTATACTTATTTTTTAAATCCTTAATATTATTATCCTTTATTTTCTTCTAGATCTAGTATCTACTCTAGCACCAATATTTATAGTACATGGGCATAGCTAGGATATTTCTAAATTTTCTAAATGAATATTCATTGCAGCCATTCCATTAAATTTTTTTAAAGAGATCTTATTTAACCTAGAATACATTCTTTCTGGGGGGAGCACTGTTAGCTGTCCTAACAGGGTCCAAGGTATAGCCCTGATGCCAAGCAATTTTTCCTGTTTTAGAAAATTCCAAAATGCATTTTCTGAGGTGTCTACAGCATAATATAGTGCTATTCTTCTAACAAAAAAAAGGTGCGTTAAAATATTACATCTGCTATTCACTGTACTTTATTAATGGAGCTCAAAAACTTGTACATTTGTAGGAAAACAAATTAATATATGATAGGTTTTATTTAGGAGAGGGTTGAATCTTGACCCTCTTCCCCTGGCTACACTAATGGAAATTGGTGACTGTAGATTTGCTAGTTTTTTTGGGGGGAGGTGAGGGATTTAACACAAAACCCCCTTTTGCTATGCTGAGAGTGAGAGCAAGGCAAGTTAAAACCTCAAAACTCCCTCCTCCAATAAAAAAAAAATAAAGCAATCTAGACCTAGATCTTACTCAACTTACTACTGATCTAATTATACAGTAACATTTCTTACAATTTACAGTCAACTCACTCTGTCTCTTAGTCAGTCTTACATAAGTTAGTCACAATATGAATATAATATAATAATAAATAATAGATCAGATCTATATTATTTCAATATACTTTGTATACATTATATACAATGAATATAAATTCTACTACATAACTAAAATGATATTTGATAAATCAGATCATTGTACAGTGTGAGTTGAGTGTGTAAACGATATAACAATAAGTTACAATAATCATTATAATTTAATGGGTAAGAAGTAAAACTAGTAAAAGAAGTAAGAATACTGAAAGTAGTGAAAGTGATTATCTCTTGCCCTTGCCAAAGTCTTGGACTATTAATTATTATTTAAGTTAAGTTTATCTATTACTTAATTACTATTAATTAAACTTTTAAGTTTAAAGACTCTTAGTCTTAACCGTACGACTTAAGTCACTAATGGTCTAATCACGTCATTGTTAATGATTGTTAAGTTAATCTACTAGATCTCTAAACTAAATCTAGTCCAAGTCTAGATTCTAGAACTAGATATAGATCTGTATAAATCAAGAATCTAAGTAGAGGTCTCTCTCTACGCTACAGATCTACCAAAAATAAACAATGACAAATAAACTAGGTCGTTTTGCATTTCTGAAATTAGAAGAGTTACAACCGTACTACAGACCTATATGGATTTAGTGATGTATAGAGATCTAGAAATTTGGCTATGAACTGCAGCTATGATAGACTTTAGAGCAGAGGTTCTCAAACCTTTTTTTTTTTACCCGGGGACCCCTTCATATAGTCAAAACTTCCAAAGGACCCTTTAGTGAAAAAAAAAAAAAAAGCTACATAAATACATATTATATAAGAAACAACATTCTGTTGAAAGAGTGTTTATTGAGATTATATTAAAATAAATTTTAAAATAATTAATGACTTGGATGAGGTTGATTAGATTTTATGAGAGTTTTTATGCCCCGCCCAGCGAGCACAAATTTCAAGTCGGTTTCTTTTATTAGTTATGAGGTTCATTACTGCGATGAATCCACGTTTTACAAAATAAGAAGACGGGTAAGCAGTCAACAACTTCTTTAAAACGATACACAATGCAATTAAAATATGGATCACCAAATCACCATCACATATCCCTTAGTCTGTTGGACCGTTGGGGTACCACACAAGATTTGTCAACCATCTTTCTACATTCCTCTCTGTCTTTTGCCTTGAATAGAACCTCTTTCAATGGCAGGCCTGTCCATTCTTTTATGTTGTCTTCCCGTCGCTTCTCTGCCTGCCTCTTCTTTTTCCTGGTAGGCCCACTTTTCCTTGAATGAGGGTCTTTGCAAGCCCCAAAGACCATCTACCACGTTAATAAACCACATAATCACGCCAAACAGCCAGATTTTCATCCTGACTGACGCCAGGACAGCTATTGTACATCTCAACAACAACATAACATTCCTCCAATGTATCACAGGCCATTAGAAGGCAATGAAAAAGCAGGCATTTGGGCCAAAGATTGAAAAATGACTTAACAATCCAAAGGGTCTCTCTATCCGAAAGAACTTTTAAAGAGAGAGAGAGAGTTGAATAAACGAGAAATGGATCAGCTCTCACACAAAAGTTCTAGAAAAAAAAAAAGCCTATTACAAGCTGTCCCGACATGACCAACATAGAATAGGCTATATCGTCTCAGAGCCGATCACAGACTGAGACAACAGATGTTCAGGAAGCTAGAAAATAGGACTAGTGATATTCGCCCATGTCCTTCAAAGCTGCATGCTCTATCGAGATCACTGGCCCAAACTCCTCCCCCCCCCTCCTTTTTATAGAAAAAGCTACATGGGGCGCTGCCAAATCTGGAAACCACTGCTTATAGTTCATCGCAGATCATCACAAAATAGAGAAGAGAGATTCAAAACAAACGAATAGCATATTCAAATTTGACTAAAATAACACCTTTAGTAAAATCACTAAATTTTGAAAGCCTCCAGGATAGAAGACTCATAAGTAAAGTAGCAATTATAGGCCTTATAAAACACTGAACCATAATTTAATCTTCAAATACAAAATCTAATAAAATACTCAGAAAGACACAAAGATAAAGGCGTGTTCCTCGTTCCATATGCTAGGACGAATTTGCACAAATACTCCTTCTTCCTTATAGTGCTATTAGAGCATGGAATGTGTTGCCTGAGCCAGCCAGAAAAACCAGTGACTTGGCAGAATCTAAGTCATTGGTTAACATGCATGACTAGATGTATACGATAAGAAGATAAGATATTAATTGTCCGAACCTTCCAACATATAGGCCTACTAACAAGGAGGAAGAAGAACCCGTGATTGAGATCTGAGTTTGTTTACACGCACAGGGGTTCAATACCCAGTCATGATTATCCAAGTGAAGAATGTGTTCAAATCTTCAAATAGCACGTAGATCTAATAAGCATATTAAACGGTAGTGAGGGGGCGAGTTGGGCCTTTTCAAGTCTAAATACGGCATTATCTAAGTGTCTGTTTTACACGGAGGAGTAAGCTACAGGAACATGTATATAGAACAAAAAGAACCAACGGAAAATCTATATTTGTATTTTTAAATGAACATGTTATCTCTCTTACTAGTTTACAAATTTTTCAAGGGTGGACTGACACCTGGTGACACAGATTTCAAAAACGTTTCGAATTCTTAAGATTTTCCTAAAAAATTTGGCGAGTTCATACAGGCCTACAACTTTGGGGATGAAATACTAATTAGCCATGCACACAATAAAAACTTTTTTTTTTTAAATTATAGACCTAACCAGCTTAAAATAACTTTTTCTCTCTGTACTGAATTTTTTCCCCCTTTTTATCATACATTGGTTTTTTGAGAGCGAATAGTGATAGGTCTTTGAAAAAAAAAGTCATTAGCTTCATAAAAGAGGAATTTGCTATTTGTTACGTATAGCCTACTAATTTTAAAACTTAGGTGTAGACCTATATTTACATTAATCTATTCCTATGTGGTCAACACTTTTTTTTTTTCTTCAGCAAATGCTGTCCTTGTAATGCTTTTTAAACCCTTTTCAGAATGTTCTATTTTGTTGCACTTCTACCCATCGATGGCATTTAGCTGAGTCATTGAAAGAATTGAAGTCAATGGTTAACATGCATGACTAGATGCATGACGCGTAGCATCATCTTTTTTGAAGTAACATCTGTATTATACAAGATAAAATAAATTGTTTTGGCAATGTAAACACCAGAGGCGCAGCACAGGGACCACTGACGTTTGCCTGTGATTTTACCTTTCTTTACTTCCTTTTATTTAGATGAACTGAAGTAAATAATATACAACTCATGCAAACGGTTTTCTTCCATGGTTTAACTTTTGACAAACTGGTAGCCAAGCTAGAAGCGCTTGACCTTAATCTCTATGAAAAGAGTGACATGTTAAAATGTGTTTTATTTGGTAGTAAGTCAGTTTCTTGTTTAAATAATACTACATTGAGCCTAAATATATGCTGATAAAACAGTGTTTAAAAAAGACTGTTACGCTAAATGGTATCAAAGCATAATGAATGTTAGTAATTAGCTATCAGTACTATTATAGTTGAACAAAATGATTTTTTTTATACGTAGCAGTGATGATGAACACCCATAGTGAACTTCACCGCCTGGTGAAAGAACAAAGGTGACTGACTCAGCTAAAAAAGCATTTCTAAATCTATAAGCGAATTTATTAAGGCGAATTAAGGTTGTAAGATAGTCATCGATCAAGGCTTTGGTGACCCGAAATGGTCAATCCAATCATTGATAAACATTATCTCCTTCTGAACAGTCTTTTTTTTAAAGCTACCACAGAAGGAATAAAATTATTCTGCTCAATGGCAACACTATAGCTAATAATGTTTTAAATAATAATGCCTTTTATAAATATAATTTGTATTCAATTATATCTGCCAATTTCATTTCATCTAGACAAGACATATTTTTAAATTTTTTGTTTTATAATTCCAATAGTATTGTATTGTAGCTTATAAGTCAACTGCCAGTACACTGTTTAATGCATCTCTTCAGATCTACGAGTTGTGCTTAAAAAGAATTTTTTTTTACACACATGAATCAAATATTTCAAATACATTTTTAATTTACTTTAAAGACAAGATATATTGAGTTTTTATTTTTAATCCATACTGGTAATGAATTAAAAGTTAGAGGAGGTCTATTAAAATATTTAGGCTAAGATCATATATTTAAAATACCACTAGACTTCACATTTTGCAAGAGGTAGTGGATAGACATTAGAAAATCAAATTGAAAGGCTGATTAATACATACATATAAAAAAATGATGCTCACTTTCAACAGTAAGATACAATTTACAAAGATTACATCAACTCACTCAGCCATCTATCTGGTAAAATTTTGTATGGCCTACAAGTTATTTCTCTCCCACACCCATTCTCAGATCAAGTTAAAGCATTGCAAATTTATTCATTGGTATAGACAAGACATGAATCAAGACATTAACCAATTCTGTCCATTAATTACTGGTAATAAATTATTTAGTTCTAATACCAACAAGGGAAATGAAAAATTCAGTACTCACAGATATGGCTAAATGATAGTTTCCATCCCCTTAGATAACTGAACACATTATTTCTCCTACACCCATTGTCAGATTAGGTTGAAACTTTAAAAAAATATTAATTGTACCTAACAAATCATGAATCAATAAAAAAAAAAAAATTAATTAATTATTTTGTTTGATATTGAATTAGAGAAATAACTTCTACATTATTGATATATATATATATATATATATGTACAGATTCATCCCTAAGATAAGCTTTGTTTTTTAAAAAAAGATTTTTAAAATTTTGTTTGCTACATTTTAAACAAAGTGTTGTTGTTTTTTTTTAGTGATAAATATTAAAGGGAATATAAGATTTAAATCTGTATGGGAAGCTTTCACAGACTAAGTAGGTTATTGGTGTTATCAACAAGAAAAAAAACAAGGATAAATATTATAATAGGTGAACTCTAGCGTGTTCACACAATATGTTACCATCTCTTTAAAAAACACTGTATAATTGTTATTATATTAGATTATAATAAATAGTAATTTAATAACTTCTAATAGCATTATTTAGTAGACCTCTATATTCTTTTCACAGCATAGCTAAAGTAAAATTTGTCGAGTCTAAGTTTTATTTTTTTATAAAATGATTTTAACATTTTTTTTCTCAGTGACATAAAAAAAAATTAAGCAAATTCAACAGTTAATAGAATTACTCCTACAATAAAACAACTGACAAAAAAAGTATTTTATTAAAATAATTATTATCAATACTAAACAAAATTGTATATCCTCAACAAATATTGATCCTAGTGTAAAATCTTGTTTAATCAGTCACCTATGTCATTATAACTGCATCGTTCACTTGTAAGATATGCTCACCAAACAAATGTAGACTTTCAGGCTTGGAGTTGCTAGTTTTGGAAATTTTTATTGAGGAATCTATTGAATTATGCAGTTTATTTTCAAAACTTTCATCAATCACTTCTTTATTTTTAGAACTAATTAACTCCTTTGACACACAATGCAGGATATCTAAATTTGTTTCTTCCTTTGTATTGTTTTCATTTTTTGTGTTTGAATTTTTGTTTTCTCCATCTTCCTTTGTTTCCTCTTTAATTTTATTTTCTGCATTTACAGTAGAGCCATTTGTTTCATTTGTTATCTCCCCTACATCTAATTTTATTCTCTTCACTTCCAATTCAGACTCATCTTCTAAGTTACATGCCAACTCATATTTTAATTTAAAATCTGTTTTACTACAGAATTGGTCAGCACTGACTCCTAATTCTTTTTCTGACTCCAAAGTATGTATTGATTTTAGACAGACTGATGGGCCAGTGTATTGAGGTATTTCAATTTCCAAAGCTTCACAAAGCTGTTTCATCACATCATCAACATATGCAGAGATTTTCATGTCAGCTTTTTTATCATGTTTTGTTGGCTGTAGGTTAATGATGACTAGCTTGCCACCATTTTTTTTGGTAAGTAATGGAATATTTCCACTTGGTACTATCTGCAGTGATGTCCCAAGACAAATGCTGAGGTCAGATTTCCTATAATATATTTAGAAAAAGTAACTCATTAAGCTAATGTACTAATGCTAAATACAAATATTAGAAGAAAGATGTTCACAGAGATTCTATCAAATTGTAAAATATAAAAAATATAGGGAAAGTTAACTATGGGATAGTGGTAGAATCTTTTCTCTGAAACTAATTTTTGAAATAAAGTCACATAGAACATGATTTCCCTTTCAATTTAAAATCAATCAAGTAAGTTGAAAGTAATTATCTTTCATGGTAGGAAATATTAGAAATATTAATTTGATCTATCATTCTGATATATTAAGTTAACATAACTATTTTAGAATAATTTTACTTTAAATACTTAATAAATTCAGATCTTAGGATCTGTTTAAGAAAAAAAATTTTTTTTCCCAATCCATGTTAAGTCTAAAAAGTAAGTTAAGTAAACAGGAAGTAATGCAAAACAAAAGCTAGATGAAACAAAATCAATCTAATGAATTGTATTTAGAATTCCTTCCTTTTTTTATTTACCTGCACTGTTCAAAAGCTGACTCCAGATCTCTTTCTGGGAGAGAATCTTCCCAATCAAGTATTGTATCAATTAACTTTCCCCTGTAAACAACAAAAAAAAAGCATGAAATATAGGAAAAATATTTTTTTAAAAATAAAAACCTTTTTAAATTAAAATGAATTTTTTACATGTAAAATAAATACATTTTTACAAATGTAAAAAAACTTTGTAGAGAATTCTTCTTTAATCTACATGAAAGTAAATGTTCATATTTGATTTTTTATTTAGTTATGATTACTTTAGATGTCAAGGATGTGATGAATAATTGTATGCATTAAGTTATATCACCATTATTTAACAATTCTAGTCCTATCACTACTAAGCTCATACCCACTGCAGTATTGCTCAACATACTAAGCTAAGGTAGGTAACAAATAGAGTGATATTACAAAATATAAAAAAGAACATTAAACAACATCTAATAATACCAATAAATGCTTTTTAAAAAACAAAAAAGAGAAATAGATGACCTTTATAACCATATATAATTTCAATAGGTTTTACACAATTTAAACAATAAAAATGTTCAAGTGCCTAGATCCAATGTTTATTTCACTATCTCTCTCAAAATTGGACTAGATCTAGTGCTCAATAGTCATGATTAGTGTCTTTATCATTTTCATTATCAGCTGTACTTAGTACATCATTTGCAATAAAGAGCCTAAAAATCGAAAGGTCATTGTGAAAGGTTCCAGTGCAGTAAAGGAAAAATAAAAAAATCATCCAACTTTGAAAGTCCATAGAAATTGAAGCAAAAGTCCTAAAAACATTTTTTTTTTTTAATATCTATATTTCTACTTTTTAATAACACTACTGTTACGCAGGAAAACGAGAACTTTATTTGGGCACATTTGATGACAAGTGATTGGGTTGAAAGAAAATTTTTCAACAACTTTTAGCCATTCCCTGAGTTGGCTTAATATGTTATACTTGCATCAAAGATTTTGAAATAAATGCTTGCAAAAAACTACACAATAGATAATCAAAGTGTGATGGGCAAAGCACACAAGTCCTTTTCAACACCAACTATCCACAATACAATATGCACTAAAACAACTCTGAAGCAAGGTATCCTCACATGGGATCATACAAGGTAATAAATCAGTGCATGGGATAAAACACACACACAATATTTATTACATTGTCTGATTCCACTAATAAATTGAAATATTCTAATAAATGTCCATGTTATAACATTCTAAACCTGAAAAGTTTGGTTTTCACCCTGTATAATCTAAATATTAGTCAACCTGCATGTTCCTCGAGATTTTTTTTGTGAACAAGATCCTCCAGTTAAATTTCGTGCCATGGTAGGTACTGAATGCTCCCTGATGTACTGTAAAGCAGAAAATTTCATATCTTTAAATATTAAAAAAAATTAACTATAAAGATGAAAATGAGATGCATCAATAACAATGTTTACAAACAAATTATACCTGGTGACCACATTTGTTGCATTCTTCAATAAACATATTACCATGTAGTTCTGATAAACGATTTCGTGGAAAGCCTGATCTAATATGTAAGCCATCAATGTTTTGACTGATCACATACTTCACTATACCTAAGAATATACAAAAAAAGACAAAAGAGTAATGTATAAAAATACAGTAACACTTTTTGCTTTTCTAGATGTACATATATGATTTTTTTCTTTTTTGAAGCTTGTGTACTACTGGAATACACAATCAAAACATTAAATTTAATTTTTAAGGTTTTCAGCTTAAAATAAAACTTTTTAAAAGCTAATTTTTTTAAGGAATGGTCTAAAATCTATAGATTTCTTAACAAAACATGTTTACTTTTTTTTTCTATGTTACAATATTACTGTTAAAAAATATGTTAACCAGCTTTTTCAAGAGCCACAATTGCCATGTGAGTAGCTGTGGGTATAGCTGAATCAAATGTGACACTCATTTGAGGGGCTTCTCCTTTCTCTTCTAAAGTCCATACTCCTGAAATGAGATGCCTATTTATAGTTGTTTATTTTTAACATTCAAATAGACTTAAATTAACTAAATGAAATATAAGTGTTTAAAGTGAAATTCACACTTGATGCTTTTTTTTTTCATTTTTAACTATTTAGTGCATTTTAATACAAGCAGTGTTGTTTTAATTTTATTTACTATTTATTGTTTTAGCCTTTTTAGTAATAATTAAACTTATATAACTTTTGCAGAAGATATTGAGCTCATTGGAGAAAATGAGGATCAGGTACAAGATCTTACTTCAAAACCATATGCTGCAGGTAAAGCAGTTGGAAAGAAAATCTGTGTTGATAAGAGCAAAATACTAGTTTGTGGTGGCGATAGTATGAGATGTTGCATACTGATGAATGGCCAAACATTAGAAGAGAAGCTGACTCATTTAAATACCTAGGGTCAAACAAAACTAGAGATGGAGGATCAATGATAGAGTTTGCAATGACCGAATTGTGGAAAATCTGGAAGGGTAACATCAGTCTGGGTTAGGGTTAATACGTAATTGCCCCAAAATAAGGCATTTAATGATTCTTATAAATTACATAACATGTTTCCCTTGTACTTTATGTATGAGCAGAATAATGCTATATACACCTTTTATTTTTTTTTATAAAAAATCTTGATCATGAAAGTAAGTATTTTTTCTAAAATAAAATTAGAGAAAATTTGCTAATTTTCTGAGTCAAGAACACTTTAAAGAAACTTCCAAAGTAAGAGATTATTTGGTAATATTAACCATTAACTCCCTATACATGGAGTCCAAACCTATGCTGCCTTGTGTCTTGCATTGTATCTGACTCAAGTATGGGAAAAGCTTCTATAGTTAAAATCAATAGAAAAAATCAGGAACCAGTGATCCTTAGACAGTTTGAAACTGCATTATGACAGATTCTGCTGATCTCAAACTTTAGAACTTTTTGACATTTCTTTCAACTTAACTGTGTGGAGAGTGGAACTGCTATGTCTCTGACAAATTTCTTGCTAATACCTAGGCCTTATCTCAAAAAAAAAGATAGGGCTATTTCATCTCAAGAGGAAATGCTTTATAAGATGATACATTTAATGATGGATTTGCTTTCTGTTGAGGAAATGTGAAGTGGAAAAGAATACAGAATATGCTGTAAAATAAGCATTAGAACCATATTGCAAATTAGAAAAGAATCTTAATTAGCAAAAGCCATCATTCACTCATCACTAATTCTCCCACTTTCGGTGGACGAAATAATAAAAAAATTTAGCCTGTTACTACTTACCTTTGGTCTATGACAATTAAGATACTTTCATGATGAAAGTCACAGTGGTTAAAATAAAGAAAAACATTTTTATTCGAAATTTTGACCCAAGAATTTTTTTTAGAGATGTCATATTGAAAAGTACTAGATAATAAATCTGTTTTTAAGCAATTTTTGTATTTCCTCTGATATTAATAACACTCAATAAGCTCAGTTGGTAGAGAATCAGACTTTAAATCTGAGGGTCATGAGAACAAGTCCGTAATCGCGTGATAACTTATTTATATTATTGCTTTTTTTTAATGAAATTTTTCACACAATTCAATTTTAATAATTCGATCTACATAAAAGTTGTAACAGAATTTATAATCTTTATTCTAAGATGATTTTTAATACTTGATTAAAAAATTAATGTTTGAAAGCATCAAAAAGCCTTTCAAATATTTTTTTAAAAAGCTGAAAAGTCAAAGAATGGGACTATTTTCTAGGGTGTAGAGTGGGGCAGGGAATAAGAGATATTGGTAATTGAATTCATTGGCAAAAATGTATGTTTTGGAGGAATACGTAGCATTATAAAATTGGACATGCCAATTAGATGTAACAAATACTAAAATTCAAGAGTTTTGAGGATTGGCCGGGAGGGGAGGGAGTGATATATAATTCACAGGCCAGAAGTGAGTTTGTTTGGGAGGGCGATTTAAAGAAGGTCGTTTCAATAAATGTAACATATATTACAATACATTGGCCAAAAGGGCTTGTTGAAATGTGACGAGTTTTAAAGTGGAAAAAAAAAAGCTAAGGCTACGGCCAAAGTATCATGTGAGCATTTGCAGGATGTAATAAGAAAAAAAACACGCCAAAAAATTATCACAGAGCCTACCAAATATTTTGAATTAGAACTGAAAAGCAGAAGAATCTTATAATCTTATCTTATAAAAGAGAGAGAGAGAGAGAGAAAGGTTATATTATTAGATACCTTTTGGACCTCTAAAATCAGGTATGCCTGCAGATGTGCTTATACCAGCACCAGTGTGAATAACAATATGTTTACTTTTTTGCACTAAATCAATCAGTTGCTTTATTTTTCCAGTTAATTCTTCTGGTCCTTCCAATTTTTCGGGCAAACCACATTTTCCTTTGTGTTCATAAGGAGACAGTCCTGATGCATAATTAACAGACATACTCTAACCTAAAAAAAATAAATTAGGATGCTGATTAACAGATTGATTCTTGATCTATAATAAGATATCTAGCTACTATAAATATAGTGTAACAATAGTGTTAGTAAAATTGTTATAAAAGCTTAGTCACAGGTTTAGTGTAATAGTGCCTATAGTTATAGTTACACTATAGTAAAATAATAATAGTAATACTGTATACTTATACATAAGGACATAATTATACAGTAATACAGTGTATACTAGATTTTATAATAGATTCTAGATCTAGAAATATCTATTATCTAAATATAGAGTTGAAGCTAGGTGCTGAAACAAATTAAAATACATATATATTAAACATAAATGAATAACAGCACCAGTGACCAAGTTTTTAAGAAAGAAAGAAGTGAATTAAATGCTACAAAAACAAGGGACTGCGCCGACCAAGGCTCGAACCAGTGACCCTAGAATCGACAACACCGCCTAGCGATAATGCACTAAGCGAACTTAACCTCTAGACCAGTGATGCTCAACTTATGCGGCCGATGGGCCATTTTAGTCTCCATCACTCGTGTTGCAGGCCACATCAACAAAAAGGTAAAAAAAAAGGGAAATTATTATTGAAATAGACAATAAACCATGTTAATTAGAAACCCATGAGTCTAGTATTTACATTAATTTATTAGAGGATTATCCTAAACAACTTTTAAATATTCGGCTGTGTAGATGAGACACCAAGTCGAAGCAATGTATCTAGATGTTCGCCCATGTGACGATAATGTAACATGGGTTTCGAACGATTCATCACTGAAAGGGTTTGTCCTCACTAATAATTGCTTGTAATTATTGTGATCGTCCGTGAAGCTTATTTTTGGAGATTTAGAAAATTTTCATCAAGCAACACAGATTACAAGTCAATTATCTGCATCCTTTGAAATTTGTCCAGCAGGGATGTTCTACTTTTGTAAGCTCTGTCTGTGCACTTAATACATTGTCCGCAGAGGGATTTTAGAAACGACGAATCAGTTCAGTCTGAACATTATCATCATATGGTCTAGACTGAACATCTTGCCACATTGATTTGTAGGTGAACGAAACCACAGAGGCTCGGTTCCATTTGACTTGACAACTTTTCTAATAACTTTTGCTGTCAACCATAGGCCTACATGTGCACCATCAGTAGTCACAAACTAGTTTCTAGAAGGGAGAAAGAGTCTCTGTGATGGTTGAAACTTCTTTGACAGGTTTTCGCCACTGGTGATTTCATGCATGCTCCTATTGTTTTTATCGTGAATAAATAAAAAAATTTTGAGAGATATCAGATATGTTGTGAGACTCGTCAGGGGTTACAGAAAATAGCCTTACAGCCGACTCATTTTGTTCTCTTTTATGTAAATATTCTAAATTCTTCAGTCTAGGTCACTCTAGGTGTCATTTTACAATCTCGTCAGAAACCAAGAATGCCGCATTATTTATTTGTGCGATTTCATAAATCTGTTTAATTTTATATTCTTTAAAAAGAGCCACTCTTTCTTAGAAAAAAAAAATTGTACCAACCCATTTACCTTAACGTAGGGTAAGATATTTTTTAACGTTTTTTTTTTGTGGACAGTGGATTTTATACACTTTGTGCCGATGTTTTGGCGGGCCGGATAGAACCACATCATGGGCCGGATAGAACCACATCATGGGCCGGATGTTGCCCGCAGGCCGTATTTAGGGCATCACTGTTCTAGACCATCAGAATGTCCAAAATAACATTCTTCTGGTCCAGAGTCATTTCTCCTGTATGAAAATTACCACCCCAGTGGTCAATGGTCACATGCCCTAGCTAGTCCCTCCCCCCACATCACAGCAGAGGTTAAGTTCGCTTAGTGCATTATCGCTAGGTGGTGTTGTGGATTCCAGGGTCACTGGTTCGAGCCTTGGTCGGCGCAGTCCCTTGTTTTTGTAGCATTTAATTCACTACTTTCTCTCTTAAAAACTTGGTCCCTGGTGCTGCTATTCATTTATGTTTAATATATGTATGTATCTATTTATCTAGTCAAGTAAGTTACTGTACTAGACTAATGTAGGTGTAGTAATAGATCTAGTAATACTATAGTGTAGTAAGTGTAGTTGTAAGTGATAGACTAGGTCACACTCTAGGTATACTATCATCACCCTGTATTATTAAACTGTATGTTGTACTGTATAAGTGTATTGATATGATAATAATATCTAATTGAGTAATTCTATATAATTAATAATATAGATCTAGACTATTCTAGACACTAGCTAGATCTAGATTCGGATAATTCACGTCAGTCAGAGTCTAGGAGTGTCTTAGCTATTAACTTAGTCTTAGACTGTCTTCTTAGACTAGACCAACTTACTTAATAACTACTTTCAACTTTGTCTTTATAACTTTATTAACAAAAAAAACCTCAAACTGAGTCAAACTCAAAAACAAATTGTGTATCTATAATATAGTATATTACATAGAATAGATTAATAGATCTATAATATTCTTTAATGAAGTATAATGAATAATATTTATTAATAATGACATGATTATAATGCTAGGCAGCTAGCTAGATCTATTCATCCATCAAGAATAATCTAGATTTATTAATAAAATCTAGATCGAGAAAATATAATACGTTGAAGTTTACTGTTTACAATAATATCTTCTCCACTTAGTGACTTTGTGTACTAGATTCTAAATCTAGAACCTCTAGATGTAGAAAATGTAGACCCAGGCCAAGGTAGTCAGGGTAAGTAACTCTATTTTACTTGGCCTTGATTTAGAATTTATCACATTTTAAAAATTATTATTTTATAGTTCAGTGCGTGAGCCTGTGTGAGAAGATGTGTAACATACGTGATATAATATTGACATACATGATACAGGCGTGACGGCTTTTGTGTGGCAAAGTTTATAAAAACAAATAATAAATAAAGACAAATAATCTTATAAAAAAATGAAATGTAAGTTTAACTATATTTTTTTGTGTGTCAGGGTGGTTAAAAAAAAAGAATTCTTGAGTGAGAGAGCGTTACGACGTTAGAGTGATAACAAATAGGGGGGGGGGGGGGGTGAAATTAGTCATGAACAGTGGAACCCAGTGCAAGTCTGGGACGAATCGGAGAGGTCAGTGGAGTGTGATAGAGCGGCACAAGAGTTGATAAGGCGGTACGGTTGTAAACGGTGAAACATTTGTACATTCACTGTTACGAGTTGCCAATTGTACAGTATTGGTTGTCATTTATTGAACATTTAAACTGTTAGGCCTACGTTACTTTGGACCTGAATTGTCAGGTTCTTTGAATTGGTTGTGTTGTGTGGTGCATTTTTCAGAGAGCCTGGATAATGAGTGTCGTTACAATATAATCATTATATATAGGGTTGAAAATTAAAATTATTTTATATTTCGTATTTTTGAAAATATCTATGGCTAGGTACCTTAAAAATGTAGTTGAACAGTAGGTATAACTATATAGATATTTTTTATTCTCTAAGTCTAATTATAACAAATTGGCATTCAATGATTTTTTCAATTTTTATTCACAAAAACCCAGTGTTAGTATTCTTTATCCAATTTCACAATGTTGCTTAGTATTAATTGCGCACGCACCCTAAACTTGCTACGCTACTGTACTAGATCCATTTGTGTCTGCACTGTACATTATGTTTAAGTTAATTTAAATTCAAGTTATTGTCCCTATATTTCCAATCGCTCTCTTCAGTGCCCCCATTGCATGTCATTCCAAGACCTTCAAACAAACAAAAAAAACAAAAAACGAGAAAATCCTCTTTCTATTTGGTAAGGTTTTCAAAATCGACACATCGTGCTGTGGTGACATAGTACTTAAACACTCAAGCTGATCAGTGGCCTAGCTAGGGTGGGGGGGGGGGGGGGGAGGAGGGAGAATTTGAAGATTCCCCCAGGCCCCCAAATGAGAGTCAGAAATTAGTTTTCAAATAAATTAAATATTACGTCACTGTCATGTAATCTTGCTTCTCACGTTGTCATATAAGTTAGTGACCCTGTTGTATGTATTCCACACAGAGTATTAACTCTTTCCGTGCGGGGTGACTCAATTTGCAACCGATCTTGGCTCTTCTCTCTCTTTCTCTATTTTGTTTTGCATGCGTTCTGTTTTCTATGGCATCAGAAAAGACCTCTAGTGCATTGAGCAAACCTGGAGTTGGTTTCATCAAATGGAAGAAACCTGAGAGACTTAAAGAACATGAAGAAGGAGTCCACCACAGACACACTTTTTTAAAATGGAAGTTTGAAGAAGAAAAGCTTAAGGCAGAACCAGATGAAATGTCGAATATGTTTCATGCGCAAATTTTGAAAAATCAGCAGAATTGTAGAGATATTCTGAAGCGTGTAGCAGCAGCTATTAAGTACTTAGCAAAAACAAATTCAAGCTTTCGTGGTCACGACGAAAAACTGAATTCACTCAATTCTGGGATATTCCTAGCATCTTTGAAATTTCTTGCAGAATTTGATGAAGTTACGAAACACCACTTACATAGAATTGAATATGGGAAGATACATTATTTGTCACCTAAAATTCAAAATGAGTTCACTAACTTGATAGGTAATAAAGTTAGGGAATCAATTGTTGCGAAACTCAAGCAGGTTTGTTGTTTGTTACTTGTCTCTGATGCTTGATTCCACCCCCAGATGTTTCTCACCAAGAACAAGTCTCTCTAATAGTTCGTTACTTGAATGTTGATAATTTCGATATAAAAGAGTCAATTTGAAATTTTGAAACCTGGCGGACAACATTATGAAGAACTTGTTCTGAAAACACTTAAAACATTGGACTGGACTTTGATCTGTGCAGAGGTCAAACCTATGATAACGCAGCCACAGTGAGTGGCCGTCTATCTGGCCTGCAGAAGCGTCTCTTAGACATAAATCCAAAGTCAACATTTCTGAACTGTGATAATCACTCACTGAACCTGGCAGCTCTTCATTCTGCTGAGATAGATCCAGCAATTGTCACCTTTTTTGAACTGTATATGAATTGTTCAACTTTTTTTGAATTCACCCCAGAGATAGTCTAAACTAAAAGAAGCAGAAGCCGGGAGTTTAAAAAAGGAGAGTAATACAAGGTGGTCGGCAAGAGAAGAAGCTACGTCGGCAGTTTCCTTACATCTCGACAAAATCATCAATCTGTTGGAGAAACTTTCTGAATCAACAACTGAAAGAATGGACACTAGAAGCAGTGCACAGAATCTTCTTCATGCAGTGGAAAATTATGAATTTTTGCTTATCTGGAATTCTGGTCAAATCTAAAGGGCCCAATTAATATAGTTCTGTAGAAACTACAAAAAGTCTGGAATACACATACTGGAAGCTGCTGAAGAAATTAAAACCTTTTCATGATTTTTGCCAAATGATGAGAAACGACGAAACTGATCACCCAATCCATCAAGAAAGCAAAATGGGTAGTGAGTGCTACTGATTTTCTGTAATCAAAACAACCAGGAGAAAGAAGAGACTTGATGTGGAGTTCTGATCTGGGACTCTCAATAGAACTGCAATTTAAACGTGTTGCGACAGAAGTGTTGGACAGACTTCATATGGAGATGAAGGACAGATTCCAAAGGCTGGAAAACCATGTGAACACCTTTGGGTTTCTTCTTGAACCAAGACACCTCTTGGAGTCTATGGATGATGACACGCTGATGAAAAACTGTGTTACTTTTCCTGTTTGATGAAATACAGGCACATCGCTTGTTAAATGATGTCATTGATACGCGAGTACTTTTCATCAACAAACCAGTGCCACAATCACCAACAGACATGTTGAGAAAGCTGGGTTCACTATGTGTGCTCAAACCTTGCAACCTCCATCCGAATACTGCTAGCTCAGGCCAATTCCATAGCGTCATGTGAGATCATTCAAAGCTCACGTTCATCAAAAACTATCTCAGGAGCACAATGACACAAGAAAGGCTTATCATGGCTTTAATATTATGCCAGTGAAGTCACAAATACTAGAAGTATCGATGTAGATGATGTTATAGATGTCTTTGCTGCACAGAATGCACGACGTGAAGCGATATGAATTGAGATTTGTCACTTGTGCATTATTTAGCTAATAAACAAAGGTATTATTCATTAAAAGAGTCTTGGTGATTATTTTTTGTTACGTTTACTGATATACCGAACCAATTTGATTTTGGGCTTATATATTTTTTGCGTACATTATCTCATGTCATATGTCGAATGTCAAAATGCAAGGGGCCCCCAAAGAGTTCAATCCCCCCGGGCCCCCAAAGAGGTCAATCCCCCCGGGCCCCAAAATCCCTAGCTACGCCCCTGAGCACAATGACGCTATAAAGGCTTAACATGGCTTTAGTGTCAGTGGAGTCACAAATGCTAGACAGTATCGATGTAGATGATGTTACAGATGTCTTTGCTGCACAGAAAGCACGACGTGAAGCGATATCAATTGAGATTTGTCACTTATGTATTATTTTGCCAATAAACAACTGTATTATTCATTAAAAAAAGATTCTTAATGAATATTTCTTATTTTTACTGATATAGCCTACAAATTTGAATGTAGGCTTATATATTTATTAAGTACATTATCTCATGTCACGATGTCGAATGTCAAAATACAAGGGGCCCCCAAAGAGGTCAATTCCCCGGGCCGCCAAATCCCTAGCTACCCCCCTGAAGCTGATGAATCGGTAGTTCAAGTTCATAACCTTAATACATATTATTAATATACTCAGGAAATACTAAAATCATTCGAGCACTTAACATAGGCCTACATGAAATGCAGTAATCCTAAAGGTTAACACAGAATTATGTTAAATAACATTCTGTACATTTGTTAAAATATTTACACCATCAGTCTTTGTCATATATTATTCTAGAATATGTTAGAATTATGCAGTTCTTGTCACTTGACAATGATTTTATGATCATAATGCCTGTGGCGTTTTATTTATGGTTCCATGATAGCACAGACAGAAAATTCATTCTAAAGAATGGGCATTTTTGTGAAATTAGACTTCAACCAGATGTAATGGTTTGCCAGGCTGGATCAGTGACATCTATAGTTCTATAAAAGTAGTTTTGTTTATAGGGTATTTCTTGACACGGTATGCAGACAATGGAAAAAATAGGTATCAAATTTTGAAAGAATTCAGATTTCCTTCTTTAAGAACATTCTTTGCAGAGTCAATAATGAAAGCTTAGGCATCCGATACAATCATACAAGAATTTTACAAATTTTGTTCAGACAAATAATCTTAATTAGTCATTGAAATTATTTCTAATATACAAGCTGAGCTATTGTGTCTGCTAAAAAGAAAAACTCTCTAGCTGTTGTAAGATGAAGATATTTATTCTGGGCTCTTTTGCTTCAAGTTGTTTTAGAAAATTTAAATGTGTTGAAGGAGGGCACAATGAATCAAGAATTGAATTATTTATTTCTGCATAAGAAAAGGCTTAATTATCTTTTGCAAACACACTTAGCCTTGCCTCTGATTTCATTCTTTGAATTCAGGTTTTCATAGTCTCTGATTTCATTCTTTGAATTTAGGTTTTCATATGAAATGGAATCCAGCTAAGCCAGTGTTTGTAAAACGACATGCTAGATAAAATATCTAGATCTAAACTTAAACAAGATTTTATAAAAGTCCAATGAATTAGAACTAAATAATCAATCAATTCCCAACACTATAAACAGACACTTGAAAGGAACGCTTTATTTGCATCAGCAAGATTTAGTAAATATTTTAAATCATCGCGCGTAAGCGCTAAAAAAACAAACCAAACCACGATACAAACTCTGGTAGGCAGAACTTCGGAATGGGGGGGGGGGGGCGATTTTTTTCCAAACCCTAACGCCCAGTAAACCCTAACCTTAAGAATAAACGCGTACAGCATATAAATATATATATATATGTCACGTACACAGTATCTATATTTAGCTCGTCAGCAACCTCGGGTAATTTCTCACGCGGAGATATGTTAATTAGTGTAACTTGGGCTGCATTTATTGGTTGCAATGAGCTACGTGGGACACGTGACATCGCTTGAGCCCGGGAAGGTTCTGGTTTATTAGGCAGTCATTGTATGGAACTTGGAAGTGAAACATCCACTAAAGCTTTGTATTAGAACTCAATTATATTATTGTGTAGATCTATCATTTTATTCAAGTACGTTGAACCATTGTAATTATTTGTGAATAGCTTTTTCAAGTTCTGAATTAAAGTATTTGTTTTAGACGAAGAGAAGTTTCTTCATTGAATACAGTAATATACTTAGATCGACTTAGCGATAGACAACTTCTAGATGATCAACTGGCAACATTTTGAATGATCGTATTATCAACTAGATCTAGCTACTTCTATACGATCATCTTATTAAAAGAAGATTTCAAGATCCTCGGCAATCACGATCATTGTTAGTGTGATGTAGACTAAGATAATCTTCAACGTGACATCTATCATTGCATCTTCCTAGACATCTGACATCCACTAATTGATGATTGTGATATCTGGCACCTCCGACCTTCGATAAAGATCATCAGAAGATCATCAAAAGATCATCAAAAAGATCATCAAAAAAAATTTTTTTTTCAAGATCTAAGGACAAATTTTCAAAACTTCGTCAATTACAAAACTTCGATTTTCTTCAACTTGAGAATAGTTCTAGTGTGTTCAAAGGTCAGTTTGGTTATCGATATTTTATCTTATCATAAATATAGATCTACGATCGAGTTTTCACTATAACTCTCGAGATCTAATATTATTATTTTGTATTGGCATTGGCAATAAGACCAATATCATTTAACTGGCACGATACATAAGCCCAGTAATATTTAGCTGGCATAACATAAGCCCAGTATTATTTAACTGACACAGTAGATAAGCCCAGTATCATTTAACTGGCATTACTATTATAGATAAGCCCAGTAGCAATTACCTGGCACTATAATCTATCAAGTAGACATTTCTACTATTTGATATCAAGTCAATCGTACAAAACGACGACTTTAATACTACAAGTTCTACTAGATCTACAATCTCAAGAGAGAAAGTTCATAGCCTTGCACGGCTCAGCAATATCTCATAAACCTGATACGGTTGAATAAATCTACACTTCCTACAACGACTCCAGTAGTAGACATAATCCTACTGTTCAAGATTATTAGCCAGTGACGGCATAACTGCATTATTACATTCAAAAAGTACTATATTAATATATTCAAGTTCATATATTATAAAACACAAGAACTATACAATGGATTCAAAGCCTAGAGATAGAACACAAAGAATGTCAGAATATCTTGACAAAGGAAAAATATTGAAATTACTGCCACATGAATTAATGGCCTGGGCAAAAGAGCAAACAGATATAGACGAAGAAAAAGAAGCAAAGCTACGTCAAGAAGATAAAGAAATTGAAGAAAAACGAAGACAAGAAGAAGAAAAACGTGAAGAAAGACATAGACAAGAAGCAGAAAGACAAAGAGAATATGAGACGAAGAAACGGCAAGAAGATAAAGAAGCTGCTGAAAGACAAAGAGAACATGAAAGAGCACAAATGGAATTTGAAAAATTGAAAGTGCAACATGAAGAAAATAAACTAAAGTCAGACTCAAAATCAACAGAAGCCAACACTAATCAAGCAAGTTCTAATGTCTTTGATCGATATAAACTCATGTCAAAGATTCATTCATACAATGAGTCTACAGACAACATGGACTCATACCTTACTAGATTCGAGGAATTAGCAACAACGTCTGGTTTACCAGAAGACAAGTGGTCAAGTTCCCTCCTTAGTTTACTGACAGGAAAAGCAGTTGACATTTGTTCGCAGTTGTCGGTCAACGAGCGCAGTGATTATCATGATATCAAGGAAGCCTTATTACGCCAGTACGGTGCAACGTCAGACAACTATAGAAAGAAATTCTATAGCTCAAGACCAAAACAAGATGATGATCCTCAAATTTTCGTTGCCAACATGACCATGTGGTTCGACAGGTGGATATCTCTTGCTAAAGTGGAAAACACTTATCAAGCTATCAGACAACATATCATTATTGACAATATCACGCATGCTCATTCAGAAGACATCCAATCTTATATAATTGAAAGAAGTCCTTCTGATATTCCAACGTTAACCAAAATCATCAGACAATATAAAGCTGCTTATCCAAACAAGCCAGTCAAACCAGCAGCAGATGAAAACTTTGTCTGTTTTTCAGAAGACAAACGAAATTCACAGTATACAAAATATGACAAAATAATTTGCAATAGATGCAACAACATAGGACATTTTGCTTCTCAATGCCGCACCAGGATTATTGAATGTTCATATTGTCATATGAAAGGTCATCAAGCCCATGAATGCAGAAGAAAGCAGTTCAGCACCAGCAATCCACACCATGGCAAACAAGCTACAAGAAATCAAAAATATACTGAAAGACCTCGTTACAGAAGCCACTCCCAGGACTCTAGACCACGACATGTATATAAGAAGAACTTTTCTAAAAGAAATGATAGAGATGAACATTCAACCATGACTGTCATAGCGAAAACAAATGGTCTTAAATTCTATCCAGGTTGAGTAGGAAATCAAAAAGTACAGGTGCTACGTGACATCGGAAGCACATCTATATTAATCAAGAAACGTTTTGTCAAGTCAAACCAACTAACAGGCAAATCAGTTCAAGCCACAGCATTCAATGGCACTGTCAGCAGTCTACAAGAAGCCATAATACACATTAAGACGCCATTCTTTAGCGGTCCAACCGAAGCCTTAGTTGTCCGCGACTTACCAGTTGACTTAATCATCGGTAACATTGAAGGAGTCAGAGACTGCACACCACAAGAACTTTTAGAGAGGGCAAACAACATTGAACGAAATCAAGATTGTTATGCAGTGGTAACCAGATCAATGACCAAACCCAAAAAACAATTTTCATCCGAACGAGCAAGCCAAAATAAATCAATACCTAAGACTCAAGTACAGACCATTCAAAACGAAACAGTTACAGTGATCAGATCATTACCTGAAAATGACGATGTAATGCCACAATTCCAACATGATGAATTCAAACATGAACAGAAGATCGATTCATCATTGCAAAGACTTTATAAGAAGGCGCAAGCAAACAAACAATCAAAATTCACAGATGAACCATATTTTCAGAATGGCATTCTTATGAACAACAGTCACAATAAGAACGAAACAATACAACAAGTACTTGTAACTCAAAGATACAGAAGAGAGATATTGGCAACAGGACATAATCTTCCACATGCAGGTCATATGGGTGTAACCAGAACGAAGAAAAGAATCCTTCAAGAATTCTATTGGCCAAGCATCACCAAAGATGTCAAGAAATATGTCAGCTCTTGCCATGTTTGCCAAATGAAAGGTCCTAAAATCAACAGAATACAGGCACCAATTCAGGCAATGGAACTGACAAACAAGCCTTTTCAAAAAGTGTCAGTCGATCTGATAGGTCCTATGCCAGTAGCTTCAGACAGAAATCACAAGTACATCTTAACTCTGGTTGATACATGTAGCAGATGGCCTGAGGCAATTCCTTTGGTCAATATAGCAGCACTTGACATTACCAGAGCTTTGTCAGAAATATTTTCCAGAAAAGGTTTCCCAGAAGTCATCCTTTCTGATAGAGGCACACAATTCACAGCAGATATAACCAAAGCCTTTATGAACATGTACAAGGTCAAGATGAAGTTCACAACGCCTTACCACCCTCAAAGCAGCGGTCTATGTGAACGATTTAATGGTACTCTGAAGAAAATCTTATCGAAAATCGCTCACGACAATCCACAAAACTGGGATGTACTCTTACCTGCAGCACTATTCGCTTATAGATAATGTCAACAAGAAACTACATGTTTCTCTCCTTTTGAGATGATATATGGCGCCAACCCACGAGGATCCATGTCAATACTCAAAGAATCTCTCATACAACCAGATTCAAATTCACTAGAGTCCAAAACAGCATTCCAGCATGTCATAGATATCAGAAACTTTGTCATATCAGCATGTGAGCAAGCTAAAGAAGCCACAGATAAAGCTAACAAAAATACTTAAGCTAGAGTCAACAAAACCAGAAAACTCAGACAATTTGAACCAGGAGACAAAGTATGTTTATTGTTACCAGTTAAGAACAACAAGCTATTTATCAAATGGCAAGGTCCATTCTCAGTACTCAAAAAAATCACAGATGTTGATTATGAAATTGACATTCATAACAAGAAGAAAATATATCATATCAACATGCTATATATATATTAGAAGTAAAAAATAAAGCAGTGTTTTTCAGCCTTCGGCGTAAAATAAAAAAATATAAAAACAGCCACGTTGAGACCTTTCCCTTGAAAGCTAGGGGGTCTGGGGGAGTGCTGTTATCCCCCCCAGTGGGGGTTCGCCAAAAGCGTTTTCTTGCATTCTTCACTGCAGAAACGCATTCTCCTGACATCTGCAGCTCATTATTCATCCTATTTTAAAAGTACCTTTTGAATAATGTTTAACTTGAAAAATATTCTAATATGAATTTATAGGCCCTTATTACAATGCAAATAGGCCTACAACCGATTTGACTCCAGGATCGCCGCCGAAAAAAAAATAGGGGCTTACAGCGCTCCCCCAGTGCGTCCGGGGCAAAGAGCCAACGCCAAAAGCGTTTTTATGCATTCTTCACTGCAGAAATGCATTCTTATGACATCTACAGCTCATTATTCATCCTATTAAAAAAGGACCCTTTCAATATTGTTTTACTTGAAGAATATTCTAATATGAATTTACAGGCACTTACTACAATGCAAATACAACCGATTTGTTCCTTGAAAAGAAAAGATACCCCACATGTTTAGTTTAAGTCTTTGAGGTCGCCGCCGAAAAAAAAGAAACCGAAAAATAATACTTTTAAAAAAGCTCATTTGTAAGTGAAACATTTTGTTCAAGAGGTATGTTCGTAGGCCTAACTTTGTTTTGTTACAGAATTATAATTAGAAGCTCTAAACAAAACATTTCGGAAGTGGGAGGATAAATTAAGTAGACCAATTAGATTCTACTCTAATTTTTTTTGCATTTTTAGGATTCAAGTATATATTGTGAGTTATAGTCACAATTTTTTTTTGTACAATAGAAAAATATCAGTATGAGAAAAAGTTCGGATAAGGTGACTAAGAAAATATTTTTGGGTTTAGAACTCATCTCAATTGTTACTCTTATAAGCCTAATGAAAAAGCTCGTATGAATTCTAAATTTTGAAAAACAAAGTCTTAAGATAACTAAGATGTGTGCAATTCATGGTGCAATTACATAAACTCTGTCGCCATATTTGACTATTCTGTTTTGAAACGTCATGTTTTCGTCTGGAAAGGGTAGAGGGCGGTAGAGTGAAAACGTAAATCCTCGCTCCTTTTAATAATTCCTACTAATGATTGCATTTGGCATTAACGAATTCTTCGATATAAGAATTTAATTTATAGCATATGTAAATTATATTAGTGACATTTTGTTTTTAAATTGCGTAATTTCTTCACTAAAGTACAAAAAGAACAAAGTATTGGTTTGTCCGATGGGCGGAAGGCGATTGCATACTCCCCCCCCCCCACCTGGTACAGCCCTTTTTCATTGAATATTTACTAATGATAAATTTGAGATCAGAGTGTGTGTGCGACAAAATATACAAATGGGTAAAAACATCAATATGTAGTTTATATTATATAAGCTACATTGTGTTCACAAGCTATGATTTCTCCATAAAAATAGGATCGCCCCGCCCACTCAGAGGGCTAGAGTGGGGAGGGCAGTAAACGCAATACTACCCCACCCCACCTCACCGAATCGGCGAAGATACCAGAAGTGTAGTGACATAATATAAAAATTATATAGTAATTCAACTAATTTTGTTCAAAAACTATGATTTCTGGATAAAAGTAGGACCGCCCCCCCCCCCACTCAAAGGGTTAAGGTTTCAATGGCAGTAGATATATTTGCCGCCCCTCCCCCCAAACAATCGGCTAACAGGGGAACGACAGAATATAAAGATCGGTTAAAATATCAATAACAAGTTTTAATTATATAGATACTTAATTGATTCTGTTAACAAGCTGTGATTTTACAAGTAATATGGACCGCCCTCCACTCGAAAGTTTATGGTGGGGGGGGGGGGCGGGATTGATGCCCTCGCCACCTCCCCATCCCACTAAATCGGCCAACATAGGCCTAATAGAGGGGGGGGGGCGAAATAATCTAAAAATAGGTTGAAATATAAATATTTAGTTTATATTATTAACATTACTAATAAATTCGTATGCAAGTTGTGAGATTTCTTTGTTAAAATTCGTCCGCCCCTCCCTTCGGGGGGAAAATGGGGGGCGAGTGGAGGAAGCAATCAACCCTACCGAACCCACCCTGGATCCGCCAGTGCTTATATATCTAATCACTTATCATTTCAAGGCATTGACGCACTAATCTACATAAATTATTTGCAACAACTGTTTTTTTTAGCGGCCCCGGAAAGGGGAAAAGACGCTATTAGTTTTGTGTGAAATGTCTGTCCGTCTGTCCCGTTTAAATCTCGTAAACTAGAAAAGATATTAAAAATCCGACATCACAATATTTTAGACCATTAAAAGTTCTGATGCAACGGCTACTTTTATTTTTCCTGAAAGCGAAAAATTTAATTTTTAAAATCAGTAATGCAAGTATTTTTTTAAAGAGAAAAAGCTAATTAGTATGCATTATAAGTTAGACCTAACTTAAAACGAATAGTAATCTTATAAACTTTATTTTCTTTCACCAAAATTGATGGTACTTCTCAGTCATTCTACAGACGTTACTTCAAAAAAGAAGATGATTACGTCCTACGCGTCATGCATATTAACCAATGACTTAAATTCTGCCAAGTCACTGGTTTTCCTGGCTAGCTCAGGCAAAACATTCTATGCTCTAATAGCACTAGGGAAGAAGGAGTATTTGTACAAATTTGTCCTAGCATATGGGACGAGGTATGTGCCTCTATCTTTGTGTCTTTCAGAGTATTTTATTAAATTTTGTTTTTGTATTTGAAGATTATGGTTCAGTGTTTTATGAATAATTGCTACTTTACTTTTGAGTCTTCTGTCCTGAAGGCTTTCTAAATTTAGTGATTTTATTATAGGTGTTACGCTAGTCAAATGTGAATATTCATTTGTTATGAATCTCACTGCTCTATTTTGTGTCTGTTCCAGTTTCTTAATGTTTTCTTGAGTTGAGGGGTCCCAAACGGAGGATGCATATTCTATTATTGGCCTAACCAAGGTTAAATAACATTTTAATTTTATGTTCTTTTTTGATTTATAGAAATTTCTTTTAATAAATCCAAATGTTTTGTTTCATTTTTTTTTTAGTTTCATCAATATGTGGACTCCATGACAGTTTTTCATTTATTATAACACCTAGGTATTTTGCGTTTTTAGTCTGTGTTACTGGTTTGCCATGATTAAGATAAGTGGAATTAATTTGTTTTAGTTTTTTTGTTACTCTTATCAACTGACATTTTTCTGGGTGGAAAGACATGCTCCAAATTTATTCCCATTTCTGTAATTCATCTAATTCTCTTTGTAAAATATGTGTGTCTTGTGTTGTTATATATATTATATATATATTATGCAATCGTCTGCAAATAATCTGACTTTTGTTCCTGAAGTAATGCAATTTGGTAAATCATTTATGTAAATTAAAAATATTAGTGGACCCAAGACTGTTCCTTGAGGTACACCTGAGTTAACTGTTATCGGTGTTGATTTAGAGCCATTTATTATTACAGTTTGTTCTCCCCCTATCAGAAAATCTTTAATCCACTGATGCAGTGGACCATTAATGCCAAAATAATTTAATTTTTTAAGCAAACTATGGTGGTGAACCTTGTCAAAAGCCTTAGAAAATCTAGTAAGATAGCATCTATTTGTTCACTATTATCTAAACCTTTAGAAAAATCATCAATTAGTCCTATTAGTTGTGTTTCACATGATCTATATTTAATAAAGCCATGTTGGTATGGTATGAGGACATTTTGTTGGTCTAAGTGGTTTATGATGTTGCTACATATTATGTGTTCTAGGATTTTAAATGTGATGCTGGTAAGTGATACTGGTCTGTATGTGAGTAGGTCAGGGTGGCGCTACTGAGTGAGGCCTTATTCTGTTTATCTGCTACTCAACATTTGTTCATTTAAAACAGTAGGCAGGTGGTAGCTCTACTGGGTGGGCCCAATCTGTGCACCTCGGTCTGCGACCAAGGGGCTATAGTAGCCTAAGCAACCAGACAGCACAATTAAACTAAGCTAAACTAAACTAAACTAGCTAACTAAAGATAAAATAACCAACTACAATTATAAAACAAACTTCTATACACTTTATTTACAACCAACTTACAAAGCAATTAAAATATAGGTGAATACGAAAATGAAAATAAACTTAGGAATAAACAAAAATTATATATACGCACTACTAAATAATTAATCAACCCTACTGAATTTAACAACTCCACTAACCAAAACCCTCCGCCGCCTCTGGATCTATGTTGCTAAATCTACAACCTCTAACAAACTAACTATTACTAACTAAACCAACCTTTAAATAACCTAAATTACCCCAACACTAAACAGTAAACTACTAGCAGCAGTAAAGCATAACTGCGGCAGACATTAGGCCGTAAGGCAGTAATAACTGCGGCAGACAGTTAGGCCGTAAGGCAGTAATAACTGCGGCAGACAGTTAGGCCATAAGGCAGGAATTATAGCCTGCAATTACAAAATAAACAAACATAAGACAATATTCAAAAAATAAAATAATAATGGACTATAACACATATATTAGACTGGACTGGTCTAAACCTAGTTAGTGCATACACATAATACAAGCATGAGGTAATTTCAATTACCTACATGTAGCTAATTAAAGCAATACCTGAGTATTTAAAGTCCCAGCCACAACCAACACAGGTCAGGCTAGACTACAATAAAAATAAGCTAGATCTAGATAATAGTAGATAAGACTAAACAAGCCGCCATGACAGCGATGCTTAGGCCGCAGCCATCTTTTACATTAAAAAGTAGGACAAAATGCCAACTTAAATAGAGTGGTTATCCTAACGATAAAATATTCATAATAATACATAGGAAACATAAAATAATAAAATATTTACACATAGACATAGTATAGGAAAGCAAAAAGCATTAAGGCTGGCGCAATTGGGTGACGCTACCCAAGTCTACAGAACTTCCGGTTCCATCAGAGGTAATCATGGCTAATTACTACACTAGCCAGTGATGCCACTACACTAATCAGTCTGCATCTAGACTATAGCAATAGATGCAGAAACAATCAATACAAATACAAACGAAAGAAAGCAAAAATAAAAACATTTTCCAACTTGCAGGCGGTCCCAGCTGAAATTACACTACACAAAAATAACTTTATACAGGCACCACTGTCAGCACTGACCACTGGTCAAGACAAAAGAGAGCTCAACGTGGTTCCGGAGCTAGCTATAACTGGTCAGCGCGAACATATCGGAGAGCATGACGTCACGCTAATTATCTAAAACTAAACTGGACTACCGATTTCCCTAATTTGTACCTAGCCGTACACAACAATAAAATCTAGCAAATTACTAAAGACACGGTCTACACAACATTATATACCAAATTAAACAGCATTAAAAAGAGAATCTTAAAATTTAAATCCTACAAAAATACAAAAAGGAAGATAAAAAGTTATTTCTATTCTAAACTCATATGGGGGCTCTATACCGTTTACAGACCTGCACATAAACTAATATTACAAAATAACAACCAATCCAACGCTAATGCCAAAGACAAAAATAAGCAGAACTAACCAGGGACAAAAAATAGGAAATAACATCCACAGCTCTAAGGCTAGTTAACTATTTTAAAAACTACTTTTCCTCTACGAGTAAAACACAAATAACAGAAAAAGACTAAAACTAGCAGAAAGTTATAAATAGCGGAAACTACAAAATATTCAGCACTGAACTACAAAAATTAAAAAGGACACTAAATTACAAACATCATAGCCCTGGCCTATGTAAATAATATAAATTAAATAAAATAAGGTCAAAAATTAGATCTAGGAGCGCCAGCTCACATGTAGTTTCCTGGGTCAGATTTTTTCCTTTCTCCCTTTCCTTGTAGTTACTTTGGGAACACAGATAAACTCCGAAACACTCTTACCATCTAATGTCCCGTGCGACTCGCACAACCCGCGCATTTCTAGCTACGCCAGTACTGCGCAGCAGTAGTCATCCATCCCATAGGTGGGCTGTAAAGTAGTGTGAAAGGATTTATTTTTTTTTAGGGATCTTAAAAATGATTTAAACCATTTTAGCCTGGAAGTTATATATATTTCCGACCTGATGTGTCACGGGTCATAGCTCCGAAAACAAAAATCGTCAAGTCCAGTGGAAATGAGCATCCGCGGCTCCATTGCACTATCGCCAGATGTTTAGCGGAGCCCGATAGTAATGCGTTACAGGCCAAAATATGATCCTCCAGGGGGGGGGGGGGGAAGCTTGACCTCTTTGGGGGCCCCTGCATTTTGGTAATATTTAATATTTAATGTAAAAAAAACAATTTGAAACACTCATTCGGGGACACTGGCGGATCGCCCCTACCGACCCCCCCCCCCCCGACTCGGCCGAGTTTTATTATAGAATTCACACAATTTGTATACGAATTTATTACTTATGTTAAATTATATACAAATTATTTATATTTTAACCTATTTTTAGATTATTTTGCTCCCCCCTTTAGTATGTTGGCCGATTTGGTGGGGTCGGGAGGGGCGATGGTATCAATCCCGCCCCCCCATACACTTTCGAGTGGGGGGGCGGTCCAATTTGTTTGTAGAAATCACAGCTTGCTAACAGAATCAATTAAATATCTATATGATTAAAACTTGTTATTGATATTTTAACCGATCTTTATTTTATGTCTTTCCCTGTATGCCGATTGATGGGGGGTGGGGGGGGGGGGGCGAATACCTCTACTGCCCTTCCCACCTAAACCCTTTGAGTGGGGGGGGGGGCGGTCCGTTTTTATGAAGAAATCATAATTTGTTAACAAAATTAGTTGAATTAATATATACATTTTATATAATGTCGCTCCCCTTTCTGGTATTTTGGCCGATTCGGTGGGGTAGGGGGAGGGCGATTGCATGTACTGCCCTCCCCACTCTAGCCCTCTGAGTGCTGGGGGGGGGGCGGTCCTATTTTTGTTGAGAATCATAGTTTGTGAACAACGAGGACATAGACGTTTATTTACATATAGACATGACAAACACAAAGGGCATCTGCCTTGAGTACAGCATCTCCATATTGGCTCTCTCCTGGGCGGAAATCGTTTGTCTCCTAATGTCAACATCCGACTTGTTTAGTCACAGATAGTGCGCACCTTCTTTCTGCACTATCTTGGATGGCGGTGCGCATGGCAAAATCATAACATTGCCCCCGTCTTAGCACTTTTCGTCCCGAAAAGAAACAGTGCAGTTGAGCTTTGACAGTTCAGGTGGAGGTCGATCGGTGGGAACCACAGACGTTAGGGTGCCTGTTGCCCACAAAGCCATCTGCACAGTTTCCCGTGGTCGTCGCTTCCTCTTCTTCCAGTTGGCCAGTCTACGCTTGATGCGATATCGTGGTCGCTGCTTCGACCTCATGACGATAGTCGCTGGTGCCAGCCAGCTGACACATGGAGAGTTAGTGGAGGTCAGGGTTGCCAGCCACGTAACACAAATGGATGTTGTGGCGATCACCGTAGATTCCAGGGTTGTTGTTTTAAGTCGCTGAGTCAGCGAACCTTTTCCATGGACGTGTCGTGACACAGTTGTAGGCCCACAGCTAGCCATGTTTTCAAGCACATAGTCTTTCTCAGCTTCATCTGTAAGGTATGCCCATAAAGCATCCTTGTAATGTTCATCCACCACTACATCAGGTTTTGCTGGGATTAATTTACCACCGTTCAAGTCACTTTCACTGATGTGGGTAGAAGTACACATTTCTGTCAAGTTCAGGTCTTGTAGCTGGGTTTCTTGGCATGGGCACTGTCCCCGCATGACGCCGCATATACAGTTCATGTCAATCGCCTGGATGCAGTTGCCAAGTATGGAGTTCTCTCTTATGCCGCTGCCAAAGTCAAATTCGTTGTTTCTGCCTCTGTCATTGTTGAGGCCCGTATTCGCAATTTCACCCGACGACATCCAAGGCAAGGAATCAGAAACGGTCTTGAGGCTTTCATGGTTTGAGTTCTCATCAAAGGTACTGACAGATAAACAGAGGTCTTTAAGGTCAACAGCAGCCAGTTTGGACGCAGACCCAACGTTGTCTTGATCTGTCCGGCTCTTTGCAGGTATACCAGGAACAAAAGTTTCAGGCTCATAACAGACTTCTCTAGTTTCTTCATTTGTTTCTTTTCTTTCAATTCTGTATATCCCATTGATATCGCCGCAGCAATCATTGTTCCGTTTCTCGCCATGAAAGTCATCCCCGCCAGACTTGCCCACAACACAGTCACAGACAGCGCTCCAATCCCCAGCGCCTCCATCACCATTGTTTGTGCAGCCACAGTCCTGACCAGGCAACTGCTCCTTCCCTAACGAGTTTATTCCTCCTTTTGCTTGCGACACAATTTTATCACTTTGGTCTATTTGGCCTTCTACTAGCAATACACTTTCATCAACTTTGTTCAACATTATGTTCCTGTTCATGTTCATTTGTTCATCAAGTGCATCCAGAAAGTGCTGGATCTTGCCAATGAACTCAACAATCCCAAGTTCAATTTCAAATGTGTAGGTCTCCGGATCTTCTTCTTCATTGATCAGAGCTTGCCTCAGACGAGCCGTGAGCGTTTCTCTGCTACCGAGGGATTTTAAACCTCGGTCCCGAAGCTCTTGTCTTATCTCTTTAATTAAGAACTGATGAAATAGCTTCAAATATGTCATTGTAATCAAAGCCTACCTCCTCTCGTTGAGTTGCCTATAATCCCACTTCTGACACCAATTGTAATAACTTAAGTTAGGCAACTCAACGAGGACATAGACGTTTATTTACATAGAGACATGACAAACACAAAGGGCATCTGCCGTGAGTACAGCATCTCCATATTGGCTCTCTCCTGGGCAGTGCTCGATTTACCGGAATTGACCCGCACTGTGAGGCTCCACCCGGCTCTGCTTTAACTTTTACCATCCCCGCCGGGGATGGTATTTATCCCCGGCTCTGCAGAAAAAAAATTTCATGCCCGGCACTGGTTTTTTAAGTCGAATAAGTGCAATCACGAAATTTTTAGTAAAATGGAGAAATTTGGTACGTCCATCAACCGAATTAATCGAAATAAACGTAAGTAAAAATAATTCTAAGTGTTTCGTTTTCTTATATTCTTTGGTTTCAATTTTAAGTTAACTTTTCGTTTGTCACAAAGCGCGATTTATCAGAATTATAGCCTATTTAAAATAAAAAATTTTAAATTTTTGTTTTAATTGAAATGTCTAAAGAGCCGTCTTGTAAAAAATTTAAAACATTAATCCAACAAAAATTGTCTTTTACGAAAAATACTATAATCCAAAGAGTTAAATCTCACAGTGATGATCTTCAACTTCTTCAGAAAACGTCTTGTAGTAAGTCATTAATTATTAATAATTTATAAATAAAATAAACCAATAAAATATAATAAGTTTATTTATTTTGGCTTTAATAAGTTTGATTTGAAATTAAAATCAAAATTCATAAGCAGTTGAATATATATTGATTGATATTGTTATTAATTAATATAATATATAAAATAATAAGTTTAAAAAATCTATTAGCTAGTAAACAGTGTTATATAAGCTGTCAAGAAAGATAGAATTAATAGGCTAAGATACATCTGATGTTATAAAAATTTAATCAAATGATAGATAGATCAGGGGATGGTATGGTGTGGGGGTGTTATTCAATGTTTATTGGAGAGGCAGGTCTGAAAACTGGCCTTCCATCCTACTCCTAGAACTGTGCCTGCTCTGACAGTCATTCATTGTAATTCATACAGTATTGTTTTTATTTTCAGGCATCGGGGACTCCAATGTTGTTTCAACAAATCTTAAAAAAATAGTTGAGGAGCGAGGATGCATTGTTGTTGATGTACCAAGTGATGGCAACTGCTTTTTTCATACCATAATCGACCAACTTCAACAATCCAGTTGTGTAAATCCGATTTCCTCATACAATGCTTGGCAGTTGAGACAGGATGCAGTGACATATTTAGAAAACCATCCAGATTATATTGACGAATCATTTTTATTTAAAACAGATTATAAAGATTTCACTGCATATTTAGAATGCCAAAGATTGGATGGACATAGGTGTGATGAACCAATAGTGCGAGCCCCAGCAGATATTTTGGAAACAGACATACACATTTGGCATGACAATGGGCACATCACGGTTGTGAAATGCAGAATGCAATCATTATTGGATTCAAAGAAAGTGGTTATTGGGCAAATTACTGAAATTCATTATGTCAGTATCAGATTTGATTTGTGATTTGTGATTTTGGGCACATCGGCACAATTTAGGCCATGTCGTGCCTGCAGTCCCTCAAGGGCCACTCTCCCTCCACACAGCAAAGGCCAAATTCCATACAGTCAAATCATTAAAATCAAGGTCTATTCACAGTTAAAATAGTAGAGGTAGTAAAAATTTAATAATTTGGTAAAAATCTAATGTAAATAGTACATGTCTACAGAATTCATAAATCAGATCTTCGTAGACAACCCCACTTCCCGGATAAAGCCCAGTACCTTCCCAGGGTCGACATTATTGAATAGTGTTTTTAAATTAGTGGCTCTAAAATATTTTTCCCTGACATCCTGGTATCTGGGGCAGTCGATGAGGATATGTTCCACGGTGAGGCGAGAGTCACAATACTCACAAAGTGGGGGCTCTTCTTTCTTCAGCACAAAAGAGTGCGTGATGTAGGTGTGGCCAATCATAAGTCTGTACATGGTCGTGCTACCACGCCTTGTCAGACCCTTAGATGTGGACCGCCACCTGACATCCGCCACAATCTGCCTGAGTTTATTGTGAGTCTCAGCCTCCCATCGGTCCTGCCACTCTTGGTAGATGGCAGAGGCAATACTTTGTCTCAGGTCTGAGCAGGGAATTTGAGTTCCTGACACCGCATGATTTAGGGCTCTCTTTGCTTCTCTGTCTGCGGCTTCGTTTCCCTCAATGCCCACATGGGAGGGGACCCAGATGAAGGTGACATCCGTATGGTCGGCTGTTATTTGGTCCAACAGCTTCAGGCTCTTATGTACCAGTGGAATGTCAGTCTTCATCCGCCCCAAAGCTTGCAATGCAGATTTGGAGTCGGAGCAGATTATAAATTTCCTCCTTTCTGATGCTTTGACGGCCATAAGTGCAAGAGACCCAAATGTTTCCAAAATACTTGCGATGAAACTGTGCATCAACATCAACATCTATTAGCTAAAAAATGAAAACAACACACTTTCCATTTAAAAGTAAATTCCATCTCAACAACAAGCTAGTTTTTATTAAAAACTGTAAATTCAACCAAGATATTTGAAAAAATGAAACAAACAAATTAAAATAAATTTCAACATTAGAACCTGTTGTATCTCATTTGTTTTTAAGTGTTGTATTGTAAATATTTTTTTTTCGCATATTGTAGTAGCACTAGTAGTTGAAGTGTTAGTAATAATAATAGTAGTAGTGGGAGTAGCAGGATTAGTAGATGGGCTCAGATTGTTGCGAAACCGGGATATCCCTGGCTCTGCTTTAACTTTTACCATCCCCGCCGGGGATGCTATTTATCTGCAGAAAAAATTTATTTTTCATTCCCGGCACTTTTTTTTTCCTAAATCGAGCAATGCCCCTGGGCGGAAATCGTTTGTCTCCTAATGTCAACATCCAACTTGTTTAGTCACAGATAGTGCGCACCTTCTTTCTGCACTACCTTGGATGACGGTGCGCATGGTAAAGTCATAACAGTGTATTATGTCCAACCACACTCTAATCTCAAATGGTATCATAAGTAAATTTAAATGAAAAAGGGTTGTACCCGGTGGGAGGGGCGATACATGCAATCGCATTTCCCCCATCGGACAAATAAGTACTTTTTCTTTTTGTATTATAGTTGAGAAATTACAAAATTTAAAAAATCTGTCACTAATATAATTTATATATACAATAAATTAAATTCTTATATCGAGTCGCCCCACCCCTATTCTTTAATGCTAAATGCAATCTTTAGCAGAAATTATTAAAGGAGCGAGGATTAATCGTTTTCACTCTACCGCCCCTCCCATTTCCAGACAAAGTTTTTGTATTTTCACATGAATTTATCATAATTATTTTAAGAAAGACTTTGCATTGGAAAAGTTAGAATTCAAACGCAATTTTTCAGTAAAAGATTCATGATTGAGATGAGTTCTAAACTCAAATAATATCTTCTTAGTCGCCTTTTCCCAACCTTTACTCAATCTGATATTTTTCTAGTTAAATAAATTTGGGACTATAACTCACAATTTCTGCTTACATTTTCTTGAATACTATTTATCGAATAATTTTTTTTTTTGGCGGCGATCCTCAAAGCCAAAATCTAAATATGTGGGGTATCTTATCTTTTCAAGGAACAAATCGGTTTTATTTGCAATGTATTTAGGACCTATTAATTCATATTAGAATATTTTTCAAGTACAACATTATTCAAAAGGTCATTTTTTAATAGTAGGAATAATGAGCTTTAAGTCAGGAGAATGCGTTTCTGCAGTGAAGAATGCAAGAAAACGCTTTTGGCGACGGGGCTTGCCCCGAACTCTTTTGATGAATAAAGAGCTGTAGATGTCAGGAGAATGCGTTTCTGCAGTGAAAAAAGCAAGAAAACGCTTTTGGCGACGGGGCTTCTCCCTGAACTCCTTTGATGAATAATGACCTGTAGATGTAAGGAGAATTCGTTTCTACAGTGAAAAAAAGCAAGAAAACGCTTTTGGCGTTGGGGCTTTGCCCCGAACCCCACAAGAGAATCTTATAGCGCTGCCCCAGTTGTTTTGTTTTTCGACGAAGATTGAGAAATGCTGCTTTTTTTTATTCTCTTATATATGTGGGGGGGGGGGGGGGGATGTGCGGTGTGTGTGTGTGTTGTACGCACGTTTATGCATAGGGTTAGGGTTTACTTGGTGTTAGGATTAGGGTTTGGAAAAAAATCGCCCCCCCCCACTCCAAAGTTCTGGATCCGCTAGTGTTTGGGGACCACCCTCAGATGGGGCCCGCAGTGATTTTCAAATACTCCCCCTTCCTCCCCCACCCTAGCTACGCCATTGTCCTCGGGTAGTAGTTTTGGGCATCACTGATTTCATGATCAATAAAGTATTATTGCCCCCTTTCTCCTACGACCCCAAGGCATAAATACAATTGCCTTACTTTTCCATAAGGCGATTTTTTTTTCTGAAAGAAATCACCGACTTTCTATATAAATAATCATAATATATATAAACCCATCCTCTACTCATACTTTTCTTTTGGTGGACATCATTTAAAAACAAAACAAAAAAATCCATTGCTATAAGGTTTTTATTTTAGCTAGGTTTGTGCTGTGATGGAAAATATATGCCTACATAATGGTAAACATTTTGCGTTACCTCTCTTCCTTTCTTTTCAGGCTTTGGCCGCGCCGGTCTGAAACTACGGTAAATCGACAGTGCTAAATATATACAAATCTCTCTCTCTCTCTCTCTCTGGTATTTTACGTCTCGAGAGATAATCTTTTCCCTTTGCAACTTCTTGTGTGACTACAGAGGCCAATCCTTGGTACGCAGCTGCAGTCACAGGTAATCATACGTAATTTCCAAGCGCCGTTGCATTTTCACACTTCTTCCTATTAGCCTACTGATGTTATGGCATCTGCAATCCGGGATCCTAGAAGCTTCTTGAATAACACGAGCTCATGTGTTGTCTGGAAATTTGGCTACCAGTAAATTGGGCACCGGCTTTGTCTGCATCAGTAGTGGAAAAAAATACAGGTCGCAACTGGTTTTGCGTTGTAACGTTATACACTGCACGCTTCGGAATCGAAGACATTGCCATTATAATCGATTAGGTTTTCCCTTTCAAATGTATGAATAAATTTATATTTATAGGCTACATATAACATGTACTTTAAGACACTTTTTTAGAGTTGGGCCGATATTGGCGAAAATTGCTTTAACCGGTTTTTTGAAGGTTCGAATTTGGTTTGGACAAGACCTATGAAAAGATTAGGTTGAAATAAGTCATATGGAATGGGTTCTATGACAATCAAATGATTTGCATATTTGCGCATTGTTTGATACCTAAAATACGGCGCAATGACAATTTGCTAGAACTAGAAAAAAAATCTAATAATTATAGTTATTAAACTGGGCATGCTTATTTTGTTAAGAAGGAACGTCTGTAATTTATAAGCACAATGACATAAATCTAGTAATAAAATAAAATGATAAATGACAAAATGATTTTTCATAGAATTATAACGCGCTTGCGATGTAATACCTTTTCTATTTATAGACGGGCAACATTTTTCTCTTCGTGCATGCAAGCCTTTAGGCGTTTAGGCAAATGTTTCCCTTATAATCTAAAGTTGTAAAGCGAAACGAAATATCTAAGTAACTTTATGTAACCAAAATAAAGAGGTTTTTTTTTTGTCCAGATAGATATAATGAAATCTTTATATCATATTATGGTATTTTTCTATGTGATTCTGTAAGGCTGATTAAACATATGATCTTATTTTCAGTGTGAGTGTAAATAAAAGTCTTATAAGTAGCTTATTAAAAACAATTCTTTGACATTCATAAAGAGAATGTTTCCCATTCCATATTTTAAATAATTTGTTAACATTGCCCATTCGGCATACATGGATATCCTAAGAAATGGCGGATTTGGCAGAATTAAAGGTAAACATTTTATAATATTTTTTTTTTCTTAATTCGCGAATTTGTTATTTAGATCTGCCGATCCGTGCTATTGTTACTGAAGGAATGCGAAATAAGAATGCCGGTGGCAATATGGAATAGAAAATTAATTTTTTTATATTGCCTGGCGTTTTAGTCAGTAGTCGAGTAGAGTTAGTAATTAGTTAGACTTAGAATAGGTCAATAGGCAATACTAAATAATTAAAATAACTTATACTCCAAAGTCTTATAAAGATCTAGATCTAGTATAGCTAATAGACAGTGGCAGTCACACACACAGTTACAGTATCACACAGTCACATATCAGATATCTAGATCTAGACTCAACTCTAAGTAAGTCTAAAGCGAGTAGCTCACTACTAAGTCGTCTAAGTCTAAAGTGACTCTAAAGCCTGGAAGTGGAAATAGTCGATGAATATCATGAATGAGAATGACCAGTGACAGTCTGACACTACTGACAGTGGCAGTCACAGTGATTTAGATACAGAATATAGAAAATAATGTAGATTCTATGATTAGTATGATTTATTAAATTTATAATAGATCTATATATAATATGCAAAATCTATTCTATATCTAGATCTAGAATTAGTGATTATAGTAACTAAAGTAACATAGTTCAATAGAATTAAAATCTAGATTAAATTTAATAATATATTATATAGAAAATAGATCTAGTATAGACATAGATAGAATCTACTAATAGACTAAAACTGTCACTGAATAAGATTTTAGAAGCTATAGATCTAGATCTACTAGTCTAACTACACTACAGTCAATATCACTCTCTTCTCTATGACTAGATCTCTAGGATTCTAGATCTAGAATCTAGATATAATGTTATGTCATTTATGAACTTATGTCATTATGATATGTAGTATTATGTCTAATTATGTAGTATTACTTTTCAAGACTTTTACTTTTGTCTTTTGTAATAAACTTAGAATCTAGATATATAGATTCTAGATTAATTTATTAATGGCTTACTATCTAAGGATCTAACTATGGGTAAGGCTACTAAGTCTAAGGCAAGGCTCTAACTTTAAGTTTAAGGCCTAGTCACTAGTAATGACTAGTCAACTAGTCTAGTGTAAGTAGGTTAGTCATAGGCCTTGGCATTCTTTCCTTATTAAATTAATTTTATTAATCTGTAGTTTAGACTTTTTTAGACAAATTACTATATATTTATTACTATTTAATAATCTAGAACCTATATATATATCTAGTAGTAGTATAGAACATGTTAATATTTAATATATAAATCTAGATCTATGATTAATAAATCTAGATTAGATCTCTAAAATCTAGAGTTATTCTAATCTATTCTAGAGGATATAGAATATAGATCTACAATGTTTATAAATTATAATATAATATATATAAATTTATGATCTAGAATAGCTGAATAAATTTAGCCTACTAGATCAATGGTTCTCAAACTGTGGGTCTGGGGTCCATAAGTTGACCGTAAAAATGGGGTGTCAGAAGAAAGATGTAAATTTATTAAAATTGAAAATAATAAAATCTTCCCTCATTAAGTCTTTTATCTGTCTATTACATACTATAAAAGGGGGAATAATCCATGAGGGATTATGGACACGACATAGCCTAAAGTGTGCCGATGTGCCAAAACCCAAAATATCAAATATCATACTATATCTATTCTATGTTGAGCCAAAAATTTTAGACATTTTTCATGTTGATATTACCGACTGTGCTGAACCCTTTTGGACGTAGGCAAACTCAGATCTCAGTAACAAATGAATCCATACCAATACAGGAGCGGATTATTTAAATATCTGCAAATGGGGAACTTAAACTAATGATTGAACAAGGATACCAGAAATTCTATTTATAGAACTTTCTAACACAGATTCCAATTTTATATCTTCATTATGGGTCATTGTATAGAATTTGTTGACTGCAAATTGGAAAGTGCCTATAAATCTATTCAGCATACTTCTAGGACATACTGAAGTAACACAGCTGAAAATATTTTCCTTAAAACTCAGTAGAACAAAATAAATAAAAAAACTCTGTAAGTCACTTGTACAATGATGACTTTAATAGCAAATAATTGAAATAAAAGACAAGATACAAGTCTAAGCTGTAACAAGCCAACAGTAATAATTCAATAATGAAAAGCACATTAACAATGACCATTGACTTTGAACATTCAGTTAAAATCCAATGACCAACCAATCCATATCATATAGATCTAACATATAATATAATATCAATTGATCTTTTTGGATGGTTTCTGCCATTTTAGTAAGTTCAATCAGCTTTCCATAATTCTCACTTGATCCTACATCATGTTTATGCAAATTAAAGTAAGCTGTTCACAGTATTGACTTGTCCACAGTTGGATTTTTTATTTTTTTTTAACAATAATGGCATATTTTTTTAAAGATTTTCATTTTATTGCTTTTTAAGTGTGTTATATTTATACAGATCTAATGTACTTTATGTATATATGATCTAGAATATATACATAAAGTTGTGTGAAAATATGAATAACTATCATAATCATAATTTTATTTTAATTTGGATCATAAAATATTACCTAGATCTAGTTCTAGAATTAGCTAAAAGAGTTTCTTCTTCACTAATTGTGGTTTGTACACTTTTCATATTATATTTCTTTTAGTTGTTATAAAATATTTTGTTGATATACAACTAAGTATATTTTAAAAACTAGGTTTGCAATGTATTTCATCAAGATCATTCATAATAGAAGGTCACCACCTGTGGGCAGTGAAGACCAATAGATTGTTGCTAGGTTATACTGACCTGTGATACCTCTCAATGGGGAATCTATTTGATCTTTTCTTAAAAAATCAACTAGACTGCAAAAATACAGATCTGAAAGAATGTCTGAATTTTTTTATACAGCAGTTGTTTCTTCTAGCATAGCTCACGCAGTTGATTATAATGTTCAGTGTCATGACAATTGAAGTTCTGGTATTTGGAGATGTATGCTCTTTCAACATTGTCTTTTCCTCATGGCCATTGGCCCAATGAACATTGAGAATTGTGTCAAATAGTTTAAATAGTCAAATAATAAATTAACTCATTTGTTTTTTCCACACCTCACAACAAAATGTTTCATCAGCTTATAGATCAACATTTAGTTATGTGGATCCTTTTTAATAAAATTATATTATCCTTGATATCATGTGATTCTTTTCTGCCATCTTTCATACAGCACAGTATGAAACATCTTCTGTATTTACAATATACCAAGCATAATAAAGTTGTACACATCATACACATTTAGACAGTCTTAATATAATCTTCACACTTTTTAAGAACATGACAAAATTGTTAAGATTACTGGCAAATAGAAATATTCTAAGAAACTTTTTAAATGTTGATAGTGTAAAAAAAAATCAACATTTCACACTTTGCCTGAAGCTGCTTTAGTCATTCTATAGAATGCCTGATATTTTCAGGCATAAATATAGAATGCCAGATTTCATACTTTCCCAGTAACAGTTTTGAGTATATTTAGAAGATATCACTTGTTAACAAGTAATATAGATTTTTAATAAAAAGACCAATTCCTACTTTATGTTCAAATAATGTAGTTTACAGTCTAAACATTCATATTTTAGTTTTCATTATTTTGTAACAATTCTAATTAATATAGATATATGATAAATATCTTTCTATTTATTTTTTTTATTTTTTTATTGCTAATTTATGAAGCTGATGGTGGTGTATGATTTCTCATTCTATTTATTTCTTGTAATGCTTCAATATTGCAAGGAGTCTTATCAGCCAGCTTGCTCATCAAGTTCTTCTGTTAACATTCCATCTAATGATTTTACACAACATAATGTGACATATGCTTGACCTGCAACAAAGAGAAAGAACAGTTGATTCCTGCGACAGTACTGTTGGTGGCTTTGTTGGAAATTGTACTGATATGAGCTTTATTCTATTAATGCTATTGTTGCCAAAGTTCAGTGATAGATGGGATATCTTGTTCATACATTTGGCCACTGAATTTTGGGGATTAATCCAATAGCAGAATCGACCAATCCATTATTCACATTGATGCTTGACCTTAAAATTGCTTTTGCATTGAGAAATATTTCTAGCTCTGCAGACTTTTCCACCAGTTTTATTGATGTCTGTTGGTACAATACAATCATGTCTAATTTCTCATTATAACATGTGCGTGTAACATCCACCAACTGATCATATGTTTTGATCTTCAATATTTCAATTCACTTCTCTCTGAAATGTTGCAGCGCCACGTTGTTTTAGAACGAAAAGAAACTACTACACAGCGTAAGCGGAGATTAGAGAAATGCAGAAAAAAGCGGCAAGAAAAGCTAGCTATGGAAACAGAAGAGGAAAAACAGTTACGTTTAGAAAGACGTAGAGAACGATATCAAAATGAAACTCAAGAGCAACGTGAAAAACGATTGAGCGCTGATCGTGAACGTAAAATAAAAGCACGACAGAAACAAGAAAGTGACCACTCTCCGCAATCACAAGCATTAAAGGTTGGCCACCTCTGCTCTAAATTTTCCCCCCATTCTATAGAATGACTAGATCTACAACAGGCAAAGTAGAAAATGTCTTTAGAAAGATATTTATAAATAAATGAGAAAAAAAAACAACAAAATGTACAACAGGGTTTCATAATACAAAATCCATTTGTCTTTTAGCTTTTAAAAAGTGCAATTTATATTTTTGAATAATCCAAAAAAAATGTTGAATCACTGAATCATATTTCAAAATAGTAATACACATTAGTTAATACAATTTTGTATAGTTTATCCTAATTAGTCTACAATGTGAAATTAAAAGGTGCAGAAACACTATACATTGTGAGCTGGTAAAATTGTCAACAGACAATAGCAATAGAGGATCAAAGTAATTTATAATACTCTTGAAGGTTGCTCTTTATTTTAAATTAGTTTTTATTAGTTTCTTCTTAAATACAAACACATCTAATAATGTTCTATTCAGTTGTCTTAATCTGTATAATAAAAGAGTAAAAAAAAAGTCTGTCGATAAAGGGGGGAAAAGTCACCAGACATCCATAAGAAGACAAAAAAAAAAAAAGAGAGAGACTTGACAAAGCCTTACAAAGGAGGACAAATAATAAAAACAAGACAGAGTGAATGTTAAAAACTAGGCCTACAAAGTATTTAATGAAAAATGTTAGTTGATTATACGTTGTAAAATTATATATTTTGTTTATATATTTCACAGACAAAGGGACTTTCTACACCAGTTTTATCATTGATTCCAAAAATTGTACTTAGTGAGAAAAAGAATGCTTTTCATTGGGGAATGTTAATTCTGTCTTTTTTTTAATTTTTTATCTGAATGGGACTTAATATCAATAAATTAACCTGACAGCAAGAATTAAAATGAGATAACACCTTATTATAGTTGTTATTATAGTTATTTTAAATATAATTTCTTTTTGCTTACATAGCCTACAGAGTTAATTATAAAGTCATTTTCTAGACGAGTACATTTATAAGTTATTGTATATAAGCACAAGCTCTTTTTTTAATTGCAAAATCTGATGTAAATATTTCAGACAAACAATGACTTGTACTGATAAACTGAATGGGTTTTCCACGACCATCACAAAAAAATGTTTTATCAGGCTATTATTCAAGATCTGCTCAAGTGGTTCCTTCTTAGTCCTATTTTCTTCCACCTTTCATACAAATCAATATGAAACATCTTTTGTATCAATTTACCTACCACTGTCAAGTTTTACACATTACTTAGATAGCCGTTACTAAACAAACTCAACAATTTAAAGAATAGGTTTACATTTTTTAGATTACTTGAATAGAAATATTATTCAGAGAAACTTGTATTATTAATAAAATACTGTCAATCAACATTTCACTTGTATCCTATTTTCTTCCACCTTTCATACAAATCAATATGAAACATCTTTTGTATCAATTTACCTACCACTGTCAAGTTTTACACATTACTTAGATAGCCGTTACTAAACAAACTCCACAATTTAAAGAATAGGTTTACATTTTTTAGATTACTTGAATAGAAATATTATTCAGAGAAACTTGTATTATTAATAAAATACTGTCAATCAACATTTCACTTTTTGCCTGAAGCAGTTCTAGTCATTCTATACAATGCCTTGGCAAAGTAGGAAATAGAGAAATCATTTCCTACTTTGTATTAAATTTTCAGGCATTCTATAAAATGCCAATTTCACATTTTGCCGGTCACATACACACGTGCTTGCAAACATACATATAGTGTGTGTGTTTATGTATTTATATAAATATACACGCATGTATATACATATTATACACATTCAATTATTTATTTATCTATTTAGAGTCTCGGTAAATCTATTATTTTTAGATCTGGACCAGCTCTAGAGGCTGATAAGACTGCTGAGTCTCAGACTGAGCTATCCTTTCAAAGTTTTCTCTCCTTTGTCTAAATCTCAATTGAGAATCTAGATTAGTTTAGGTGTAACAATAAATGAAATATAAATATGATAAATAAGCTTTATTTAGGCTACTTACATCAACACACATCAATATTAAAATTTTAATATATCAGTATTAGAAATTATCATATCTACTACTTATGAAAGAGATTCTAGGCTATTTCAAACATTGAAATAGTGCTAAACTACTTTTTGAAGTTTTCTTTGAACAATTTCAGATTGACAATTATTACATATTAGACATCCATTTGTTGTCCAACTTTTGAAGAATTAATAAAAAATGCAATTATTAGCACTAGTATTTTGTAAAGCATTTAATAAGAAAGTAGATTAAAGACAACTTATCCATCAAAAGGCAAAATACAGAGCTTTTTTTTTTATTGTTACATCAAATAATCCAAGAATATTACTATAATCACATTTATATTACTAAATATGTGCCACAAGTTTTAATAGATCAGATACACTTATCACTGAAAATAATTAAGAATTGTATTAAAAAAAAAATTTTTTTTATTAATTTATTTTTTCTTCAACGTTTACAACCATTTTTAATGATACGAAACCAATTTTTCATTTAAATGTAAACAAGTATTTTTCTTATCTTTTCAATAGGAGCACATAAATCCAAAAGTAAATCCTTTATGTCTTCATATATATAGTTTGTTAAATTTACAAATACACAAACTCTTTATAAAAATGATTTTCAACAAAATTTCACTAAGTAAGCTTCCATAAATATAGATCTATCACTGGTTAAAACAAATATACCCTAGATGGTCTATATACAGAGGAACCTTGAAGTTCAAAAATGCATTTTCTGTTTTAATCTGTTTTCCCGCCATACTATCAGTGGCGAAGCTTGGGTGGGGGAGGGTGGGTCGAAATTTGAACCGGCCCCCACTTGAGGGGGTCCCCAAATGAGTGTCTAAAATTTCTTTATACAATAAATATTACACCATTATCTCATGTCGAATGTCAAAATGCAGGGTCCCTAAAGAAGTCAAGCTTACCCCCTGGGCTCCCAAATCCTTAGCTACGCCACTGCATACTATATATATATAAAACAAATTTGTTATGTACATTTAAAAGATTTCAATTAGTGATTTTTAAGATTATTTTCATGAAATCTTTATTTTTTTTTAATTAGCCTCTAGACTAGAAAAAAAAAATTATAATATGTACTTTTTTTTTCTTTCAGCAAATGGTATTAAGTTTTAGGGTGTCTGAACTACATGTTTTATTAGGATTTGCGGGCAGAAATAAAAGTGGTAGAAAGCAAGAGCTCACACAAAGAGCTATTGCCTTGGTAGAAAAAGGTTGCTCCTTACCTGTGCAAATAAAAATAAGAGAAATGTATCGGTAAAAGCTTTTTTTTTTTAATTACATTATGTAATTGTTTTCTTTTTATAGTTATTCTGATTTTTTTAGCTTTAAAGTTTTCTTTAAAAAAAAAATTATTCTGAAAAATGTATCCAGTGACTGATGCTGTGATACTATTTTGTATATTATTTTGTTTGTTGAAATTTTTATGTGAAAACTACATATCAGGATTAGACATAATAAATAAGAAATTTAATGTCTACTCCTAAAATAAAGATTCATTATTGTGTTTATTAGTCTACATTAAGTTGTATTTCTATGTAGAAACAGAATTAAGGAACCAGGAATGTCTCAGCCACATAAAGATATAAACATGCCAGTAATGCACAGGCATCCTGGTAAGTTAAAATTGTAACTTTTCTTTGAAATTTTTTCATTGTCAGATTATTAAACATTTGTCTTTTAAATATTGGTTATATTATCCCTTTTATCTTTAATTTATCTATAGATGTCTTGTGATTTAACTAAAAACAAACTCCTAACTTTAGATGTTAGCTCATTTTTACACTTGCACCTATTTCTCTGCAAGAAAAACTTTCAATTTTAGAAAGCTAAAAATATCTAAACATGTCCAAAGAAAAACTTGATTGAAAGTTTTTGATGTGCTATCTCGCTGTGTTTACATTATCATTGGTTTGTGGAGTGTCATGCTATTATAACCATATAAAGGTTAAACGTGGAACAGCATTCTAAAATTTGTTGGTTGAATGTACACATGAAGTGACATATCTTAGATGCTTATATTCTTAAGATTAGGGCAAGAGACATTGCAAAGGAATGGTGCACTTATGAAATTACCTTTTTTATTTTACAAAGCTTATATCAACTCAGACTCTGTCTGTTTGGTAAAAAAGTATGTACACATTATTTCTCTGACAGCCAATCTCAGATCAAGCTGAAATTTTGCAAAATTATTTCTTTTACCTGACAACACAAGAATCATTTAACAAAATTAACCAATTAGCTAATTAACTATTGGTAATTAATTATTTTGATTGGTATCTCCAACAAGAGAAAGAAATATACGTGACTGAAGTGGTTGTATAAGCTGAATCAGTCCCGTTTATAGGTTGCCGCTCTAAATTGAAACAAACAGTATATAAATTTTCTCTAGTCATAAGTGTCGCGTAGTAAAGACAAGTGTCTTTTTCTTTCTCCTAACTCTGTTTTTTATTTCCTCTACTCGTAGTACTTGTACGGGGCGAGAGTGTCTTGTATTTTTGTTTTGAATTGTTTTGCTACATCCGGTGACATCTATTGGTCATTCTTTGTCATGAGGCAGTTCACCCTCTTTGGTTGAAATGGACGGTGTGTTGGCCCGCAAAACGTTCTTTGTCTGTACTAGTTTCTCGGACTTATTGTTCAGTAGGATTTTTGGGACCCTGTTTAGGGGTGCCAGTGTTGGAGTTGTGGGCATCGCTTGCCGTCTCAGAAATATATGTTACAGTTTTCAGTGTCATTGTCAAATTGGCGATCATCTGAGGTCTAACTTTAATATTACTGAGGTTGGCAGTTTTGTGACGCCAGTTGGTCAGAGTCTGGTGGACTATGAAACCAGGGTGACAAGTTGATAGCAGTAGCAAAGGTGCTTAAATTAATTATTGAATACTATCTTTATATATACCTATTAAATATCTAATATATATATTGTCTTTTTATCATCCTCATTGTACATACACATATATCAGTTTCATACAATTAAATTCATTTATTTCTGTTGTTATTTAAACTATTCACATAGTTGGTTACTCTATGTACGACTGTGTGTGAGTGATGTTCTTGTCAGGTTGAACCCCGGGACCTTAATGGTATACAGCTAGTTAACAACACAAATAAATCCTAAACCTGACAATAAGTACCTTAGTAGCAGAGTTAAAAGCATGAAATAGCTCTAAACATAAACAATTGGTAAAAATATTATTAATCAAACAGATTTATTGTTGTGGTCTGAATCTATTACAAATTTAATTACATGACTGATCCAAACTGATACATTTACACTTCGTATAAGCTTTTTTTTTTTTTAAAAGTATTTTTTATGTTTTTCTTGTTTAGAAGATCTGGTGACAGCTAATGAAATTTTTTGAAAGTAGTGGCTTTAACTTAAAAGAATTTAAGGAAAACCATCCTCCATGATAACTATTTTGTATAGTTTGAAAAGAAGTTTAATGCTGGGTTTAGTGACATTTTTTGAGAGATATATTCTGCTATATTCAGTTCTGTAGTGAAAAGGGGATAACTTTCTGGGGGTGAATATTATGCACCAAGACCAGACCAGGTCAGACCAATGACCAGCCTCCTTTTCTTTTTCACCTGATATCAGGTACCCATTTGGACTTTGGTGGGCTCAAGGACTTCAATGGAGACTACCCATACCGAGTAAAAATGTCAAATCAAGAATTGAAACCTGGAAACACAGGTTAGCAGCCACACAATAACCTGGTTGTCCCATGGTTTTTAACAAAATAATTGGGGAGATTCATTTGTTATTGTTAATACAGTATCTTTATGACTGTTTTAATATGACTTGTGTAAAAAAAAAAAGGTCTAAATTTAGTTATTTGTTAGGACAGGGATGGATAAAAATTTTCAAGCAAGGACCACATTTAAAACTTAATTGCTATTGTGGTTAAAACATATTGGAATTGGAATTAACAATATATGAATATCTAAATTTATAACATAAATAACCTTCTATTTTAATTTTGTTTTACTTCGACTTTGTATTACATAGACACATTACATTTTATAATTCTTAGAGTGACAGAAAATTATTGGTGCCTATATAATAATCAAATAGCAAAAGGAATTTGATTAGCATGCAATCTGACCAAAAGTAAAATTATAATTAATGGGACATATACATGCCTATGGATAATATCCTCGATATGTGGAACTAGTTACTGCTTGTGGTTAGTATGACTACATTCAAATTGCTGTCAACTACTTTCAACCTGCTCCTAGTCTTTTTTATTTTCAAACAAGAAATAGCTTGTTTACAAATATATGGGGACTCAAAAAAAAAAAATTGGGCATCAATTTTTTTATTAGTAAAAATGCTGTTTTAGGTAAAGTGCCATAAAAATACATCAAGGAACTTTTCTTTAGTAGATAAACTGATTATGTAGATAAGCTCCCACTATATATTTTCCAGAATTGAATAGATTATCAAGGAATCAGTCTAGGGTCTTATACCTTTGTTTTTTTTTTGTTTTTTTTTATAGTCAACAATCAAGTCATTGAGTCTTTATTTTTTTTTTTTTAATATTTCAACCTTTTACCTAAATATCAGAAATTTGTTTAAAACTATTTAACTTGCACATTCATTCATTTTAAGGTCTCTCAGACATCGCCCTGAAGTTTTCACTTAATGTAATTCACATTTTTACATGATGTCAAAGGCAAATGAGTCTTCTAGTAACAAAATCACTAACTTTTTTTATTTAATGAAGTATTTAAAAAAATATTGTCTTCTTTATTATAAGAGTTTAAGTCTAAAAACATGCTTAATGCTTGAATTATGAGAATCACAGAAGACTAAATATTTTCTACTTTGAAAAAAGGTTTCTAATGGAGTAATTTTAAAGGAATTAATTACAATTTTTTTTTTTCAATCTATCAGGTATGGGGGGCTATCCTTCAGATGGTCCAGGTAAGTGTGTTTTATTCTAAATGTATTTTTTTTTTTTCTACTTGTTTGTTTTTTTGTTTTTGTTGATTTTTTAATGTATTTTTTGTTCATGTAAATTGTAAGTTTGTAAGTTTTTACTTTTGAAGTAAAGAAAAGATTAAGCTAATTTTAAATTAAATATAAACCAATTGATGTTTCTTTAATAATATGTGTAAAGCAAATGTAGCTGAAATCCCCATAAGACTTACTACTTATGTGTATTATGATTGTTTTTTAATATTAAATTTAAAACAATATACAAAGTTGGATAAAATTTCAAAAGTAAAAATTTTATCGTTTTGTCATTTGTGTGGCAGGCTTAGCTTATGCAAAACTCTGTTTTTCTTAATTGTATGACAGTGTTTATTGTAACACATGTAAAACTGCAACTAAATTTCTGACACTCAATTTCTAAATTAACAAAATCTCTCTCTGAGGTTCTATTTTTAAAAAAGTTCTTTCCAATTGTCATTTATCATTTTGCCAATATGTACAGTTGACTTCTGTACATTTGCTGAATTTATTTCTTAAGTTGTTTGTTTATATCAAAGGGTTATTGTAATTTAATGTCATGTTACAATGAAATAAGGTTATTAGTTCAGCCTTTTGAAAATCTTTTTTCTTTCAGTGTTTTTAAAATAACACATCATTTTTCAACATGCCCAAGGGAGGAATGAGAATGAATAGGAAATAAATATAAACAAAATGTGACCAATATTTAGCTAATGTTTGAACTGTTATTTATTGAATGGTTAATTTCATTGAAAAATTTTTTTATTTTTTTTGGTATCTCTGACTTTTCCTCTTTAATGACATCCTGCATGTTGTCTGTGTCTTATTTATTACATTTAATATATGCAATGCTCTGTAGAGATATAGACTGCTCTTTTTTTTTTAAAGTAAAAGATTTTGCAGCATTCTTCCTGACAACTAGCTAATAACTTATTTGGGTTTGGGAATAGGTTCCCTTGATTAATTTTTTTTTTTCATTGTTAAAAAAAAAAAAAAAGTAGATTTAACCTGACAAGTAATTAAGTTGAATATAGTAGATTTGACTTAAACGCTGACAAGTAAGTAAGTTAAATATAGTAGATTTAACCTAAACACTGCCAATAACTAAGTGAAATATAGTAGATTTAACCTAAATGCTGACTAGTAACTTTAGTAATGATTTGTTGAGATGTCTATTTATTTAATTAACAGCACTTTCACATTTTTGTGTAAAATGGGTTCTTTCAATTATTTCTCTTGTATATTTTGTCTTTATTTTTTTGCTCAAGTACTGTGGAGGCTTAAATTACTAATTGCCTAGAGAATAAGTTGCACACCATGTTAAAAAAAAAGAAAGATATACCTTGGTACAAAAACATTTCTTTAAAATGTTGTTAATATATCTCTGTCGTTTTTTTTTATGTAGGGTTAGTTGGGTACCCTCCAGAGGGTTCAGGTAAGATCATACTTTGTCCACTTCTGAATATGTAGTGTATAGTGGATTAAAAAACAAAACAAAACATGAATAACAGTTTTTTCTATGTTGATACAATATGTGGCCCAGATGTATCAGTATGAAAATGATATAATTTGAATCAAGGTGCCTAGCATGAGATATGAACAAAAGGTCTTGAATGTACTGAATATCTTTTTCTTTTTTTTTAACCCAATGGAAAATGTTTGCTTCTATAAATGCTTAGTAACATTGACACTCATTTCACTTTTGTCTTAAATGTGCATTTTATATATACTCATGTACAGTCACGGTAGGTGAGCTATCTGGTGAGCTGATTTTACCGTCTTAGTATTCAGGAAATTAGGGTTGTTCTTGCTTTCAATGCAGATCTGATTAGGGCCACTTAAAAATTCGATTTTGCTGGCCTTTTTCTTTATCAGCCAGCTACATTTGAATGAGTTATAGAATGAATTCCCCATTTAACTATAACAATATGCTATAAGTTGTATAAAGTGTTTTTGGTCTCCTCACAAAAATATGTAAACAAATAGATACCTATCGCTTAAGCTAAGAGAGCACAATGTCACATTGCTGAATATTTTTTTTTGTATGTACATTTTTTGTTATGCTGTTGCAGACCAAGTTTCTTCTTTGTCAAATGTAATTGTTTTAGGGTAGCCAAGTGCCCACTTTATATTCATCTTTTGGTGCCCTCTGAAAATTGGTTGATAGTGTAGTCCAATTTTGATATCAATCTTCTCATAAAGTTCTTCACCGTGAGACTTTTGCAAAGCTACTTAAACCAACAAAAGCAAACAAGGCTTGAATTTCTACTTCCGAAATTGTGGCCATATTGTTAATGCGAATATACGGAATGGTTTGCATCTCTTAGCATCACAGAGACTCACTGATGGGCAACTTTCCTCTTCTAGTCATTAGTCGACACACTAGGTATTTTAGCAACCATCAAAGTTGGAAGACTAATGCCATAAGGAAATGCGTTGAGGATCACCGTAGGGTAAATATTTAATAAGGAAAAAAACATCAGGTGAAGTGAATACTGTGCTGAACTATATAACTATTAAACCACATGAGATTAGAAATACTGAAGGTACTTTTTCATGTATCTGCTTAACTATTACAGGTCGAAGGAGAAACGATTGGTGAGGTGCTAAATTATAATTAGGCCGACAGGAGAACGGCCTATTTCTTTATTATAGCACAAAATAAAGAGGCCTGTTAATCTTTCTGTGAGAGCAGCACCACTCATTTTAAGGCCAGAAGCGCTTTTGAGAGTACGGCGGAATAGGTTTCTTCGCCTGTCAACAAAAATCAATGTATATAAAGCAGTGGTTCTCACCACATTTTTGTATGACCTGGTTGCATTTTAGGCTCCTTGAACGCTTTTATCAAAGGTGTCTTCGCTCCATAATGAGCATACGCTGGCAAGACTACATTACAAATAGCCCAACTTAACTTGTTCTGCTGGGGGCCGGTGTGGGCAGTATAGAAGCACAAATAACCATTCGACAGCTGCGCTGGATCTGACACTTATCCCGCAGTGTAGACGACCGCATGCCAAAGGCAAATCTTCTTTGGCGAGCTTAAAGGAGGATGGCGTAACTGAGGTGCTCCCCCCCCCCTTGTAAGTGCTATAAAGATCAACTCAGGCACCATTTCGCCTTCACTGGCCTAGAGGAAAGTAGCTGGCAGCAGATTGCCCTTTTAAAGAGACAGTCGGAGAACTCTCACAAAAGCGGTGGCACACACATTTGAGACCTTACGAAAAGCCGTTATTGAAGACAGGCGCAGAAAACGAAAGGAAAACTTAAATAGACCTCTGGCGGACAATAGCTTTGTCTGGGTTTGCATAGTCATGTGAAACACTGCACTCATCTTTAATCTTTGAAATCGAAGACATTGCCATTAAGGTGCTGTGTAATTTATTTTTTTTTTAAATTGATCATCTGCAGCGGCAATATTTCAGCCTTTTTTTTTTTTCTTTGTGAACTCTGTAAATGGCAGAGATGGAATCAGATCTATCATGTCGACCAAATGACATTAGCGTTGGTTAGCTATTCACTGCAAGAAAAACTTATAGCCTACGGCGTTCAAGGCTTCATTTCGGATATCAAAATCGAAAAAGCGGGAATTGAGTATGCCCAAACTAAACGTCAAAAGCTTCAAAATATCCTTCTGAAATGAAGTATCCAGACATTAATTCCTTTTCTAGCAGCGCTCATAAAGAATGGATAGAATCGATTGGTGGTGACCCAATGATTAAACTGGATACAGAACTTGTGGAAATGGACTGAATCAAATATCGATTTGAGCTGTATTATCTTATCTTATAAAATACAGACGTTACTTAAAAAAAAAAAAAAGATGATTACGTCCTGATCATTGTCCCTAGATCAATCTAGTCATGCAGAGTCATTGTTTGTCCTTTTTGACACAGGCTAACCATTCCATGTATCTCTAATAGCAATTACATGAATTTATCCTAGCTTTGAGTATTTTATTAGGTCTTGTTTTTTTTTGTATTTGATGATTATGGTTCAGTGTTTTATGTACAATTTGGACAATTTAGCAAAAATAAAAAATAAAATAAACAATGGCCCTGGAATGTCTCCCCTAACAAAAGAATCCCGATTTAGTTTGATGAAGCGTCTTCATACTGTACTGAAAAAAAAAATAAGATGATAAAAGAGCAAAGAAGTCAATGATGACAAAATTTCACCAAATGTAGGAAAAGTTGGGCGCTACTTTTTTTCCTCACCACTGTTTCTATAAATAGATCTAGTTCTAATAATTCCACATTTTGATGCGTAATTTGTGTCTGTCTGTATAGTCAATCTCGTTCTCAGTGATAACATTGACTACAGCGATACAGACAGGATGTTTTTTTTTTCGATATGGAAATCTAGATCTAGTCGATCTGTGTGTGCTTGAATCACGAAGAATGTTCTGTAATGCTAATTAGATCTAATACTTAGACTACATTTAGTTCTACTTTCAAAATGTACGTAGATCTATGTTTTCCTTAGTTGAAACAGACTTTATTGCGTAGATAAATTAAGCTTAGAGCTGGCAGAACCTGCGACGCCGCTGACCCCAAACTGTATCGGCACTGACGTTCCTTTGGATACATCAGCTGCGTGCAGTGGGGGGAACTGATGTGTGGGCGACATCGTTCCGACCGCAACTTATGCCCAGGCATTCATCTCATTTCCATGAGATGATCCATAGTCGCTTCGCTACTGAAGAAAGCCATAGAGAGCTAGATTATGACTTATGTTTTGAAAGCCTGTTTTAAGCGTTTTTTCTTTTCTTTGTTGAGTCAATGAATGGCGTGATTTTCCAAGTTTATTTAGATCTAGTCATTTTAAGTAATAAAAGTGTAATTTAAAATAGCATTAAAATAATAAAATATTTAAAAAAAACAACGCCAAGGGTTTAAAGATTTTAGTTGATGATTTAGTAATGTTCACAAACTTAAAGAAAGGCGATAACTCTCTCTCTTCTAAAAGTCTTTTCACACTTTGTGTCATCAGCCTGCTTTTCTATGAAATACTGGTACCGTACTAAATGTTTGCATCTTGTGGTCCTACACGGTGTGCATAAAGAATAGTAACGTAGTTCCTCGTAACCAAGCTACACCAGTTGCTGTGGTGACTGTCAATGATCTCTTTTGGTTTAGAACTTTAGATGGACTATAGCGTTTTAGATAAGTAGAAATAAATTAGAAAAAAAAAAACTAATAAGAACAAAAACTTGGAATATCTAGAACTACTTAATTTTAAGATAATTAATAATATATAGAGTAAGATCTGGTAGATTTGATGTATCTCCTTGAGTCCTTGTTCACGTAGCCCTCACACAGGCACAAGCATGTGAGAGATAACGTTTACATGCTAATAGGCCCTACAATTCAGTAAGAGAGATTAAAAAAAAAAAAAGAGCTAGAAAATAAATGGAGGCGATACAACAGAGGCTTTTGAAAAATGTAAGAAAACGAAACTAAGAAAAAGGACATGGTGAAAAGCAATGTTAGAAAGATCATTGTAGTCATCTAGACCAGTTACAAACAAAAAAGCTTGTTAGATCTAGTCTATTTGTGGCTTTGCCTCCATGTATGAAAATCCTGGACTAGATCCAGAATCTAGTTGTGACTAGTTTTGCGCTCGGTTCTTATTTTTGCAACCACCCAGAGTCTATCCGGAAGTAGTAAGCGAAGCATAGGGATTCACTGGCAAAGTGATCAGTTGAATAACTGTCCATCTTTGTTTTGATTCTGAAGTAGGCTCGGAGTAGAAAGATGGCTTATTACAGAAACCCGAGTGGTAACTCTGGATCCAATAATAGGCGAAATGTTATTGATATGAATTTTAAGCAAAATTGTGAGTATTAATACTAAAATCTAGAGACTAGTCTAGATCTAGTCAGAGACTGATCACTGAAACTCAAATGACTTAGACCTAATCATTAATGAGTTAATTGAGTATGAGAGTCGATGTTGAATGTGGAATTGTGAATAGTATAATGAATGTGTCACTGTGACTGTCAGTCACATTGTGATTGTGACATACTCAGTGTCACAGACAAGGAGATCTATCAAGTATCATCTAGATCTACTCACAATGTCTCTAATTCTAATCTTAGCATCTAGTTTCTAGACTAGCTAAATATAAGACTAGATCTAGAATGTCTAGTCTAGTCACTAGTCTAGATTACATCTACTAGTAGTACTAGCTAGAAATAGAATCTTAGAAAATAAATCTCCAACAAGACTAGATGTGTAAATATAATCTAGGGATGTGAAATAAAAAAATTCTTTGAAAAATCAATTTTTCGTTAGTACATCATTAAAATACTTTGAAAGAACTTCCAGTGGTGTATAAATTATGACTTTAAGTTGAACAGTTAGAAAGTTATGATTTTTTTCTGGCGTTTTGACCTAGCATTGGTTGACATGGAGCATGTAAGATGAGAGCGTCTCGCTCGCTCAGCCAGCGAGACACAACCCCTGCTCAAAAAGTTAAAAAATTGGAATAGAATTTCGTAGAGGATAAATCTACTTATTAAATAAGAAATTTAAAAAGTCCACATGAAAAAAGAAGGTTCCTCAATATAAAATGTATCCATATTCACCCATTTTGGCTACCATTTCAATGGATTTAAAATCATAATCGATTTCAATCAAGGGCCTATGTACAGAAAGTAAGAAAAACGAATCTCAAATTTTGACGGCATTTTTTACTTCCGGTTTTACGGATTTTCACAAATCTATATAATCTAATCTAATTTGTACAGAAAATTATAAATTAAAAGTCTAGATCTAGACTTTGACAAGTCTAGATTTTATTATTTTTATTTCTTTTCAAGAAATTTAGATCTACCTAGAGTCTAGTCAAGTCACAAGATCCAGAATTCTAGATCTACTCTTACAATTACAAGCTATAGAATCTAGACATAGTGTGGTCTCTAGATCTGTCATCTAGAGACAGTCACTTCAAATTCAAATACTTAAAAATAGATCTTTAGAGTCTGATATCCCACAGATCTATCTATATTATATATAGTACTAATAGTAGTCAGTACTATATCTTGAAGTTGAATCATTCTAGATTCTCTGTACTATAGATATCTAGAATTCTGGATCTATTTTTATTATAGTGATCTATTCTAGATAGATTTAGTTGACATATTAGACTAGATTCACTAGATCTAGTGATTCTGCTGTAGAAAAACTAGATCTAGAAACCCAAAGTTAACTAAGAGTTTAGGACTAGATAGTACATGTAGCTAGATTGTCTAGGTTTATAAGACCTTTCCAATTTGGCTGTTTGTTGTACATGAGTAGTTTATTAGTGTGGGAGGCACTAGTATAAGAATCAAGTGCTTACCTTTCTGCTCTATGGCTATGGCTGAGATTGCCAGTTGCAATTGACTTATCTAGTCTTTCTCCACTGGGCCATTCAATTAAATTAGTATGTCAGTTCCTCCATTTATGTAGGATTTTTGTAACTCTGACCCATTGGTTGTTAGGGTAATGGGTTTTTAGAACAAAAATTTGCTAATTCCTTGAGCTCTGTTTGGTTGTGATCAGAGTGTTTTGTTATGTTTTCGGTACTGTCTCTTATAGGAGGGAGGAAACTCAAGGGAAAAGGCATTATGCTGCTTTGTTGACTCAATAGTTATATTTCCTATTTATTTCTTTTTAAGGTTCAATGATTCCTGAATAAAATGAGTTTGACGGTTTTGGTGCCAGTTTAGTGGGTTTTGGATTTGAGTATTCTAGAGTAGGTCTGATGTAACTGGTGTGTCTTTTTTATCATTACATTAAAAGCACATTTTTAAGCAAATTTTTTTAGTACCTGGTATTCATTATTGAAGTACATTTTTTTGTGTCTCTGTGTGAAAATCCATAACATAAAAGTTATCACAATGCATTTGTTTGGAGACTCTCAGGTATCCTGCTTTAGTCCATTAGGAACTAAGTCAGGGATAGGTAAACAAAAGTCCACAGAAGGGTTTAATCAGGCCCTCCTCATGCTTATTAATTATACTTAATAATAATTTCAGTCACCTACTTTTTTTATGAATCAATTTTGGTTGTGTCAGCTGAAATTTTTGCAAGTGCTTTTAACAAATTTGAATTCAATAATGTTGATAAAACATTGAACTGATTCGTACAGAATGTCATGTTTTTAAAGAATAAAAATGAAAGTACATTGTCAGAAATGGAAAAACAAAATTGTCTTTTTTCTTTAATGAAAAAAAAATTGACTATGAAATAAATGAAGATTGATGGTATCTGGGGCCAGCTTAAAGCTTTCAAAGAACAACTCTTATCTACCTAAAATGACTATAGTTTCATTTAACGAGGTCAAAGCTAATGATGTTCATGACGCAAGACAAGTTTAGGGGTTATGAAGGTTACTTGAGGAAACTTTATGGTGAATTTGAAAGATTTCAAGTTTTTTATTGGTAAAAAGATTTTCTTTTTGTCTTTTGATATCAAGTAAAGGAACCAGAATTGCAGCTTAAATTATCTTCTTAAAGAATTATTTCTGAATGATCTGAAACTATAACTCTACAGTTTTCCAAATTCAGTAACGGTATCTAACTCTAGGAGGAGAATGTGTGCGATGTTTGTATTTTTTTGACTTCATATATTTGTAGGCAGCCTATTCAGTTCTGAAACTTGGAAAAGTTTGACACATGAACACTATGACAAACTTTTATTTAAAAAACTTGTTTATTGTATTCAATCAATTATGTAGTAAAATTTATTTTTTGGTGTATATATATATATATATATATATATATATATATATATATATATATATATATATACACAGTAATATGAAAATTAGGGTCCTTCGGGGGCCTAAAGATTCAGGCCCATTATTGGTAATATATAAATATATAAAATATTAAATACTAGTTGAAATACATCTGCACCTGGGATAATTCTAAAAGAAAAAAAAAAGCAGCTTTAGTTTTAGTTACAAGTGTATTCACATTAAGGTTCCATGACATATTGTTCACAGATAATTTATCTGACAACTTGTTCACAACAAATGGCTCTCTGACAATGTGTTCACCAACTAATGGTACATTAAAAGTGCAAGGGGATTGATACATTATATCTTTGTGTTTCTATTATTTCCAAAAGTTTTTGATTGCTATAGCATGAGGACAGATGATAAAAATTAGACTTTTAAACAAAATGTTTCAGTCTTTTAAAAGGACCTTCTCTTAATTATAAGAAATCTTTTTACTTTCACCATAAATAATTTTGATTTATTTATTTTACCAATTTTCTATACACACTATTTCAGTTGGGTTGGATTATGCAGCGCCCATGAGATCCATTATGCCTCAACCACCAATTCCAGTTAACCCAGATGTCAAATTGAAACATTTACCTTTTTATGATGTTCTTGGGGAGCTCATGAAGCCTTCAAGCCTTAGTAAGTTTGACATATCTATATATAATATTATATATAAACATTAAAGAGACAATCTGAGATTTTTATTGTAAAAGTTTTTTTTTTAAATAAACACTTTTTGTGATTTTTTTTTTTTAGAATAACTATTAGGTTAGCTATTAGAGAACCGTCAATAACTTGTATTAACATGGTTGTTTTCATTTTATTTTAATCTTAAGTACCAAAAAACAGTGGAAGGTTGCAGGAGACTCTGTTTGTGTTTCATTTAACTCCACAGCAAGCACAGGATATCACAATGTCAAGGTATCTGCAGAAATTTGCTTTTTTTCTATTAATTTGTGAAAATAATCTAATATTACAAAAGTTGGTTTAGCTATATTTGAAATAAAAAGGTTAGACAGAATTGTGTTAATTTTATAATATAAATTCAGACATGTTAATATTTGAAACACATTTGAAGTGTTAATAAATTGTTTTATCATAGCCATTCTTTCTGAATATATAATACTCTATTTTAAAGCAAATAGTGGCTTTATTTATTTTTTTTAAACAGAGATTTTCGACCAGGGGCCAAATGTGAGTATACTGTTCAAGTACAATTAAGATTCTGTCTTTTAGAGACGAGTTGTGAACAGGCAGATACTTTTCCTTCACAAATTCAAGTCAGGGTGAATAACAAGCCAGCAACATTACCGGTACATACATTTTCAATATATTTTTATAAGTGTTTATTACAAATTGGTACTATTTTTGCCAAATTTCCTTAATACTATTTGAAAAATTGCAGAATGTTATTCCAACCAACAAACCTAATGTTGAGCCCAAAAGACCTGGTCGACCTGTGGATATAACTAATTTATGCAGACTTTCTCCCACTGTGTCCAATGCTATAACAGTTGCCTGGGCTGCTGATTTTACTCGGGTATGTTATTGACAATTTGAACTATGCACTAAAAGTCATTGCTATTTGTTTTTTCAGCCCAAACCAATGCCCCTTCATAACAAAGCCCCACCTAAAGTGTATGGAGCTCCTGTAGATATATCTCATTTATGCAAGTTAAGTCCCACCATAGCAAACACCATCTGTGTCTCATGGTTCCCTGAGCAGCACTCGGTATCAAAAATTGAATTTTTTCCTTTAAGAGTTCACCATTTACAATGTTCAGCTGTTAACCAGTTATTATTCATTAATTATTTTTTTTTGCATGTATTCAAATTACTTATGTTTCATTTTTTGTTTGTTTTTCTAAGTTACTGTTTTAACCTTTTTTTTTTTTTTGATTGTATATGTATTTTTCAGTTAACATAGCAGTAAATTACACTTTATTGCAACTTGTGTGTAAATGTAGAAGTATATATTTAAATTATATCTGTAATAAACTCATCATTTGATATATATATATATGTATATATATATATAAATATATATATATCCTTGAGTTAATAATTAAACATAAATATTCAAAAGAAATGTTTGAAAAGTAAAGATCTGTTTATTTAATAAGATTTAAAAAATCATATTTTACAGAGCTTCTGTATGGCTGTGTATTTGGTTAAAAAGTTAACTTCAGATATTCTCCTTTCACGTCTTAAGCAGTTTGGAAATCGCCATTCTGATCACACAAAGGCTTTAAGTATGCTTTTTTTAAAGACCTTAATTAACAATATTAAAAGTCAGTTTTAAGAATCTTTGTTTCTGTGTTCTAATTTCAAGATTTTTGATACAATAATAAATAAATGTTTTACAATGTCACGTCTTTCTAATTTATATTTGCTAGTTAAAGAGAAGTTAGCTCAGGACCCAGACAGTGAAATAGCCACAACAAGTTTGCGTGTCTCTCTAATGTGCCCTGTAAGTTAAGCACTTGAATATTGTTATGATAATAAAATTATTATTTTTAAAATTTTCAACATACTGGTTTGTCTGTAAAAAATATATTTAATATTTTAGATGTGGAAATATTTTGTATTTAATTGCTAATTATTACATAAAAGAATCATTAATTTTTTTTTTTGTCAAAAGACAACATGCTCCAATTCATTTTAGCTATATTTTATAAGAAAACGTACATTGTGTTGACATTGAAATAATTTATTTATTTTTTTCAAATATTTTCTTTTCCAAATCAGCTTGGAAAGATGCGAATGCAAATACCTTGTAGGGCTAGCACTTGCACACATCTTCAATGTTTTGATGCCTCAACATTCCTTATGATGAATGAGAGGAAGCCTACTTGGATGTGCCCAGTTTGTGATCGTCCCTGTCCATATGATAAACTAATCATTGATGGGTAACATACCAATTATTTAGCATTAAAGTGCTTTAAACATCAGAATAAAACTTCTGTTATGGGTTCCAGAAAATAAGAAAAGTATGTAATTCTTGCAGGTATTTTGTTGAGATATTTAAACAGTCCCCATCCTGCACTGATATCATTTTCCATGAAGATGGCAGCTGGTCACCAATGAAACCACAGAAAGAATCTCCTAACCAAGTAATACTCACGCCAAGTTCAAAAGCATCACCAACAACCTCTCAGTCGTCTGCATCCTCATTACCATCAACACTTTCTTTCTCTACACCAGGTACCAGACTTTAAAATTAAACTAGAAACATTCTGCACTACCAGTGCAATATAAACATTTAACTAAAAAAGTAATTTTTAGCTGTCTTTAAAATATTTTGATCTCATTCTGATTTTTTTTGCACACTCAGGTATCACTTGATCTTTCTGAGATTTACCACCATAAAATTGTTTATGACTCTTTTGTTTTAATGAACATTTTACACATTTTTTGCATAATGTTAAGAAAATCTTATATTAAAATCTTGATATTTATTAGATAATTCAGTAGGGGAAACAAAATACATTGTGACTTATGCTAGGTATCTTAGAATCTTTAAATGTTTTTAGCAGTCTCACAATGGGAAAAAGCTGCTATTAGTTGTGTGGTCTTTCTTGTCCATCTGTTGTCTGTCAATTTTAGATTAAGAAAAACACTAGAAAATCTGATTTCATAACATTTAGTTGCCTGCTAAGCTTAAGTGCTACTTTTTTGTCTAGTAAACCCTTTTCAGACCTGCATACCGTTATGCAAAATGCTTATTAGTTACTCAAAATCTCCCAAAAATGACTGTCAGTATGCAAATACGAATTTAACCTGTTGTGTTACGCATTTCATTTTCTTTTTTCCCCTCTCTTGACTAGCTAACGAGCGGTCACGGGGATCATGTGAAGCCATAATGGGGGAGGGGGAAAGAAAAGGTGGGGTGAACACATTGTGCCTATATCAATACGTTGATTGGTTCTTAATAGCTTTAGTCTAGAAATGAAGAAAGCGAGAGTGAGGGAGTGGCGGGTTGGTACCATTCAGTTAGCTACTACACCAACTTGACTTTTTTTTTTTTGTAGGTTCATTAGTAGAAATTGGAGCATTAAAAAAAAAAAGTCGAATGCAAAAAAAGAATTCCTGATTCCCATACTTGCGATTCAAAACACATTGTAGATCTGGATTCTAGTTTCTAGATCTAGTCTGAGTCTAGGACTACAACCCTATAACTATAATAGAGTAATAGTCTAGCTAGACATTACGTTACAATTCTCTACATTCTAGATCTAATTTAGTATGATCTGGATCAATAACATCTAGATTTAGATCTAGACCTAGATATAGATTCTTAGAATAGATCTAATCATGACATCTAATCTATTTTAAAGTTTCTAAATCTAGTATTTTTCTAGTAAGAAGATCTAAATAATTAAATAGTAAAACCACATGAGATCTAGATCTAATTTATAGGCTATAATTTAGGATAAGATTAACTTCATTTAAGATCTTTATACATCTAGAATTGTTCTACTTGTCTTTTCTGGTATGTAGGAGTCTAGACCAGATATCTATTACCATAGTTGTAGAAATGAATATGAATGAATATAACAGGTAGATTTAGATTTTAGATCTAGTCTTTCTGCAACTACCAGATTATTTAATAAAGATCTAGATCTAGAATCTTAATTTACGAGTGGCAGTTGTGAAATAGATTTGATGGCCTGTATTAATTAAAAAAAGGACATTGTCTTCTTTAATATATATCTAGATCTAAATATAATGCTTATATATATAAATATATATATAAAGTGTTACACATTCTGGTGCCAAAATACACACGTGACCACCAGTGTTACACATTTAAACTTTTTTTGGTAGGTGGCAGGTTGCCTTTTATTTTTAAATTAAGCATGCAGGCTGTATTTTCTTACCAATACACCATCTTTGAACTTTTATAAGTGAGCTAAGATTGTGGTTATTGATAGTTTTACTTCATAACTGCTATTTGTGCTAAAATATCAAACCCTTATTTTACCTGCATTGTTTTAAAAAAAAATATTTTTTTTCCAGTGACAGATATAGATTGAAAAATCATTTCTGCAACAATTTTTACTTATACTTTTGACCTTTTGTGTGCTTATCAAAATATGTTAGCTTGATATAAAGAAATACACCAGGATCATAATGTAAACTAAATTTGTTTGATGGAAAGGAGTATATAAAGCAAATATTAGTTCTGAAAATTAGTAACTCTGTGATCAGGTGATACTTGTCTCTAGACCAATAAAGATTTTATGGTAACAAATAAATGAGCAGATTTACTTGTCTAAATTGTAAATTAACCCTATTCTATTTATTTGGCCAGATAAGGTACATATATGCAGGTTAATTAAAACCATTAATTTTTAGTCTGCATTTTGTGTTTGTGGTAATATGCTCATTTAATTTTCTAAATAATAAAATTATCTGACATGCTTGTTTAGACTTGGTTGAGGAAATGAATTCTCTTATCATTATTAGCAGTGATGACGACAGCGACTACTGCTAGTCCAACAACTAAACCTCCTGAGGCAAAAGGACCTGTAATAGACTTGACTTTAGACAGTTCTGATGAAGATGATGATGCTGTAATACCTAGTGATCCCATCAGTGTCAGCCCTCCACCTGTGATTAACTTGGATACACCCTCACCTGCTCCTCTACCTACTATGCCTGGTTCGCCAACAGTCATTCTCTCCAGTTCCCAGTCTTCATCTCCATCTCCTGCAGTTGCTAGTCATGCACCGTTTCCATCAAGTACAAGTTATAATGGACCTGCCTCTCATTCATCAAATCACAGTAGAGAGAGTCCTTCATTAGGTTCTTTGGATAGCATCCATCAGTCCACCCCTGGTCTTGCCAGGACATCTCCATCCAGTTCCCTTCAAGCTCAAGCTTTAAATCTAGAGGCTATGTCAGATGCAGATTTTGATGAATTTCTTAAAGGTTTATCATGGGGAGTCTAATATATCAATAATATATCAAACAGGTAAAAGTTTTTTTCATTTTTGTCTAAGTAGGCAATGAAAGGTTTTCTATTGCTATATGTAAGGAAAAATTTATTTCAGGTTGATAAAGCAAAAAAAAAAAAAAAGGAAAATGTATTGGAAATTTAAATACTTATATAAGACCACTTGGAAAACCACTGTACATTTCTTTTCATTCAAATATTCTTTTTATGAATGCATTCTAAATTAACATCAGACTAAACTGGAATAGCCTGTAACTTATTTAATATAATCAAATATTTGTAAAAATATACATATTCATGTTGTTTAGTACATGTTGCTTACTCTGAGCTGTGTGTATTTACAGTCCAAACTTGCTAAGCTGTAACTGCAAGGCTACAAAAAATAAAATGACAGTGAAGTGTTACACACTTGTATTTAAATCTTGTCTTATTTATTTTTTTATTCTGTTTTTATTAAAAAGTTTTGTTTTTCCAAGTGTCCTGATTAAATAATTAATAGAATTTTGAAAAATCTATCTGTATTTTTTTTTGTTGCTAAGCATTTGTAAGCAAAAAAACAAATGAAAAAGCCAACTCATGAAATAATGACATTATATCTTTTTATGTGGGTTGTGATCATTACAAGATGGAAACATTCTAACAATGAGCATGATAAAATCAGCATGTAACATTTTGGCAGACAGAAATTTGAAATGTCTTATTACCCTACTTTTTGTTGGTGAAATGTGTCCTACTGAACATCATGATAAATCCAATCTATTTTCAAAAATATTCTGTTTTAATAGAGTATAGATTTTAATTCAAGTTTTGACCGATTGTTTTTATGATGATAACCTTGACAGTTTAAAACAAAAATACAGTACATTACAGAAAACATGTGTCATGTCATAGAGTAAACAAAATAGGATGAATAAACTATTAGTTTATTTGAATTTTTTGTTTCTAATTTATTATGTTGTGTTTGCTTGGTTGAGGGATGAACAGCTCTTCAGAAGTTTTCATTGGTTATGAGATCTAAGCAGTCTTTTTTTTTTTTTTTTTTTTTAAAAGTAACCTTAGTTTTAAATAAATTAGTAGAGTGCTTAGCATTCTAAAGTGGCTCCAATAAGATACAGGAGTGGGTATTGCCAAGGGTTAATAACATTGTAAGGCCACAACAATCACTAGGACAAATCACAGACAACATCATGACAAATGGTTAACAAATCATAAGCTTAAAAAAAAAAAATTCACCCAAATCATAAGTTTCTAAAGATGTCTACCCAATAGTGCAGACAGATGAGTGTAAAGAACAAGTGCTAAGTTCAGGATTCAACCCTTGTCTTCAGAAGGTTGTGCTACATCTACAGTTTTGTCACAACCATAACATTCAACAAACTAGATATATTTACAGCAATAATACAGGGTGACTAGTTAGTATTACAAAATTATGTACAATTAGACTTTACCTAATTACATTGTAATAATACTAACAGAAAGTGAATTTTGACATCTACTGAAATGAGATTTCTGAGCTATTTTTAGACAGCAAAATTTTTAACACTAGTCTTGTTTTCAGTTAAATAAAAAAAAATCCTATCCTTCCCTTCAAGCTCAAGTCCTAGTCAGTGAGATATGTGAATGAAATCTTAAGTTTCAATGTCAAGAATATAGAATGAAATCTTCCAAATAAAGGTGAGAAATAATTACACATCAAAATGGATGATTGCTATAAATAAACATTAGCTATATACCTTTACAATGTTCTAGAGTGAGTGAACAAAAAAGTCAACATGCACACAAAACAATAAGCTATATACACTTTGTCATGAGCTATTTAATCAAAGTGAAGCATTACAATATCCATTTAGAATTACTTATCATTTTGTACGCATTCTTGGCTTGATAAATAAAATCCACCATTTCTCCATCAATGAATGTAACAAAAAAACAAAAGTGGACTTGATATGTTATCATCCCAGCTCTTTTTATGTTGGTGAAATTGAACAACATTGGTGATAGAGAAAAACTTGTAATGAAAGGGGTTTGTTTATTTCTGAGTGGGAACATTGAATTGTGTGGAGAGGAGGATACACCAAGTGACATCAACTTAGGGACATTTTGTCATCCATGTAATTAAGTACGTAAAATGTTTTGATTGTTTAGGTGCTCTTTAAGATACCACTGATAAATATCAATATATTTTTTGAAGTAAATTTTTGTCAGTTCAAAAATTAGTGCAACATTGGCACAGCTTATTTTAAAGTATGCACTAGTAATTAAAGTTTAGTGTAATCAGAAACAAAACAAATGTGTTTCAGAATTTAAAATGTTTGACTAAAGAGTGGGAAAAAAACAGAAACTTAAGTAATAAAAATACAAAAAAACATTTTCATTGTTCAACTCACAATTACAAAAACTGAAGAACAATAGAAAGTTAAAGTGAACTAAAGTGAAAACAAGTTCAAATTTCAAACAATCAAAAGTTGAAATGGAATCAAATCTAAATAGGATTCAAAACACAAGTACACATTTAAAAAAAAAAAAAGTTATGTTGACCTCTGACTCAATCCTACTTTTTGTAATTGCAGGATAGGTTTTAATTTCTAATTTTTAATCATATGTAAAGCTTTAAAATTCTCTTTTTTAAAACAATTAATAGGATCCTTGTGTGAAATGTAAAAAAAAAAAAAATAAGAGTACAGTCCATTCCCCTCTAAGGGAACCAAATCTGAATAGATATAATGAGTTGAGGGCTCTCAGTCAAGCTAAACCTTTTAAAAAGATAAATACTTAGTAGTATAATTAAACTGCATTGAAATAAATACGCCACAAATTTCTCTTTGAAGACAATTTGCTATCTACTAGAGTAAAAAAACCAGAGTGAATAGATCTATAAAGTTGCAAATACCATTTAACGATGGTTGCAAATACGATTTAACGATAGCTTTCTCTTTTACATTTAACAAAATCGCATAATTATTGTATGCATCAAATGCTGAAAAGTGCTTGTCTGCATAAAATACAGTTACATCCAGCATTTATCTCCTGCAAGAGGAACATGCTCAGTTGTTTCAGCTGATTGACTATGGCAGGTCTCTTTGGGGGTCTCAAGCCACAATTTATAAGATGTTCAGGAAAACGGATGGTAGATTTGTGTCAGTCTTTGAAAAAATATTTTTTTATGGGGGAATAGCAGCTAATTATGGTAATTCTGCCTTTCTCATTTTTAGATCTTAATAGCTAAACAACAAAAAAAAACAACTATTAGGAATCCTATTTCACCATCATCAACATTGTGCTTGAAATAGCTGCAAGAACTACTATTACAGTTTAAAACTAGACTCTAGTTTTGGAAATAAAGTATGCATATTGTTGTATGCATTAACATATACAACATTTTTAAAAGGATTAAAACAGTTTTACTGTTTTTAATTCAAAACCAGAAAGCACATTCCAACAATTTTCATTGTGTTAATGTCTTCATAATTTTCATCTTGCCAGTTTCTACTTGTCCTAAATAAGCAAAATGGTGACCGATATAAATAAAAAAAAGTGTGAGTACTGTACTTAAGTTTGTTTTTAACAATTCAGCCCTTTGAAACACTTGACTTTGTCATATTTAAGTTGAATTGACTGCACTAATAATAAAATAACAATAATTTAAAGAAATGTAACTTTTTTCTTCGCTTTAAGGGAAATTCTTTTTTTTTTTTTAAATTATTATTTGTATGTATCATTTTGTGTTCAATAACAATCAAATGAAGTATTTTTTAATTATGTATTTGAAACAGCTTAGACTATACGACTATTAAGCATTAACAATATCTATTTCAAACATTTCTTGTATGACTATTAGGCATGGAAAATACTGCATTTCTTAATAATCTTCAGACTCAGAAGACAAGCCTTATTTAGGTTTACAAAAATGTATTTGTATGAAGTGGGTTGTAGGGGGATAAGCTGGATCTCTTTTACTCTCATTCTAAAGAAAGTATGTAAAATGTGTTATGGTTAAATCAAAATAAAATATTTCACACACAAAAAAAAACAACAACCCAAAATGCAGCATGGAACCAGCAACCAGAATTTTTGAGGCATATGTGTCTGAAAACTATAGTGCCCAAGGGTTACTAATTTAATTACAGTACTATTTCTTTAACTGCTAAGTACAAAATGAAATTTTAAAATTTAATGTTTTGCCTGTGTTTAGTCATTCATTTCCTTTCTCTTAGTTTCTAAAACTATGCCTATTCGCTAAGCACCCTGAGAGATAATTTTGTGCCTAAAATGTCCTAAAATATAAAAGCACAAATGATAAAGGACTTAACATTTAACAACATGTAAAAAAATGTACATATCACCAGAATTGTTGAACAATCCTTCATGACACAATTCAGATCTTTTCAATACACCACCCAGGTAAGCCCAACAGTTTAGTGAACTGCTATAATTCTAATTCTCATACTTAACACAAGATACATAAATAACATAGTTTTAATGTATGCTAGGCTAACAGACTAGCATGTCAATGAGAAGTCAAAACCATAAGTTTGGTCTCTGTGAGTAGGAATTAACATACTCTCTTAACACAATCACAGCCTTTGTCAAAAAATCTGCACAGCTGAATACATTTGAAGGCAGACAAGTGAGACCAAAGCAACTCCGCACAATTTTACTGGCAATTGATATACCGGTACAGTTTACTTCCAGATGAAGTCCATGAGCAGGGCGGCATTCATGAAAAGCAATAGCAGATTGGCTCAGTTCATCAGGCAACAATAAGATGGCCTATGAATAGACACCAAGTCTAGACATGCTCCGATTAACAATAGGACCCACAATTAGTCCAGCTAATATGGAGACGCTTATGTCAATGAAGAAGGCAGATGCCCCTTTTAGTTGACGATAAAACAAAGGGTTATTATGTTGTCCAACCTTCCATCCTTGATCGTTTAACCATAGGACTGTCATAGTCAAGATGCTGGCTGTTTACAGGTGAGCTGTTGTTACTGTGGCCCATGGGCTGAGCTGGAGATAGGTGGCCTGTGGTAGATGGGGAAATATGACCTTGGCCGACAGTAGATGGTGATAGATGGCCTGACATTGTGTGGTTGCTTCCCAGAGGAGATAAGTGACCAGTCATGCCAGGCGAAGGAGAAAGATGCCCAGTGCCACTGGACTGAGGACGAAGCTGTGTAGATGGGGTAGTGGTATCTCGAGGTGGTGTTATAGGTTCACTCTTTATATGCATACCACTCAGTGTACTAATAGCCAAAGGTGAAACTTGTCCAGACATACTTCCCATAGAATTAGGGCTGCAAGAGACAAAAGAAAAAAACAATGTGATACCTCAAATGAATAATTTTGATCTTTTATTATATTTAGGGCAAGCAAAGCTTTGTCAATAGTAAGGCTAAAAACCTACTATTTATATAGTGAAATCTGTTCCTTAATAAAACAGTACAGCTATTTCCAAACTTAAGCATAATTACAACTTTGAATATGTTACTTTAGTAAGTTGGGTTGAGGGATGCATGCTTGTCTGTCTACTTAGACCATCGTTATTTATTTTCATAGTTTAGATATTTGCAGTCTTACAAAAAAGCCTAAATTGTGCCGATGTGCCTAAACTCAAAATTGAAACAAAATGATTTTTGTTATAAATAGTGTGATCTAAACATTGAATCTGTAACCAGCAGTTAGGAACACTAGAACTGCAGTGAAATTGTTTCTGTTGAATTAATTTCAAAACACTATTCATATTCATTCAGTAACTTACTATTTAGAAGGCTTCAAATGGAGTCAGAGGTTTGAAAAAAGAGAAGCTCTGAGACTCAAAATAGGCATGGTAATGTGTATTCACAGCTTTTAAATAAAATGTATTACTCAGAGCCCTCAAAACCTGTGAATCTAACTTCTGAAAAAAGTTTCTTTCTGATGAGAAAAGGACAATCAATTGCCTCCATATCAGACATTTTCTCATTAAGTATTATCAGAAGAAAATGTAGTGCCACACAAAGTTTTATGCTTGAGAACAAATGCAAAAAGTAGCTTGCTCTAAGAAATATGATATTTAATATAATATGATTAACTGACATGTTTCCTCATATAAAGTATAGGTCTATTTTTGTAAGTTTACCCTATTTTGTGAGTGTCCTTTTATGTCTAGCATTGTTATGTGTGCAGGTGTCTGCTAACCCAACCTAAGTCTGATTCAAGATGTTCAAGTGGTTGGTAGAATATCCTTATATTGGCACCAAATTCCTTTATGCTTTAAAAATAAAGGCTACATCATGATGTTCTGTAGAGTGCCAACGTCAAAAATACGTAGGCAATGCTTATTGTTTGACAGATACATTGATCTATCCTATGTGGAGGTATATCAAATAAGCCAATGAGGCTGGGGTTAAAACAGGGGTGGCTTAGCAAGAACCAGCTATCACTGAACACTCACTAGTTAATGGCTTCCAAAAGAGATAACAAAAAATTGACAGCAACACATACATTTGAGCTGCTGATGAAATGAATCTGTATTCATTCTTCACACTTTTGAGTCAAATACTTTTGATTTATTTTGAGTAATTCCACTAGCTAGTTTGTTAATACAAAATGTAATAAGCCCTTTGAGTTGTGAAAAATAAGTTTAGAAATTAGTCTTGCGGATATAAATACATTTTATGCTACAGAATAAAATGTATGCAGTTTTGACTTGATAATTATTAAGTAATTATACTGTGGAAGCATATGATAATGGCCAAATATAGCTGCTTGGTCAATTGCTTTGCACTTTGGACAGTGGTCTAATGGTCCAGAGTTTGAAACATGCCTGCTATCCTGTGATGGTTTGGACTACAACATAATCTCAATTATTGAAGGAACATCCAAAATGTGTACAATAATAATATATAGCCAAGTCCAGAGTACTATATACCTGTGGTGTGATATCATGCCAGCATTTTGAGGCGAGTTGACATGACCTGGGTTCCACTGGTTGAAACCCATGCCTCCACTTCCCACCATCATGTCTTGGTTATTCATTGAGAAGTCATCTAAAAAAAAAGCATCCAAGAAAGTAGAAAAGGTTGATTTTAAATAGGAACAGATTTTTCATGGCATTATTTCTTTCTGTCAAAATTTGTTCCCAAAAAATTAAAATAAGATTGACTATAGGGCAATGATGTATGACCTACAGCCTGGGGAACTATATTTGGCTCATGAAGTGGCACTATTTGGCCCATTTGTCTGGTAATCCAAGTGAACATTGGCTTCAGGGGTGAAAACATTTGGGCATCATTGCCATAGAGCAGTCTAGAGGCCCCAAACCTTATTTGCCCTGTGGGTCCAACACTTGTGTCACAGGCGACATCAATGGAAAGATACAAAAACAAAATGAAATAGAGCAGAAGCTATTTAATTAGAAAAACTGTGAATGTGGAACTTTATTTGAAACTAACATCTAGATATTTGGTCTGCATAGATGAGGCACCAAGAACAATGAATCTAGTCCATGATGCAAAAAAACAGACAAACATGGATCATGCCTGTTTTGTCATAGTAAAAATCAGTTCACATTAACATTAAAGCTTGTTTTCAGATTTGAAAAAGTTTCAGCATGCAACATGGGGTAGAAAGTGCAAGTTTGCATCACTCTGAAGTACAGTTGCAAAACTGCCATCAGAAAATGTCTCAATTCTTTGCTTAAAATGTGAGGAACTCAATGACTTGCCCTATCTGCTGCCATATTTTCTTTTCAGATCAAACATGTTTTCTTGAAAGTTTCTATAATCATAGTCAACATTTCTTCAGCAGAAAAATTGATACTATTTCACGCAATATAAGCTTTTTTTTTTTTTTTGCATTTTGCTTGTTAATTTTGTGATAGTCTTTGACTTACAGCACTGAGAATACCAGGTTCCAATGGGTAGTAACAGGTGGAGAAGTTTGATTCAGTTGGGATAACCACCAAGAGCAGATAAATACTTTACTTCATATTTCAGACTTCAAAGAAACTTTATTAGTCAAAGTAAAAATAAAAGACTTACTGTGAGGGTAAGACGGTGAGTTCATAGTATGGTTGTAACCCATATTGTGCATGGTCGGTGTTAGGCAATTTGATGACCGAGTCTGTAAACAAACCATTATCAATAAGTTAACTGTAGTGGTAATACTAATAATTAATTAGGCCCAAAGTATACTGAAGTAATATTTACAAATATTGATTTGAGATCTCATGCAGAAAAACAAACAATGGAACTACAGTTCTACCTCAGGCACACTAAGATGGTCAGGCCGCGTAGGTCCCATCATACGTATAGTGTTGGAGTTAGGACGCAATTGTTGCGGTGTTGGTGTATGAGAAGGTGTTACGTTTGGAGACGTCTTGTGGTGGGACAAATTGTTGCTGCCATTGTGAATCATCATGTTTGGAGAAGTGACTGACATCACACCAGGAGAGCTGCATGGTGAGATGCGTTGAGGGTAACCGTTGGGTGTTGGAGAATGACTCATGTGGTCAGACATTCCACCTGGAGATAAAGTCAATGAAACTAGTTTAGGACTTTTGACATTTGGATAGTCTCAACCAGGTATAGTTAAAAAACAATTCATGTCAACTTAATTATCAAAACATTAACTTTAACATGGATCTTTTTCTGTATGGCTAAACAAGTAGTATATAGAAATTACAGAAGAAATATAAGTTTTTCATTATATATAATAAAATTAGCTAATGTAGTTTCCTTATCATAATGAAAATGTGACAAAGGAATTGGTTAAGTGACTGGAGAAAACAAAGTGTCAGAAAAGAAGAAAACAAACTATTTACCTGTAGAGTGTGGGCGGGGACTCAAAACCTGTGGCGGCTGCAACAACCCAGGTGATGCTGACATGTGGTTATGGTGGGGAGGTTGTGGAGTTGGGGGCATCAAGCCTGGTTGTGGAGATGGGTACATCCCTCCTCCCCCATGTAGAGGCATGTTAATTGGCATGCCCTGATTGTGGTACTGTTGCATAGAATGCTAAAAAAGAAAAAGAAAAATATATCTAGACCTACTGTTATGGGACCATACATACCAGAACAATATCTAGAATGAAATTGAGTTGTATATTAACACAAAATTACGTCCAATTATTTTAAGTTTGTACAAGATGCATAATACATAAAAACAAATATGTATATATACAGATACTGGTGCTTTGCTATGGCCACATTTTAATGGTCCACCACACTTAGTTTTGCCCAGTAAAATCTAGTATCTTAACTCCTGCCACTCCCCAAAAGCCCTACATAACTCTTTGACCATTCTTTGGCTCTGCAGTTTCTAGCCCTTATAACATTTCCTTTCACTCTTGAATAACTTAACACACACACATGAATCCACAGTTTAAGACATCTTTTTTATATGTGAAAAAAACAACAAAGGATTTGTTTTAGAAACTCTCTGACTATTCAATTTATATCTAAATGTAGATCTAGCCCTTATAACCTTTACTAACTTTGTTCACACAAACATCAAATATCAATATATGTTATTCAAAATGTCTATTTAGCCTTTATTCAAATATATAAGGAAGAATTAGGGAGGAAAACATTGAGATGGGAAATTGACTGCTGGTTGTTTCAAAAGTAATAAGTAGGCCTACTTAGTTATTCCAAATACATCATCATCAATAGCTGATTACACTTTGATTTTTTTTTATCTCCCCACAGTGTCAGCATGAGCCACATGAGTCCTAGTGACAGCTATAGGAGGCTTTCACTATTATTTGATATTATTCAATAAAAATAACCAAAAAAAAACATGGCAAATGACTTGATTTAGCTTTTGCAACACATAAATTGAAAGAGTTTAACATTTGATGTTCAGAATGAGTTTCCAATGTAGGCCTATTAACTTGAGTTAAAATATCATCAAACATAATAAAGCCTATACTAAACTTGATGTGCATTCAAGAATCTTAGCATGCCTGTGCATGTTGTTCATGAATAATTGTGTACTTTTATAATTCATCCCAATTAAAAACTATAAAATCCCTTATGTACAAATCCATTGCTTTAATTACAATAATTGTAGAATATTGTACAAATCTACTGGCATTTTTTGTAGCCTTACAAACAAAGAAATCTTTAGATAGGTTTTTGGTTTCAATATACATGCAATTTTAAATCTATAGGTACAAGTATACCATTATTATAAGATAATAATACACACAAGAAAAATATGATACTGATAATAAATTGTATTTTCCTCACCCTCATGACATTCTGCTGCATGACACGTTGATAATCATCAGGAATACGATCATATTTCTCATCACGTAAACCACTGCTGTAAGGGTCTGAGTCCACAGGCTCTGGACTTTCACATCCTTTGTGTTCTTTTTTATTCAGCGCCTAGTGGAGGAGACAATTAACTAGACAGTTAAATTGAAAATAATCTAAGATTTTGAAGGGCCATAGTTCTATGTAGTCAGCAGTCACATGTCTAGTGAACTAGCTTGTACAATCATATTCAGACATGTAGGCTACCACATATAAAGACAGACAGAGCTGGACACTTAGTGAGTTACAACAAAAAATGTAGACTGTCACTAACAGTTCTTAAGTCTCTGAAGAAAAAAACACACACACACAATAGTCAATACTAAATCAAACATGAAATTGTGACATAAACCAATACTCTTGGCAATAGATTCAAGATTAATTTAGATTCTAATTTTTAAGTCCACTTAGGACTAAATCTATCATCTAGATCTATAGAATTTAGCTGTATATGTATGAAAATATTAACTATAATTCAACCAAAGCTTTTAACAGTAGTGTGCTAATAAACTGTATATATAACAAGTAGTGAAATAGCTTAAGACTCCTGATTGAAATAACATGCACTCAAAAGTATTCTTGATTTTAAGAAAAATAAAAAACAATTCAATTTTGAAAAACTTTAGAATAAATGGAAATACATCCTATATAGAACTCATTAGTATAAAATATTTTCTTTGCAATTGCTGGACTTGAATCCAGGAGATGAATGACATTGAGCACTCTATGAATACTAAATCTAGGATGCATCAAAATTCACAAAAACCAAAGCATTGTTCAAACCCAAAATTAAATCTACAGCAAAGTAAAGTCTGAGAAGGATTGTTCAGATTCATACATTCAAACTGAACAAATAGTGTTACAACATAAACCTATAGGATGAGAGTTCAATAGGTGAAGAAAGAATTTCATATGAAATAAGTTACTTATTATTTATTACTGCTAATAATATACACAGAAATGGGCATTTACAATAGTAACCCCACTGAGTCAATATCTCTTATACTGTATATTGGATATGTTTTCGCCATTTGATGTCATGTTAGAGTAGTGGTTCAAAATCCTTGTGCTGACCTAATTACATGTTTCAGAGTAAGAGAATTCTATGGGAAAGGAATCTGTTTCTAGTGAAACAATCCTTTAACTTTTGATTATTTAAAGTTCTGCACCTAAATTTCTATTTAAAAACAAACAAAACAAAAAAAAAGATAATTAGTGCTACAAATGACTGTAGTACAGTAGGCGATGCATTTTATTTAAGAGAAAATTTTTAAAATATTAATATGAATGTAGGGGCCTTTAAAGACAATACAATCTGTTGTTTTTTTTTCTTTCTAAAATTTAGACCTGAAAATTGAATGGGCCTACAACAAAAATGTCTTTTTAGATAGCAACATGTACAATATAGAGTAGATGGTATTTCCATTCACAATATTAAATGTGTGTGCAATAGTTCAGCCTTAACCATTTTAATAGCCAATTGTGTTTGCTTGAAAAAGGCATGGTCAGAGTGTTTGTGTCTTTATGTACACTAGAGTTTCCATATAAGAAGTTACTTTTGTTCAAGTAGAATTCCTCTGCCTTGATATGTAGCACAACCACCAACCAAATATTCCTCATCATAATCACATATTAGTAGAAATCTCATTTGGCAGCCAGTATGACTATCTATTTGTTATCACATTCTTTAAAATAAATATTTTGTGCTTTCTTTCACATTGCCACTATATAGATATATTAATTCATCCAGAGATTTAACTACTCTTTATCTGGATTAACTATCAGCCTGCTATCTAGATCTACCTATATCTCTTTATTTACTTATTCCAATAGCTGTTGGACTTCTACAGAAATGTTTGCAGTTATCTAGATGCAAAGGTCTATCTACAACATAACTGGACTTTATCAGACATATTCTATGTATCTGCATTTACTGATTCTGCCAGGTGTAAATCTAATTGGATCAACTGTGAATCTGAATTCTACTAGAGATGTATCTTAAGTCTACTTTAATTTTACCAGAGATCTAGTCTATCTGAATTCTACAAGAGATTTGTTTACCATGATATCTACCCAGATACAGTGTATCAGCTGACACAGCAAATAATGTGCATTGCCCAGTAGACATGTTCCACATCAACACACACATACACTCACACACACTTTGATGATGCTAAACACATATACATTATAAGTGTGGGAGAAGAGGGGATTACACACAAGGATGGGGGACAAGATCACACAAGGACAGCACCAAAAGGCCCATGGGTGACACATACACGCTTGCATGGCGTTGGTTTAGAGAGAGAGAGAGAGAGATAGAGAGGGTAGGACAACACTAAGTGGTTCGTCTGCACTTCCACAAATAGGGATACAACAACTGCTTCTGTACTGAGTCACGTGATTTGTTTATTGTTAATAAACAGCTCATTGAAGATGGTGCTCATTTCTCTTAACACACCCGGGATGTTTAATTTACATGAATCTTCATTTATATGCCTCTTAGATAAGTTTGCTAATATCTGAATTAGATTGTCAATGTTTTTTTTTTAATCACTTGATATAGGTATAGATATCTACCCTATATAACCAAAAGAGAAATAAGGTATTTAGTTTTACAAGGAATGGCAATATGTATATATTTGTTTTTAAAAGAAAAAAAAGGGAGTGGTTTAGCTTTGTATGACTGACTAGCGCAGGCCAAGTGGCTCAGTACGGTTACCATGTAGGTGGAATGAGCACTGAGTGTAGACGATGGACCTTCTCGCTCCATCATGCTATGACCTGCACGCATTTCAATTTTCTGAAAAGATAGAAAGATCTCATCACGCACATGAACGCCTCTTGACTTGAGGAACAAAAACAAAAACAAATAAAATGGTGGTCTCTGGTTTGGTTGAGGGTGTGTACTTAATGAAACAAATGTTTGAGTTGGAAGAACAAAGTCGAGATGCCAGGAGGAGATGTGACTGTCCGCGCTGACAACAAACAAAACATTCTCCCAAGCACTGACGTCTGCTCCTGGCCATTCTTTTGTCTCGTGTCAAGTCCTGACTAAGATTTCATGATTGAACTTAATCCTATCATAATTTTATTCCAGTTAAAAACAACAGAGAAAAAAAAAGCAAGTAAATGAATTAAATACACGAATATGGACTTTGGATGGTTGAGAAATCTCTACGCTCAACACTTAGAAACTAGAGTTTAGGAATTGAAACAGGGTCACGGTAAAACTTGCTATTTCAAACATATGCACAAAAGGTTTGTTTCGTATTTAGAATTTCGAGTATTTCCACAAGACACCGAGAGACTGTATGTTTTGAATTTGTTAGGACTACAGAATTTATAGAGTACTATAGTCAAAAAGATGACATGTTTCGAAAAATGTCACAAACTCAAGTAACTGACTGGCATCTTTGGAAAGGAACTGAGATTCAGTGTGCACAGCAAGAAAGCAAAGTTGAAACAGTGCAACACAGACAAGAGACGTAGCCAGCAAGTTGAACATGTGCATGTGGGCGGGAGATGTCACAGCTAGCGAGGATTAAATTGGTTCTGTCAATGGAGTACTCTCACTGCTTACCATTACTCATCATTAGCATACTCCGCCATCCACATCCCTTTTACCTCTCCAACCTCGATCCTTAACCAAGCAATCACCCAATCAATGATTCTCATATTGCATTTAATGGACCCTAGATAGTCAAGACTAAAACCACTAGAATGTGTCAAATGAAAATAAGGATCTTGCATACAAGGACTACAGAGACTAGAGATCTTGAGGATCGTATATGAATGAACTACAGAGACGAGATATCTTGAGGATCGTATATGAATGAACTACAGAAACTAGAGATCTTGAGGATCGTATATGAATGAACTACAGAGACGAGAGATCTTGAGGATCGTATATGAATGAACTACAGAGGCGAGAGATCTTGAGGATCGTATATGAATGAACTACAGAGACGAGAGATCTTGAGGATCGTATATGAATGAACTACAGAGGCGAGAGATCTTGAGGATCGTATATGAATGAACTACAGAGGCGAGAGATCTTGAGGATCGTATATGAATGAACTACAGAGACTAGAGATATTGAGGATCGTATATGAATGAACTACAGAGACTTGAGATCTTGAGGATCGTATATGAATGAGCTACAGAGGCGAGAGATCTTGAGGATCGTATATGAATGAGCTACAGAGACATTCTGAGGAACGTAAACGTATACAGGACCAGATAAAGGGTTCAAGCTATTTGAGATTTGGAGCCCTTTTTAAATTCAATTTATCCACTGGCTACGTCTAAGTTGTTTACAAAACCAGATACTTTCTCATTTGCTAGATTGAAATTATCCCTGAAACGTTTTGAGAATTTAATTATCAGATCAGCTATTAGTTATATCTGCAACAAATATTTTTTTTCATGCCATTAGCAATACGGGGAGGAACAGAAAGTGTTCTCTCAGTAAATGTATTTAGATATGAATATAAAAGGCTTCAACTAGATCATTTTGGAAGAAATTATTCCGTAATGCATTTCTAAAAATAGAGAATTAGAGATCTATCAACTGCAATGGCAACGATCAATGACGTGTCACATAAAGAGATCATTAGTGTCTTCACAAGAAACGTACAAGTGCCGAAGTAGATTATAGATGCTACTAAAACCAGCAGAATGTAGTTACTGGTGTGGATAATCCGGTAAAGACATAAACTAAGACGTGAAGACCTGAATCAGAAAAATGGAGAGGGAAACCAGCTGTCTGAGTGCATGCGTGTGCAGAAAAGTTGGGAGAGAGAATGAGAGGAACACAAAAAAAAAAAAGGGGGATATGAAAAGAGGGAAAACAGGAGAAGAAAAAAAGTTTCTGCCGAACAGGTACGACACCTGAGTCAGGGGTGAGCAATGTGAAAACCATGCCATGAGCTATTTTTAATCTTGCCTATTTTGGGAAAGTGTTCCAATGGCATAGGCCACATGTGGAGCAAGACTGGAGCAAGAAAGATGTGGTTACAAGCAGATCAGCTGTGGGATCAATAGAGAACTGGGTCACATTTCACCAGTAACTAGGTCAATGTTAGACTTTGTACCAACGTTTGTCAAGAGTTCAAACTGGAAAACTTAGTTCTCTGAGCCAAGTTTGTACAGAGTGAAGACAGTTGTGCTAGCCGTCTCCTAAATGTAGAGACATTTAAAGAAAAGTTGACTTTGTGTGTTCATGAGTGTGAGATAGAACCTGTCAAAATACAAGAGAAGTCTCATGTTCTTTGTTTATTTATCAAGCTTAGGAAAAAAAAAAGTGTCTTGAAGTGTCAGGTCCGAACGCTCAAATGTTTATATACAATCTATGTGAGAGTTATGTGACGATCATTCTAGATATCTTAATTCTTTGAAGACACCCTACACATGACATCAGCTTACATTCTAAAGTGTTTGTCAACTTTAAGCGACGGGGGTGGAGATGGGTGTGGGGGATGGAGGTTAAAGTTGGTGGCTTTTTTGTGTGTGAAACCAGTAACCTATAGGCCTACTTTAATTTACACGGGTTGAAGGTAAATAAAGAAAGGGTGGGGGCGAGATATGTATGCTATATTATACACTCCTAGAAACGGACTGGATTAAGATCAATTTCAATTCATATTTCCATGCCCATGTAACAGAAAGTCCTACAGTAACTTCGGCCTGCTTTACCATTTCTCTACCCTAAATTATGGCTGCCATTGCTAACCTGTAGGGTCTGAGTATATCATTTCCATTAAACTTCCATGTGTCTGTAAAGTCAAGCGTGCGTCCTTTACTATTATGGATATGATTGCTATGGATATCACTGATGTGTTAACAGGAAACTGATTATGTAAGTTTACAGGGCATCGATTGGTCGGTTATCGCGTAGTTAAAAAAAATAGTATGTGAGTAAAACATTGGACAGCCCAAACTTGTGACCAAAGGTTCAGAAAATCAAAGCGAGGCGGCATTCGTCAATATCTGAATTTCCGATCAATAAAAAACAAAAACAGTCCAAGTTAGAAAAATGACAAACTTGGCATTATTCACCACAATTATCTGCCCCTGATTTTCCAGTGATTTTGATTTCGGCTCCGCATCGATCTCTGACATTTCTCCGCAAGAGTCACACAGACACAAGCACACATTGATAATAGTAAATACCATTCTCGCCTCGGAGTCAAAGCTCTACGTAATAAAACATTTTATTTTTAAGTTTAAACGGATGAATTTCCATAGTAGTCATTTAGTGCATGAATGTAAGATTTTTGATACTATCAGATCTAGTATATGTTGTCTAGAGCTTTTATATCAATTAGTAATTACATAAAGTTTCTTGACACAGCATACAATGAGTGTGGATAGTCATTAATGAAAATCAAATTGAATCAAATCACTGCGATTTCTCGATTGTTGCAAAGATTTAAAGCATTGGCTTAACACAACAATGAAACTTGAAAAATCAAGATATGGCTGGACAATTGTATTTGTTCTGAAAACCATTAAACCTAGATATTACATGTGCTATTATTAATAGTCGGAGCTAGTGATGGGCAAAAGTTAACTAAAAAGTTAGAAACTTTTAGTTTAAATAAAAAGAAATTAATTAAGGCCAAAGTTTAACTAGAAAATTTTTTAAAGTTAAAATCTAAGTTTAATTAATTTAATTAAAGTTTAATTAAAATTTGTAAAACTTTTCAACATGTGGTAGCAGTTGAAACGCACATCCCTGGTTTCTGGCCTTGACAGTCATGTGATATCAACAACTTTGATTATAAAAAAAAACAATGATGCAGTTAACAACTATTTTGTCAGTATGCATTTGAAGAGGGTAAAGTAAGATGCTGGTAGAAGTTATGGAAGTCAATATGTGCACTTGAAAGTAGAAGTATTAAAAAAATGTTGTTAAACATTTTCTGCCAAAAGCTTCCGTGCAATATTATGAATGGGATTGTTAAGATTTCTATATTTTTTTTAAAGTCATTTGGTGGTGTTTATAGTGGGAATCTGGTTATTGCGATTTAAGTCAATACTTAGTGGTTTTAATCAATTCATTTGGGGCAAAAAATAATTTATTATAACTGCAGGAACATCAAGTACACCCTTTTTATAGCTTAAACCTTCGATGAAGCCGACAGGAATAGTAGATTCTAATCTCTAGACTATTATTGAGTTCTAGGCCTTTATAGATCTAAAAGCTTTAGGATAACCAACTCTAGGAAAAAAAAACACATCTTAATCCACATTGCATCCTCCCTGACCAAAAAGTAAATAGACTGTGTCCAACTGATTTTAACAACCTGGTCAGGTAGACATACACATGTAGACCTAGTGTACTGTACGTGTGTAGTCGATGATTCTACAAACTACCCTGCGTTTTTTTTTTCATTGAGCGTTATGCGATAGTGTCGAGTGGTTAGACAAGAAAATAACACTGACATGGTTAGCATGTACGTAGCTCTATCTTTACACTAAAATAGTTACACACCCTTCCTGCCCAAAAAGTAGACTGTGTGTCCGACTAATTTTAACAATCTGGTCAGATAGACGTACACTTGTAGGCCTAGTGTACTGTAGTGTGCAGTCCATAATGACAAGACCACCCCGCGCTTTTTTCCTTGCGCGTTTAACGGTTATGTAATAGTGTTAGTTGTATTTTTAGTAGTCAGACAAGAAAATAACACACTGGCATGGTTAGTCAAGCATGTACTTCGATTTACACTAAAATAGTTACACTCCAACAATTTCATTTCTAAAGATATGAAATTCTAAATCTGTTATTTAATAAGAATTTAAACTTTATTGGTTTAAGTAAGTTTAAGTTAGACTTAAATTTCCATTACATAATAAGTTAATATATATATTTTTTAAAGTAACATTCTTTTCAGGGCCGCCGCTATCTATTGTGCAATGTTTGCATTGCACGCAGGCGGCCGACTTTAGGGGGCGGCCAAATCATTATTCCAAGGTTATTTTTTAAAATGTAGTTAAATAAAAAAAATTACTTAAATATTTTATATAAATTCCAATTATTCAATTATCATTTGAAAATATAAACGACATTCGTACATAAGAAACTATTTTGGAAACTAGAACAGCGTACGAGGGATTCCCACGGGTTTTTCGATAGCTTGTAATAATTATTTTGAGTCGAATAGCCCGCACTGTAAGTAGATATATTACCGGTAATTACAAAGTACAAAGTCAATTTTAAAAACCTTTTCACTGGGGATTGGGGCGCTAGTTCCTCTCATGTGGAGGTGCGAGGCGCAACGTTCTGACAAAAAGAGGTGATATGGAGTGTGTGTTTCCTAAGAGGCAGTGAGAAGAGATTAAGCGAGTGATTGGTGGTTATACAATGACAATGGTGAAATTAGAGAACCTAGTACAAATGTGAGACGATCTTAAGATTTTATTTTGTTGTGAGCTAGATTTTGTTTAAATATTAGTTTATTTCATTACTAATATCTATATTTCATCTCAAGTTAACTCGTAAATAATAAAAATTGTATTGAGTTTTTGTGCTCAAAGAATTTGTTCAAGTTATTTAAAGTTAATTTATTTTAAAAAATATATATAACGCCTACATCGGCTCATTTGTACTAGCTATTTGAAGCTACAAGCCAACAACCGACAAACAACAGGTGGTGGGGGCGGCTTAAAAATATTTAGAACCCTTGCCGACTTAAGCGAAACCTTTCGTACCTTCAATTCTAATTATTTACTTTGTATTAAACTCCAGAAAAATATTCAGCTCTGAGTTGCTTCATTAGTTGAATAAATTTCTAGGCAACTCTGAATCCGTGTATGTCAGATGATTGTGGATACAATGCACATCTCTTCAAAAGACAATCGTGATAATTATCATGAAAGTGTACAGAAAGTTGACAAAGTTCCACTGTGAGAGGCTTTTCTAGTTCGAGCTTTTTTTTTTTTTTGCTTTAACTTACAATAACAACCAAGTCCACTTCCATACAATAACAACCAAGTCCACTTCCATACAATAACAACCAAGTGAACATGTCCACTTCCATACAATAACAACCAAGTGAACATGCCCACTTCCATACAATAACAACCAAGTGAACATGTCCACTTCCATACAATAACAACCAAGTGAACATGTCCACTTCCATACAATAACAACCAAGGGAACATGCCCACTTCCATACAATAACAACCAAGGGAACATGCCCACTTCCATACATTAACAACCAAGTGAACATGTCCACTTCCATACAATAACAACCAAGTGAACATGTCCACTTCCGTACAATAACAACCAAGTGAACATGTCCACTTCCGTACAATAACAACCAAGTGAACATGTCCACTTCCGTACAATAACAACCAAGTGAACATGTCCACTTCCGTACAATAACAACCAAGTGAACATGTCCACTTCCGTACAATAACAACCAAGTGAACATGTCCACTTCCGTACAATAACAACCAAGTGAACATGTCCACTTCCGTACAATAACAACCAAGTGAACATGTCCACTTCCGTACAATAACAACCAAGTGAACATGTCCACTTCCATACAATAACAACCAAGTGAACATGTCCACTTCCATACAATAACAACCAAGTGAACATGTCCACTTCCATACAATAACAACCAAGTGAACATGCCCACTTCCATACAATAACAACGAAGTGAACATGTCCACTTCCATACAATAACAACCAAGTGAACATGCCCACTTCCATACAATAACAACCAAGTGAACATGCCCACTTCCATACAATAACAACCAAGTGAACATGTCCACTTCCATACAATAACAACCAAGTGAACATGTCCACTTCCATACAATAACAACCAAGTGAACATGCCCACTTCCATACAATAACAACCAAGTGAACATGTCCACTTCCATACAATAACAACTAAGTGAACATGTCCACTTCCATACAATAACAACCAAGTGAATATGTCCACTTCCATACAATAACAACCAAGTGAACATGTCCACTTCCATACAATACAACCAAGTGAAACATGTCCACTTCCATACAATAACAACCAAGTGAACATGTCCACTTCCATACAATAACAACCAAGTGAAACATGTCCACTTCCATACAATATAATTTTTTTGAGCTGTCAAAGTTATCGATATACTGCATAAATAGATCATGACTATTTTCATTGTACTATAGGCCTACCTGTTGCAGCTCATCAATTACAATCGTAGCAAATACAGAAGCATAAGTGAGTAGTCAGAACGAGATCAGTTTTTAGTGTTTTATCACATAGAACCAAAATGTCAGATTTCTGAAGGCAGGTAAATCTGAACTTTTTATAGTGCATGGTTCATAGTTGTATTTGAGGGATACAACAACGCTACGAATATGAAAGGAAACAATGGAATGGTCTGCAAAAAATGGATTTAAATTAAAGGTCTTTTTGAAACAGTGTCCAGCTGAATCTTATTGGAATTTTATCTGAAAAAAAAAGAGGGTGGCATTTTTAATTTAGCACGCAGGCGGCCACAACCCTCGCGACGGCCCTGATTCTTTTATAAAGGTTTTAATATAAGGCAAAGATACAAGCACATGCACATATATATTTATTTAGACATCTTTTTCCAAATTTTATTGTGCATTAACATTTATGTAAGAAGCATCTTCCTTATTACTGATTTTATTATGGATAAATATTTCTATAATGTTAAAAGAATAAGATCGAACCGTAGGCCTACGGTCGAATGATTATAGCTAGGTCTAGATCCCCCCACCCTCCAAAAAAAAAAAAGCTATGAAAAAGTTTGCATAGTTTAATTAATTTTCGTAAGTTTAGTTTAACTAATATTTCAAATTCACGATAAACTTGTAGTTTAGCTACTTTATTGTAGTTGAAACCAGGGGTGGACTGGGTATCAAAACCGGCCCTGGCATTTCTAAACCATCCGGCCCATAAATTGTATATTATATGATGGATATCCATTTCTAGGTCTACCTGTCCTCAAAATCATTATGTTAAATTTGATAATGTATCGATAGATGTGCACATGCTTACAGTGAACACTTATTAGGAATAAAGGCTTTATGTTTCCTTTTAATCGTAAAGTGTATGGCCCTAAAAGGGAGAAGATCTACCGATGTAGGCTATTACATTATTTCGGAAAATGTGTTTAGATTAAATGAGTAGGCCTTAGTAGAGTCTGTAAAAGATTTCTAAGCAAATACTTCGCTCAGAGGCCCCTTCCCCTGAAAAAGGAATACTATGAAAAATGTAACAATTTAATAGTGCCATCCATGCAGCCCTTATCTTATAAAATACAGACGTGGTTTAAAAAAAAGAAGATACTTACTGTGGTCCTACCGGCCCAATTGGTTACCGACCCACCGGGCATGTAGCCGAATGCCCATATAGCCAGTCCGCCCCTAGTTGAAACTTAGTTTTAGTGTAACTTTTTAAATTCAATTTAGTCGACATTGAAAGTCGAAGCAGCATGTGTTCATATATCGTAAACTATATAATTAAAATGATTGTAACTAAAAGACTTTCATCATGGAAACATAAATGTTTAATACGTATAAAAAAAAAAAAAAAGCTTCAAAATAAGACAAACCGAAACAAAAGTCAACCGATCGAGCGGCTTCCCCAAATGATTCAGAGCTATTTGTGAAGGACCGTGTTCTTTTTGGCCCAGACGTTCTTAGTTTAGACCACTTGAAGGGGGTAGTTGCTATTTTCTGCCTCAAGGTCGACTAATTTTACATCTTGGAGTATAAATATACTCCAGGTTGAGCTCAGGCAGGTGAAAGATTGTTTTTTTTTAAAAACTGTGTTGATTGGTTAAGATAGCAAAACTTTACTCCATGACCTGGATATATCTACGAGTAAGTGTATAGGGAAAAATTGTTGGCCGATCGCGTGTTCGAGATAGGTGAATGAAATGAAAAGTTCAAAGGAATGATCTTTGCGGGTAAACTCTCATCAAATAATAATTTCCTCAGAGATGCTGGCATCAACTCTTTATGGACTTTGACATTTGAACCTCAGATGACCACACAACACTCTAGTTGGTCACACATGTCAAAGGTCAGATATCAATGTTTTACACTAGTAGGAAACAATTTGGACATACATATATTCTGTCCATAGGTTCTTATCAATATATTTTATTTATCAGTGACTCAAATATTTGTTTTGTTGTACATGTTTCGGATGTTCTTCAGAGTTGAAGATAGTCTACTTCCTAACCTCCCGCAGGACGACGGGGGATGGCAGCCGGTAGGGTATGAACTCGGGACCATCGAGACGACCGGACGACAGTTCGAAATGAAACTTGAAAAGTTGATAGTGAACTTATGATCTCAATAATTTTAAGCATTATGTATTCCCCCCCCCCCCCCACCACATACATACTTTCAGAGCCGTTTTTATTTTCACTTAGCTAAAGGAATACCTCTATGCTCGCCTAAAAGCCCCGGGGGGACGGGCATGTCATGTCTGGTTGCCTGACCTCCAGTTCTCCTAAAGTCTGCTCCAACTCCAAATACAGGATAAGGCTAAGAACTGACAGGAAGAAAACAGGTCGGACAAAAGTAGAGAGGCAGACAAAAGTATGAAGGGCGTCAAACTGGTGAGCGCCTCATGGGCGACAGAAAACATGAATAATGGGCGCTGATCGATTTAACACATGCTCCGACAGACCCGAGGACACTAGCAGAGAAAGCTTACTAGGCAGATCTGTTTACCAATGTAGCTTTTTATTGAGAGGCAAATCAAACTATCAACCAATGAAAATCTAAGTCTTTCTACTAACCACCTGAATGTTCTCAAACCAATCTAACCAGACACTTTAGAGAAAACTTAGTTAAACTTGGTTTCTGTTTGAAAGCTCCTCGATGGCTTTCGCAAAGTGTTTAGCGGGAACTATTACATTCGTAAACACGTGTATTGACAGTGAATGGAGGCAGGCATCATTAGGAGTTCGAGAATTCTTCAAAAGCATCGACACTGAGTAGAAGTGCTTCTGTATATAACGTAGTTTTTCTTTAGTGACGGACTGCATAACACACGATGCCTTTCTAAAAAAAACAAAACAATATTAAGCGAAAGGAAAATGTGACTGAACGCTACAGGTGGTCTGTGTACTCGTACACTTTCTACTCCTTGAAAACTGCAAGTCAAATAAATCATGAACTTGGCTTGTATTTCAAGTAGAGTCGTTTGTGTGTGTGTGTTTTTTTTAGAACGTAGTTACTTTGGCAATATTTTGTGTGTGTGTGTTACCACTTCCTCTATCAACCCATGGGAGATCTAATTATTGGATGAAGACCACATAAAAAAAAGGTTTTAAAAAATAAAATTTCTGATCATAGTTAAGATTTCTGAAAGATCTAGAATGTTATCGTGAAATAGAGAAAACCAACCAGAAATCAAATATCATAAGACAGAAAGTAATTTAATCTACAACCACGCTTCACGTTCAGATCAATTTCGTCCAAGTCTCAAATAATCACTGACATGAAAACAATAGAATAGACAGACATCTAGTCTAGAATGTTCTAGTCAGCTGATTGGCTGAACTGAACACAAAAAAATAGGTTCCATTTTTTATCAAAAGAGAAAAGAGTGAATGTGCGTGAGTGTTATTCACCAGCTGATGAGTCACGATGCTGATTCCATTTTGAAATGTCCGGCATACTAAACTGTAAACTCAAATTCCATCCATCCGTAAGTTGATCACCTGCCAACATCGTGGCTAGATCAAGGCTATTCTTTTCAGCGGATCTCACAATCCCTGACCATGTTAACAGTGATCTGCTTTAATGCATACAAAAAACAAAAAGGGGGAGGGGGATAAAGCGGTCTTTACATTTGTTCTATTCAAAGAAGGAATATGGCGGACAATAATAAAATTGCGTCTATAATGGAAACAAAAGCGATGCAGTTCCGACCGGAACTTCTACAAAGCCCCAAGAAAGAATGAACAGTGAAAGCTGCTTAACTTTGGCCCAAGCGTTCAAGTCAGATCCAGATGTTGTCTAGAGTCTAAGCGTGATCATCTCCACCAAGTATTCAGCCTAAGTTTTATGTTTACAATCGAGTTGTATCGACCTGTGCACAAAAACAACAGGCCTAGTAATCGAACACCATACACAGATCATCCAAAATAACAACAACACAGAAATGAAGACAGTATCTAGAAAAGAAAATGTTTGCAACTTCCAGAGACAAGACAATTGGAGTGTTTTGTATTCTGTAAGCTGTTATGTAATTCTGTAAACCAGAGAAACAACTTTTCTATTTTGTACAAGAATATCACATGCTGGGTGTCCACTATGTGAAATAGATACATATATATCATCTGTATGTCCAGTAATAATACTGTTCGTAAGTAAAAGTTAATCCAGTCGTAATGATAGTGCAAACAGAGAAGGGAACCTTGACACTTTGGAATCGCTGTTCTCGTTTCAACCTATACACTATCCCATCATTCCCTAACAGCCTCTTACTGCCTGAGCATCAACTTTTCTAAGGCTATCTCAAGACAACGTTTCACACGATGCCATCTTTAATCTCACATCCTGGACATAGAAACATACCGCTGCACATGCGCCAAAGCAAAAAGACTTAACAGAGATAAATATCCAATTCACAAGGGACAAATGCGATACAAAGATACAATCCAATGTTGACCGGGGGGGGGGGATGTTAAGGTATAGCAAAAACTGAAATCAAGCAATAGTAAGGTAGAAGTCTGGCAAGAATCAATGGCCCTCTGTAAGCACACAATCTCTCCCTAGCATAATGAAGTGCACCTCTATCTCAGACTGAGCTAACGTCTGGTTATCCTCATATCTGTGGTGCATGACAGATACAAGGGTTCTTTTCAGGAGCTTTTTACCTCGAACTTTCTGGTGATATTTATCTACTGGCTCTAACTGAACCTTTCCATTCATACAGTTCGCCATAAGCTTTCAAAGAAGTTAAACATTAGTGAAAAGTGTTTCTGCGCTAGATATTAGTAAGACCAAAAGTGTTTAGAGCCAGATTATAACAATTTCTCTTTTGTGGTCAAAATGTAAAACTCTCCCTTCGACCCCCGAACCTCTTTTTTTCTCCCTATATATATATGAAAGTGAAAAAAAAGTTAATTACAGTTTATTTGATCATGTGCACAAAAAGATAGACCTTTATTGTTATACTGTTCTCTCTTTGGGTATATTTAAACTGACAGTGCAGACGACAAATTTGATTGGCCGAGTGGATGAGTCACGTGTCTGGAAACAAGTAGGTCACCCCAAGTAGGCTTGTGACGTATCCAAGCTGAATATTACTGTCATTATTTCCGCTCAACAACTTCCTCCCTTCTATGACGTAAGAGGGCTACTAAATTGTACAAGTCGATTCTCCGTTAACCAGGAGTCGTCTCAGAAAGTTCTTTTCAGATTCTCCTCACCTTTTCAAGTAGACAGCCTGGAAGTGTGTGTGTGAGTGTGTGTGGAGAGAGAGAGAGAGAGTTGTAATAAAAATGGAGAGGGGCTGAGAGAGAGAGAGAGAGAGAGATGTAATATAAATGGAGAGTGGGGCAGAGAGAGAGAGAGAGAGAGAGAGATGTAATATAAATGGAGAGTGGGGCAGAGAGAGAGGAAGGGAGAGAGAGAGAGAGAGCAATGCTGCGAGTGAAGCAAACATTTTAGAAAGTAACCCTTGAGCCAGAAAGAACTAGACTATATGATCCTTCAAGCTAGCCCCCGACGAACAAAAGGCTGAAGTGTCCTTGTGTTGCTACTTTAAGATAACTCGGTCTGGAGAACTGATAAGCCTTTTTCTGTTGTCTGATGACGTTACCGACATAATAACTGCGCCTTGTTGCCTCATGCCCTGTTTACTTGCTTCAACGACCAAATGACTTCACAGTATTGTAGTTACCTCCCCCCTCTGGGTGCTTATCTGAGCTAGAATAAAACTTGTGAAAGGAAACAATTCACAACTTCACACAATTTAGTCTCACAGTAACCACATCATGCACTTCTGTAATTATATATGACACAGTATGTGGTCATGAGAAATAGATTGCCTTCCGTTGTAACGCATTGGTCAATGAAACACAACAGTTGTTAAAAAAAATTTATAGACAAAGTCACAAGACTACATACAAGTTTAGAATTGTGTAAAACATAGACTAGTCAGTAATGAGAAACGAAACACACACTCTGCCACCATGTAGTTCGATGCAAGCACACTAAATATGCAGCCAACTGATGTTGGACCAGTTGGCTCTCTCACACATCCATGCCACAATGTAGTTCAATTCAAACAGTCAATATACCCCCAACTGATGTTAGATCAGTTGGCACTCTCTCACATCCATGCCACAGTATAGTACACTGCTTACCTCAATGATATCCTTATTGGTGCGACTCTCGTGCGGTTCGTTGTACTCTGTGTATTTCAGCAGCACCTTGTCCATATCCGTGCTGGCGTATTGAAACAGTTTGTTGGAAGAGTTGAAGATGATCAGAGCAATCTCGCAATCACATAGGACACTCAGCTCATAAGCTTTCTTCATCAGACCAAACTTCCGTTTGGTGAAGGTTACCTTCCGAAACAAATTTAGTTTAAGGCGTTGATGTCTTAACAAACAGTGTCAAATTTGTATACATTCAGTAAGACATTTTTTAAATTGAACATTAGAGCTTCGAAAAGACATTATGAGACACATTTTCTAAAAGGATTACCAGAAAACATGAATACTATCAGAAAAAAGATTAACGGAGGACATTGATATTTAGAACATAAACATTAGCACGTGTTTGATCTTTACCAATACCTCGGTTTCAAGAGCTGACAAGATTGCATATGTCAACAGAGGAAACTGATATTTAAAATAATATACTAACATTCAAATTGTAAGACTTAAACATTTGGATTTTGGTTTGCTGAAAATTCCTATGGGGACCACCAATGGTTTGTTTAGTATTATTGGTCTATCTTGAGGTCAGCCAACCCAACGGTCACAGCTTCAGTTCTCACCTGTCTGTTCCTCTCATCTCCAATACGGGAGATCTGTATTTTCTTACGTCCCATGGTCTTGCTGGTTAGTTGAGCGCCCTCCAACGTGATGGCTTAGTTGGGACCACAGCTTGGAATGAAATCTGCTGACAAGGGACCCTCTTAGTCAATGGCACCGATCTGATAGGAAAAGATAAAAGGAATAACAACTAAATGACATCATTGTATGAAACATCTGAAAGTAAGCGCATACACAGCCCAATAAGTGACGTTTCTAAGTTGGGTTATGGGAACAGAAAGATTGTTGGGGAGGGGGAGAGTTGCAGCCAGCTCATTGGTAATGATTTAAATAATAACAGAGAAACCCATCAGGGTAGACAGACAACAAGGTGATTGATACGATGTCGGCACTGACAGAACATGGAAATGAAAAAGAAATACAATGTTATGTTTCAATAACATGTCTCTATGAACACTCTGTGATATCTCAACACCAGATTGGAAAGGAGAGGTTCAGAATTTCCATATTCTTAATCGAAAAGAAAAATAATAGCGTTCTCTCCTTCTCTCTCTCTTTCACACCACCCTCCCAAACAAACAAACAAAACATCAAAATCTCTCTAGTACATGCAGTAAATCATATAGCGACAGTTACACAATAAATATAACAAATTGATAAGCAGAAGGTGTTTAGCCCTAAAAAGTTATGTGACGAAAAGAACAACAACTATCCTAGTTAACTTGAATAGTTTCTATGCCTGTATCTAGAGTGGCCTAGACTGTTACAACGTTAACACATACAAGAGAACATGATGCTGCTTACATTAACCGGATCTGTTTCAGTCAAACTATTCATTGGTAGTCTTAAAGACCTCGTCTACTTGGACACACAACTGGCAGGCAGTGAAAGAAAAAACTCAACAGTTGCTGTTAGCTCACCAACGAACTGCAGCCTGTGAGCTGATAACCCAGCATCAGTTTCAAGACCTAATTTCCACCTTGGTTATCTAGAAAGTCTTGTGTTCAGACTTTGTGGAGCGAGCCGGTAAATAGGTTACACAGGGCAGAGGATCGAAACTTGTATAGAGGGGTGTGTATGTGAGCGTGTGTAACACACTACTAAATGTTTGTATCACAACGTACTACTAAATGTTTGTATCAAAACGTACTACTAAATGTTTGTATCACAACTTCTCAAACCAATGTAATGCCTAATTGAACAACTGGTATTCTAAGACGCACGGTTAGAATGTCAAGTTTCTAAATAAAGGCATGTACATAAGCTTGGCCAACGATAACTATAAAGTGTGTAGGTATTTGGCCAGAGCTAGACATGGACTAGGCACATACGCAAGCGCTAAATAGATGCATACTAGATCAACGCTAAATTCATGACAACGCTAAATATTACATAGTACTTGGTCAATGCTAGACGTAGGCACACTTAGTGAACGCTCAGTTCATACAGAATTGGTCATATACATTAGGCCTCTATACACGCTGTATTTTCCAAAACTATCGGAAACGAGGGATGGCTCTATCCGCAGCTGAATTAGAGAAGTCCTCCAACATACTACCTATGTGAACGTCAGTGTGACTCAGAGGTGGGGCTAGTTCAAGACTTTGTCACAAAATAAACAAGTAAAATTTATTTTAAAAAAAATACTTTTTAAAAACAAAAGCTTATGTTGAGTGCAATAGCATAGGCCTACTTGTCTTGAATCATTCATGTAATTAATTATTTTTTTTACATCTAGAGTTCTAGATTAACAATAATAAATGTGCGTAATTGGAAATATTTGCTCAGTGCACAATGGTGCAATCACTTCTGTGCACCAGTAGGGAGGGGGGAAAGGGGTATTTGGGAGGTTTCAGTGCCACCTTTTAAAATGCTATATATATATATATATATATAAAAGGCTGCTCTAGTATGAATTCAAACTCGAGGTCTAAAGCCTCCATGATGGAAGGCCGACGTGTTAGCCATTATTTATAAAGATAAACGGTTTTATAGTAAAAACACAAAACTTTTCTTCCCTTAGCTTAGTACACTTAGATATAAAACAACATTAATTAATTACGACTGTCGATTAATAAATAAATTATTTTTTGAATGATTCATACGTGGCCATCGACAATGAATAATTGTGCAAAGTTTCAACTTGATCCGAGAATGGGAAGTGGGAGAAATAACGTGTGCAAGATTCCACTCGGACAGACCAGAGTTCATAGAAGCGTTGATTTAAAACAAACAAAAAACAAACAACCACATCTAGATCTATTTAAAAAGAAAGAAATTTGTAAAAAGAAAATGTTTCCAAGAGAAATGGCTCCAAAAAAAGACGTAAAGAGAAACAACTCTTGTCTAATTGTGGAATTACTTTTTCATTACTTGGCTAAACAGGAAATTAGAATCGATTTGAAAGTGATCAGATATCGTATGCTAAAGGGGGGAGGTCCTTGCGGACGACGCAACAGTCAGTCTAATAATTAGGAATGAAAACGAAAAGATTAGATTAAATACGTTTTCATTTTCACGACGAACTCAACGAAACAAATTAACTCTACAGTGACATCTTTTAAACAGAATTTCTGGACGTATAATGAACATCTAAAAGACGGACCAATACTTTGTTATTAAATTGGTATTTAGATGTAGACTAAAACACCGCTATGTCTTTTATTCGTCCAAACATAATATTAAAGTCTTGACAACGTTGATTAGATATCGCTATGATAAATGGCTCATTATTTGTCTGCTCCACTTAGAGAGGTACTAGATCTATACGTATACATTGTATATAACAACTTTTCTGAATTATTTAGTCAATGGAACCCCAGGACAAGATTACTTAACAACTTGAAAGGACTGACAGATGAAACGTGTCTACGAGATGGCACCTGATCAGAAACTATCTGAGATACACAAAGGTTTTTCTTTTGTTTTTTGTTTTTTTTGTCCTGTGGCGCGCGTCTGTTTTGAACAGCTTACTGACGGAAACATAGTCCAAGACAGAAACCCAGTTTTAGTAAAACTCAGAACGAGGATAAAAGAGAGACATAAGGTTCCGGATGTACACCCCATGAGATCGATAGTCAAATTTGGGTCAGTGAGGGGCAAGCGCACACATACACACGTACGTGTATTCTCTACTGTAGGGTAGGAGGGGCAGTGACCAACCCAACATAAAAGTGACAGAAACTGTTCACTATAATCCAAGTAGTGCAATGCTGATTGGGTAGAAGTTTTCTTGGCTACTTATCACCAAGACATCATCTTTTGCCTGCAGGAAACTATCGTACCATTTGGTGAAGACTGAACGATATCATGCTAAACAATGAGATTTACATGCATTTAGTACAGTATATTTTTTTCTATTCTATTTCTAACTGAAAAATAAATGTATTGATTAGAACACACTCGGCTTGTATAGCATATTTGTAACTAATAGACCAAATGAGACAAACTATACACAGTTTGTTCAATGTATACCAATTCCAACAAAATAGGCTCCAATCTACTGCAGGTCTGTCTCATAATGCTGGGATTAACTATAAACTAGGTTAAAAATCTACTATCAAATGCAGGTCTATCTTAGAACTCTGAGTTAGGCCACAATAAGCAAAATTAAAAAATCCATAAAAAACAAACAAAAAAACAACGTTTATCTAATGGTAAGAACTCCACACTTATAACTATATTTCTCGAGAATATGGAACTAATTTCCCCTTTTCTATATCAAGCTAAATAATTAAATACCAATAATTAATTTACTAATTGGTTAATTTTTTTCTACTGATTCAAGTTTTGATAGGTACAATAAAAAAAAATTTAAAGTTACTTTTTGTTCATTGATTGATGTCTAGTCTATGCCAATGAATGATGGCGCAAAGTTTCAACTTGATCCGAGAATGGGTGTGGGAGAAATAACGTGTACACACTTTTTACCAGACAGACAGTGAGTTGATATAAGCTTTGTAAAAAAAAAAAATAGGCTACAAATCTACACATTTCTGCTGCCGATTCTCCGTGTTTTCGCCCGAAATTGCAGTGATAATGGATGCAAGGGGAAAGGGGGAAGGGTTGGAGTGTCTTAATAAGAAAATCAATATCAGGGCAGTTCGATGATAGAATACAGCAGTGTTTAGAAGCATCTCACGAGGCAACCTTTAGACTTAAACCATTTTTAAGTAGGCTGCATATAGGCTTTTAGTCAAAATGAGGGAAGGGAGGTGGTTCTTTAATTAATTTATTTTACCTCTTCCTCTGTCTTCACAGAAAGCAGTATGTTTGTCTTTCAACCGAAAAACTTCTTTCTTGACTTATTCTTAGTATAAGTCTCAAGTTCAAGTTACTCACATGCTTTACACATTATTATATTTATTGCACAGGATTATAATTGTAAATATTAAAGTTTAGTTTTTTTTAAAATAAGCCTGTTTATTCAATTGAAAACAACAACAACACTAATATGTATATATATTTGATATTTCTATACTAAACAAAAATCACTGTCCCCCTTTTTTTAATAGAGACCAAACCTTGATGGCCTTGCTTCACATCCTGAATCAAGCGATGAGTTTAAATTCATATTTGAGTCTGAAGTATCAAGGATGTAAAGTGATCGGTCTAAATAGTGCCTCTCCCCCCCCCCCCCCCCAAACACAAACCGCCACAAGTTACTGTTTGGAAAGAAAGTTTATGTGAAAATGTTATCACAAAAAGTCAGACTGGCTCCTATCACCGTAACACACCCTACACCAATAGATAAACTTGTGACGTTCAAAGACATATGATTTCAAAGTTCCTTATGGAACCTATTCAGGAATTTAAGCTCAAGTGTTTCAATGAACAAACACAAGAGTTCAAACTGAGAAACTAATCTGTCTGAAAGAGTTCAATGGAAACTAAATGAAACGCATTCATCGTCAACCAGTTGCTTGTTGAACTCTTAGCGTGTTCTCTGTGCTTAATACATTTAATAATAACACAATGACTGACAAGTTAGGCCAGGCAAACACAATGACCAGTTAGGCCAGGCAAACACAATAACAAGTTAGGCCAGGCAAACAAGTTAGGCCAGGCAAACAAGTTAGGCCAGGCAAACAAGTTAGGCCAAACAAACAAGTTAGGCCAGGCAAACAAGTTAGGCCAGGCAAACAAGTTAGGCCAGGCAAACATGTTTAGCCAGTCAAACAAGTTAGGCCAGGCAAACACAATGACAAGTTAGGCCAGGCAAACACAATGACAAGTTAGGCCAGGCAAACACAATGACAAGTTAGGCCAGGCAAACACAATGACAAGTTAGGCCAGGCAAACAAGTTAGGCCAGGCAAACAAGTTAGGCCAGGCAAACAAGTTAGGCCAGGCAAACAAGTTAGGCCAGACAAACAAGTTAGGCCAGGCAAACAAGTTAGGCCAGGCAAACAAGTTAGGCCAGGCAAACATGTTTAGCCAGTCAAACAAGTTAGGCCAGGCAAACACAATGACAAGTTAGGCCAGGCAAACACAATGACAAGTTAGGCCAGGGAAACACAATGACAAGTTAGGCCAGGCAAACACAATGACAAGTTAGGCCAGGCAAACACAATGACAAGTTAGGCCAGGCAAACACAATGACAAGTTAGGCCAGGCAAACACAATGACAAGTTAGGCCAGGCAAACACAATGACAAGTTAGGCCAGGCAAACACAATGACAAGTTAGGCCAGGCAAACAAGTTAGGCCAGGCAAACAAGTTAAGCCAGGCAAAGAAGTTAGGCCAGGCAAACACAATGACCAGTTAGGCCAGGCAAACAAGTTAAGCCAGGCAAAGAAGTTAGGCCAGGCAAACACAATGACAAGTTAGGCCAGGCAAACACAATGACAAGTTAGGCCAGGCAAACAAGTTAGGCCAGGCAAACAAGTTAGGCCAGGCAAACAAGTTAGGCCAGGCAAACATGTTTAGCCAGTCAAACAAGTTAGGCCAGGCAAACACAATGACAAGTTAGGCCAGGCAAACACAATGACAAGTTAGGCCAGGCAAACACAATGACAAGTTAGGCCAGGCAAACACAATGACAAGTTAGGCCAGGCAAACACAATGACAAGTTAGGCCAGGCAAACACAATGACAAGTTAGGCCAGGCAAACACAATGACAAGTTAGGCCAGGCAAACACAATGACAAGTTAGGCCAGGCAAACACAATGACAAGTTAGGCCAGGCAAACAAGTTAGGCCAGGCAAACAAGTTAAGCCAGGCAAAGAAGTTAGGCCAGGCAAACACAATGACCAGTTAGGCCAGGCAAACAAGTTAAGCCAGGCAAAGAAGTTAGGCCAGGCAAACACAATGACAAGTTAGGCCAGGCAAACAAGTTAGGCCAGGCAAACAAGTTAGGCCAGGCAAACAAGTTAGGCCAGGCAAACAAGTTAGGCCAGGCAAACAAGTTAGGCCAGGCAAACATGTTTAGCCAGTCAAACAAGTTAGGCCAGGCAAACACAATGACAAGTTAGGCCAGGCAAACACAATGACAAGTTAGGCCAGGCAAACACAATGACAAGTTAGGCCAGGCAAACACAATGACAAGTTAGGCCAGGCAAACACAATAACAAGTTAGGCCAGGCAAACACATCAAGTGTTAGAACGTGTCCCCGCCTCCAATAAACTAGAGAAACAAATCATTTCGGATCTGATCATGTGTATTTCTGCTAGAAGGGGACACTAGGAAGTGTTAGTGTACTTATGAGACGTCACCAACATTTGAGTGCAGTTCTTTTTCTTCATCGAAACAACGTTAAATAGTAATCAGGAACAAACAAATCTACGAAGACATCGCTGCGACTTTATAGAAGAAAAATTCATCATTGAACGAGAAAGAGGATAAAGACGGATGTGTTTACGTACAATCAGTTCTAGATCATCAGTACTTCCTCTACAGAAAGGAAGTGATTTACACTATAGCTAATAACTTCATTCTAAATAGAGTAGTTCTAACATAATATACAACTATTGTACAAATATAATTTCCATCTATATAGAGTAGCTCTAATATAAAACACTACTATTATACAAATATAACTTCAATCTATTATTGTACAGATTTAGCTACATCCTTTATTCTTAACACATTAAAACAACAACAACAAAAGAACAGAAAAGAAAAACAAAAGAACACTTTTTTTCATACATTCCAAGACAACCGTCGCTTACCCCCCCCCCCCTCCCCTTTTTCCCCCTTCCTAGATGAACATTTCATTTCAATGTCCAAATGTCAACGCGAATTAGATTTTGATCCTTAAAAAAAAAACGTGAACCATGTTTCAAGACAGCAAGAGACAAAAAGGGATACTGAATGAGCGACAGTGGCGTAGACAGGTGCCAGATGAGGGCCGAGCTCAAAGTGTGACTTCTCCACTATCGAATGTAATAGTTCTTCTTCTAAGATGATAGACACATAGGAGATGTAATATCACCGGAAGGAACGTGGTCATAAAAATGTCCTCCCTGATAATATATACAGGGGTAATAAAACACCAACAACCACAAGAGAGATAGCATCACAGACACAGTGAATGCAATAACTCTGTAGTTCATTGCCATTTATTGTAATACCTCAGAGTTAGCATATACTGAATACAATAAGTCTGTAGTTCATTACCAAGAGAGTATAAACTGAATGCTATAAGTCTATATTTCATTACCAAGACAGTATACATTGAATGCTATAAGTCTGTATTTCATTACCAAGACAGTATACATTGAATGCAATAAGTCTGCAGTTCATTACCAAGACAGTATACATTGAATGCGATAAGTCTGCAGTTCATTACCAAGACAGTATACATTTGAATGCAATAAGTCTGTAGTTCATTACCAAGACAGTATACATTGAATGCAATAAGTCTGCAGTTCATTGCCAAGAGAGATAGCGTACACTGAATACAATAAGTTTGTAGTTCATTAGCATTTATTGCAATACCTATATTTAACTCATATATTTGTGGAAACTAAAACCTTCCGAGTGGGTGGGCTCAAAAACCTTGGATGTAGAAAACGGCTCTAAAGATGTTCCTAGAAATTAGAAAGTTGCTGTATATCATTGAGACCAGAATGCGACTAGCTCGTTGGCCTCACGGGGAAAACTCTGACAGTTATATACTATGTCAAAGTATAACAAGAAATCAATTTAAATTTGGCTAAAGACCATCCGTCTTTAGGGATTTCATTGAAGGGTTTAAGAAATTAATGTTCAGGAACATTTTGCGCATCGTCTTCTAAGTCTAGATCTAAAGCCCTATCATTGGAATAGTATCAAGAGTAGTTTATAGTAGATTATACATTTGCTTAAACAGGGTTCTTTCTCGGGAAAAGGGAGGGGGAGTATAAAAAATGTTCTATATTTTAAAACTCCAACATTCATTAGTTATTAAGAAAAAAGAGTAACACTTTTAGTAAAATCACTAAATTTAGAAAGCCTTCAGGGCAGAAGACTCAAAAGTAAAGTAGCAATTATACATAAAACACTGAACCATAATCTTCATATACAAAAACAAAATTTAATAAAATACTCTGAAAGACACAAAGATAAAGGCACATTCCTCGTCCCAAATTTGTACAAATACTCCTTCTTCCCTAGTGCTATTAGAGCATGGAATGGGTTGCCTGAGCTAGCCAAGAAAACCAGTGACTTGGCAGAATTTAAGTCATTGGTTAATATGCATGAATAAATGCATAACGCGTAGGACGTAATCATCTTCTTTTTAGAAGTAACGTCTGTATTATATAAGATAAGAAACTAATCGCTCTATCCATTGTATAAAGGATGTATTATCTTTTTTTTTTTTTTTTTATAGTATTTTTTGTTTGTTTCAGTGATTAGGTAGCATGTGTACAATTTCTATGTGGACTAATACTAAATGATCCGAGACTGGGTGGGGGAGAAAAAAAACTTGTATAAACTTTTTACCAGACATAGAGAATGAGTTAATATAAGCTTTGTAAAAATATAGATTCGCAAAAAATATGTCCTTCAATTATGAGCACGACATGGCGTAAAGTGTGCCGATGTGCCAAAAAACTCAAACTCATAAAGGACAAATTATAAACTAAAGTAAATGTCGCAAAAAAAAAAAAAGAAGTGGCTACTATAAATGGCTGTGTAACCTTGTGTTCGTTCTGTAATGAATACGTTGCAGGGAAGTTGTACTGCACGTCTAGGTCACACGAATATATCTAGGCTCCAGGGGCGTTACTAGGGATTTGGGGGCCCGGGGGGATTGACCTCTTTGGGGGCCCCTTGCATTTTGACATTGGACATATGACATGGGATAATGTACGCAAAAATATATAAGCCCCAAATCAAATTGGTTCAGTATATCAGTAAACTTAACAAAAAGTAACCAAGACTCTTTTAATGAATAATACCTTTGTTTATTAGTTAAATAATGCACAAAGTGACAAATCTAAATTGATATCGCTTCACGTCGTGCATTCTGTGCAGCAAAGACTTCTATAACATCAACTACATCGATACTTTCCAGTATTTGTGACTTCACTGACATTAAAGCCATGATAAGCCTTTCTTGTGTAATTGTGCTCCTGAGATAGCTTTTGATGAACTTGAGCTTTGAGAATGATCTCTCACATAACGTAATGGAAGTGGCCTGAGCAGTATTCGGAGGAGGTTGCAAAGTTTGAGCACACGTAATTACCATATGAAGCCTGTTTCCTCAATATGTCTATTGGTGATTGTATTACTGGTTTGTTGATGAAAAGTGCTCGTGCATCAATGACATCATTGAAAAAGCGATTTGCCATTTATTTCATCATACAAACAGGAAAAGTAGCGCAGTTTGTCATAAGCAGGTCTTCATCTAACAGGTGTCTTGGTTCAAGAAGAAACCCAAAGGTATCCATTTTCTTTCCAGCCTTTGAAATCTGTCCAGCACTTCTGTCGCAACACGTTTAAATTGCAGCTCTATTGACAGTCCTACATTAGAACTCAACTTCCCATCAAGTCTCATCTTTCTTCTGGTTGTTTTGATTACAGGGAATCCATAGTATTCACTGCCTTCTTTTGCTTTTTCGATGGATTGGGTTTTTGTCAGTTTCTCATCATTTTGTAGAAAGAATGAAAGGGTACTAATTTCTTTAGCAGCTTCCCGCATATGCAGTCCAGACTTTTGTAGTTTCTTCCGAACTATAGTAATTGGGCGCAAGAGCTTTGACCAGAATTCAAGACAGGCAAAAAAATCTTAATTTTCCACTGTATGAAGAAGATTCTGTGCTAATATTATATGGTATTATGTCATTGTTGGTTGTTTATGTTTTCTGCGCAAGCAAAAGGATTCAGAGCATACAAAAGTGGGAAAGATCCATATCTCGTTATGCTCAAGTATAGAAATACTCCGATAAGTGGACTGCCGTATTCGCCATCACAACTGCTGACGAGTAGAAGACTCAGGGAATCATTCCAACTGATCCCAAACTATTGAAACCATCGGTAGCTGAAAATGCAGAGACATTACTCAACGAACGACAGATGAAAAGCAAAGTGAAATACAATGCAAAAGCAAGACTACCTAAAGATTATTCTGTCGGAGAACTCGTCTAGGTCAAACATGGCAGAAAGCAGTTGTCATAAAAAAAACATTCAGCACCCAGATCTTACATCATAAAGACAAACGGAAAAACATACAGAAGAAATCAACGCTTTTTGAATAAGAGTTTCGATGAAGACATCTCTGGGTACTATGATACCGATGGAGACAATGAACTGCAACTGTTGGAGAACTTGAGAGAGAACTTGTGCCAGTCAAGACAACCAGAAGTGGACGAATTGTTAAAGTTCCTAGTAGACAGGGCCAGCCTTAGGCCACTGCAGCCTATGCGGTCGCAGTGGACCCCGCGCTTTCATAGGACCCGCGCTAATACTAAGTGTACATTATTAAATTAAACCATTATAACGTATATATATATATAAAATAACAGGGTTTTCGCGACATCCTGATTTTTCAGGGCCTCGAGGAAATCTCATGAAAAGGCAAAATATTCGATAAAGTCTCGAACTTTTAAAAAATTTATTCAAATCTCCTGAAGAATAGACGAAATTGACATTTTGGGGTGCCTATAAATAAAAAGTGGCATTGCGAGCTTTCATTTGAAAAAAATTTATTGCAAAGACGAAAGTAGGCCTATTTTTCTATTTCAAAAAAAAAATAATATTGACATTATGCTCATCCCTACCCAGACTAGGCACCGCTCGATCCGTTTCGCATAGGGCCCCGCAAATGCTAGGGCCGGCCCTGCTAGTAGATATCACTCTTAAGAACTTTAAATAGAAGGGTGTGATAATAACTTCAAAAGGAAGGATGTGCTAATATTACAAGATATTACGTTATTGTTTGTTGTTTGTTTTGTGCGAAAGCAAAAGGGTTAGATGGAAATAAAAAGAGTTTCCATTGGATTGAAGAAAGATGAATAGAGGGGTAATAACTCGAGTGTGAAGTTTAATTCTGAAATTATAGACGCCAAACCCGAATAATGGACTATTCTAGCATTATTAAGAATAACTTTTGGATCTGTTATACTCGATTCTGTAAATTTTGCTTCAAGGTTAATTAGTGTAGCCATAAAATACTCGCCATTTAGATCTATTATTAGTAAAGGTAACAAGATACCTGGAATTCGCTGTATATCATGCAGTTTTATTCGTGGCAACAAAGTTTAAAATGTAAAACCAACTTTAAAAAACACTTTGATTTCTGTGGGAAAAAATATTTTTAAAATGTCAACAAAGTCAACGTACTGATAGACCTAGAATTAGGTTTAGCCCTTGTGATAAATTTAATCCATAAATGTTGAAAAAAAAAAGACACCCGTTGACACTATTTGTCAATCAAATATATTAAATTTATGTATTTACAAATAAATTTCGGACACCCATTTGGCCCCCCCCCCCCTTAGGTAGGGGCCCGGGGGGATTTTAAAATTCTCCCCCCTCCCCCCCCCCCCCTTAGTTAGTCACTGCTAGTCTCATTAGTCTATTAGCTTACATAAGTCTAGGTCACACAAAGATATCTAGTAGCGTAAAACGAGCTTACATAGACCTATGCCAAAACAAGAAAAACATTTTAAATTATTTTTTTTTAAAAAGACAATAACTCTTGTATACAACTTATAGAGCGATTAGTTGCTCTTAATAATAAGTTTATAATAACTAGTCTTTCACGTCTAGATTATTGTTATTGCGTTTACAGAGCTTACATAGGGCTAGGCCAGACAAACACACTAATTCTCGTATATAGAGCTGGCATTGGCCTAGGCCAGACAAACAAAGTCTCGTATATAGAGCTTACGTAGGCCTAGGCCAGGCTGACACATCAAGTCTCGGGCTGTCAAGAAAGACGAGACGATGCCATCAGATGTATGAACATACACAGAACGTTATCTTTTTTTTTTTTTTATTTTGTTCAGTACACGGTGTGTTTCCATGACAGTAACATTTTCAGGTAAACATAGCACATAGAGAGAAACACATACGCGCGCGCGTGCAAACACACACATAGACCAGCTCCGTGTAACATGACACGATATCTGACCATAAATCTAGCCGCTGAGGGGAAATAAGAGGTGAACAAGCAGGGAGGGTGAGGAAGAGGAGAAGGGAGGAGATGATTACAAGGATGGAGTTAATCGGTAAGGAAAGGAGGAGTGGGGGGGGGGCTAGAACATGAGACTAGGGTAACAACGTCAATGGAGGCAAACACGAGAAATTTTCTTTGAGAGAAATCAATGAGCGGTGAGTAGAAGCGTTCCAATCATTCCATGTACGAGTTGAGCTTTGAACTGTCTCATTTATACGCTGGAGAGATGCACGAGGGCTAGGCGAGTCTCCTGATGTGTGTGCTACCTGGCATTTCCAGGTGTGCTATCTTAACTGTCGATCCAGACTAAAATTCTCTACCACCCGAAAACTATCGACATTTGAACCTGTCCTGAATATCACGTTCAAACAGTCACAGTCACCAGTGCTATTCACTTTTTAAATCTAGGCGAACTAATTAAATAAATATCAAATGTGTAGACACAAAATGAAAGGACACAGTCGGACAACGACAGACACGAACACCGTGATGAAGCGAGAATACCGAAAGTTTGATTCTATACTATTCAAAACAGCATTAACCCATTCATCTATGTGTTATGCCAGCTAAAGAACCGCATCTCCTAAGACTTTGAATGCATACAGATATAAATCCTTGGCACACATACTAAATCTAGCTCAAAATTAGACAGGATTCCGACATGTTTACACACACACTAAAAAAGTGCAACTCTTAACTCTACTGGATAGAAAGTGCAACTCTTAACTCTACTGGATACAGAGTGCAACTCTTAACTCTACTGGATACAGAGTGCAACTCTTAACTCTACTGGATACAAAGAACGGAGTGGGTTTTATTCTATAACACGTAATACACCTTTCTTTTTTTTTTTGTTGTCTCCCTATAGCCTCGTTCTGAAGGACAAAATGGCCACTCATAAGCTGTTTAGACTCTACTTCTTCTCTTCATGTAATGCCATGTACTTATAGAACTCCACAGAGGAAGGAGATTTCGTTTTTTTTGTCGATATAGACAAACACTTTAAAGGTTTTCTGGTGACACATAACAAAAAACATAAAACATATCGTTCCGCAAAGTCACCACTGCCGAATTTCCAATATGGATGAAGTCCCCCAGAAGCAAAGGCTCTGCTCTAATGGCAATGTCTATATGATAATGAGATTGTGTCTACGTGTATATTTGCCAATAAGTACGTGTGTCAGGACACACATCCCCTCTGCATGTACCAGTACGACGGGTGGATACTGTCCTCCAGGGAGGCTTGTGTACCCCAGTCAAACAAAACGAGACTGCTCTGTCAACACCAAACATGCTGAGAGGAACTTGCAGATACACCGGCATGCATAAATACATCCCACCAAATTTTCCCTCTGACGTCAACACCAAATAATACTTGAAAAGTATCATTGCAAACGTTGGTCTCCGAATACTTTTTGAAATGACTAATATCAACACATTTTAACATATATATATATATATATATATATATATGTATATATACACTTTCATCTAGTTAAGGAAGATTTGGGAGTTTAGATCCGCCCAGCCACGTTCAGTTTGTTTTATAGCAAGCATATTTAATATCCATTGTTGATGTGTATCAGTTACATTCCTGCAGGCCAAATTGTTTTACTCCGGGAAACATCGAAATGAAACAGCTGATGAAAACGTCAGATAGTAGAACTCAACGACTCCCCAATTAATTGTCCAAACAAATAGAGAGACTTCTCTGGTTGTAGACGTTGTTGTACTTTCAAGCAGCTGATTCTGTTCAAACATTCCACACAGAACACGGGGTAGCGTAAATCCACCGATTCACTTAATAGGTCTTAGATCAAAACTCTAACACTACAGTATGTCATCATTATGTTGCATTTCTAGCCTTAGAAAAATTAACTCATCCCAAATAAAAAAAAAAAAACAACATAAAACTATTTGTCAATCGGTAATAGAACAAAATAATTTTAGCTTAAAAACAAACAAACGATCCTTTACGAAGGGAATTAATCCTATCCCCTTCATTGGAATGAATACACAAATAAAGAAAAAAAAATAGTTTTTCCAAAAACAACAACAACAACAAAGCGTATATTTAAGTGTAATTGTTGTGTCAATTCATGTAATGTTACATGGGGGCAACCCAGACAGAATCCATCTGTGCGATTAGAAATATTTTTACCAAATCTTTTTGTTTAGCTTTAAGCTTTCTCAATGCTCTATGATCCTATCACTTTTCTGGATGAGTTGTGAAAGAGCATAACCATTGTCCGCAGGTGGTCGATTTAGCTTTTCTTTTGGTCTCAAATGTGTATCCCGCGGCCTTCGTGAGTGACCTCCAGCTGTCTCGTTCTGAGGCCGCATGCTACCAGGTGCTCCCTTCTATGTCAGCCAAGGAGAGTTGACGCATAAGCTGGTCTTTGAAGCGTTTCCGTGGGGCGCCTCTGTTACTTCGACAACCCTTACAGCTCACAAAAAAAGACTGCCTTTGGCATATGCTCGTCTCCCATACAGTCTTAGACTTGAACGAAAGAAAGTTACGCACCAAAACAAAAAGTGTTCCTAAGTGCTTAAGCAGAAGGAATTATTGTTTTGTACATTAGACATTAAAATATCCTAAACATTTTTGGTACACCTAACCGCTACGGTTTCGATCTTGAAAATGAATTAGTTGTCGTTCAGTTAAGAACATATTAAATGTTTCGTATTTTATTGTCCATGGTAGTGAGAGAATTAGTGATGTTCAGTCGGTCAGTGGTCAGGACCAAAAAGTTTCTATTGTAAATTTGATTGTATGCTACAAAGAAAGTGTGATTCTCCTAGTGCCAAAAAGTGCACACAAATTACCTTTAGAAAAAGACAAAGCTTACCAGCATGGTTTATTTTGTTCACTGTTTACACAATCTATTTATAGCTGAGCAACATAGATGTACATTGGAGAAACAAAAGATTATTTGGAAAAAGCTGCAATATTATCGTCTGTTTAGAAGCTAATTGTATGCGTATCAACATCTTCACTGCATGTCAGGCCACCACTTTAGTTTCAAATTAAATCCTTTAGTATGAAAGTCATTAATGTCATTGAGGCTTTTCCTAATGTTAAAAAAAAAACAACAATGATACATTTAGCTCCCTTTAGAGGAATACATGAGGAAATACTGACAGTAGCCTCATGCCTTGGTGACGACAGACATGATGTATTAGTACAGGATATGGTCACAAGACATCTGCCTACTTTTAAGATAGTCTTGGCGGTAACATCGCGTGTAAGAGTAGATACAATCTAGTAGACTACACAGTCAAGGGCGACAACCTTCAGTGGTGATAAGCTCGTGTAAGTGACCTAGTTCACGCTTAGTTGGTAATCAATCATTACAACCCATAGCGGCGGTTCTAACACTTTAAATCCATGTAACAACTAACGGGAGTTTAAATCCATGTAACAACTAACGGGAGTTTAAATCCATGTAACAACTAACGGGAGTTTAAGGAAAACAACAAAAACAAACGGCCTATAACTTTTTGGGTCTCCTGGGGATTTATTTTTTCTTTAAAATGGGTATTTTGTTTGCAGTTCTCCATTCCTGTGGTATGTCTCCAGTTCTCCATGTATGGTTGATAAAGTTAATTATGCAGTTTTGGGCCCGCGATACTAGTCTCCGGATTATTCCATTTGCAGTTCTAGTCTTTAAACACTATGTCACTTTGATACGATACGCTCAATTTGATGGCATCGTTTAGTTAGCCTTGAGGTGTCATGGTCAAACTATTGTAAGAAAATGGACCACTCTTTCCATCCCATAGGATGCTTTCTATGACCCATCCCCGTGCTTACCTGTCACCAGAGGAGGAAAAAAAAAAGCCTTGAAGGAATACAACAGAGAGAGGACTGGCACTGAAGAAGAAAAAAAGAATGGAAGAAAAAAGCCGCCAAAGGAATCCTTTGGTCTAATTTTATCCCAACCTGTGTCTAAACTCAGCCGTAACACCCAAGATATAAATACAGTACATATACACAGGTCCAAAAATAGCACAAGAAAAAGATATATCAAGCTCGGTGGAGTTTAAAAATAATGACACCAACGATTCCATTACGCTGGAAAAAAAAGGGGGGGGGGGGTAGAGTCGGAGTTTTTGTCTTTTTACTTTGACATTGCAGAATGTAGATAAGGTCTCCGTGATCTTTAATTCCATATATTCACGTCACTGCAAAGGTGAACACGAGGTGAAGTCGCGTTATATCTTGGTTCCACAGGACTGACAGAGACATAGATCTAGTGCTGGAGTGTTGGGGCACTCTAACAGTTCACGTACATAACTAAAGTTTGTATCACTCTAGGTGTTCACGTACATAACTAAAGTTGTATCACTCTAGGTGTTTACGTACATAACTAAACTTGACTAAAGTTGTATCACTCTAGGTGTTTACGTACATAACTAAAGTTGTATCACTCTAGGTGTTTACGTACATAACTAAACTTGACTAAAGTTGTAGCACTCTAGGTGTTCACGTACACAAATAAAGTAATCAATCAATCAATCAAAACAAAACATGTAACGTGATCTATAAATATAGCCATGTTATGTGAAGTATACAAATAAAAAGTCTTTTAAGGTTCAATGGGGGAAAAAAGCCACTAAATGACTTACTTACTCATAGCTCATATAGTAACGACTTGACCTGTCCAGGCCTGTCCTGTATTAAGAGCTCGTGATTGATATAACTGACCAACAACTAAAGCTTCACCTTTAGATTACAGAATTAAAAAAAAAAGAATAAAAAGAAACAGGCGAAAAAAAAAAAAAAAAAAAAGAGAGAAACAAGAACTTAGTGGAGAGATAAGCCGAATAAAAGCGAGTTACCCCCCCCCCCCCCCCGTAACTTCCAATGTATAGAGAAATCGGGCGACAAGACTTACCAGCTCAATCAAGGTACGATATCCTTTGATAGCAAAAATAAAAACACTATCGGGATGAAAGGGCTTCAAAGTGTATCATTGAAAAACACAATACACAAAAAGATAAGCCATAGGCACTGAATTAAACACGCAGGCTGCAGCATCCATTGTTAATCCATCAACTCAGTCCAAATATGACGTCATTTGCTGTCATCCAAACAGACACACATAGTGCATCGCTCATACGCGTCAGGCGGGAAATGAAGGTAAAACTGGTTAAGACCGTTGTTGTGAGGTGGAGGACTTGGTAAGTGGATGCCAGGCTGAGGTAGACCAGGACGTTCAGTGATGGTTATCGCCGCTCGTGCATAGGTGGAGTAGCCTAGACCTCCCCTTCCCGACCAGGAAGAGAAGAGCTCTCCTGGTAGTGGCACAGTAAAAAAAGAAATACATAAGTAATATCAAGTAAACAACTGACTTCCTTTTTATTGTGTTCAAGGTTCTATCGTATTACAGGTAACCTGAAGAGACACAAATGCATGTAAAACACATTAAGCTCAAAGAGAATGTCTTTTTTTTTTCTTTTCCTAAAGATGTCAGCGGAATTGTCTGTTTTAAAAACAATGCATTTAATAGCGGTCGTTTTGATTCAGAAGACGAAAACATCAAGCCATGCGAGAAAGGTAATACACAAAATGGCACAATCAAAAGTCTATAAAAGTAAAATGGAGAATGTATCACAGAAAAGTGTGTTGGGGGGGGGGGGGGAGGGGAAACTGACGACGTGTTAAGAAGGGGACTACGACCTTTTGCCCTCACTGCTAAGATGTGTGGCTTGCCTCCGCTACCACGTCTTTCCTAACACTTAACAATGTTATGAACTCCATGCCGTTGCTATCAGCATTCAACGTGTGCGTCTATCTGGATCTATATTAAGACAATATCAAGCACTCTGCCATTGCCAGGAGCCACTTAATGTCTAATTATAACGTGACCTAAGTGGGCCAGCGCCTACATCAAAAAATGTGGTTGAAAAAAAAAAAGGGGGGGGGGGGACACTGTTGGTGCTCGAGAAATGAGACACGTGAATGAAACAAGACACGACCACACTTCTCACACAAGACATGTGACATCATAGGAAAGTCCCCCACTCTGTACAACGGAGTTGTATGATGTCATGAGCACTACACATGATGACAACACATGCACTTAGCACAAATGATGTGAGATGATTTTGAATGATTCTTGAACTATCTGATAGATACAGTCTGTTGTTATGATTCACTCGTCAACTGACACTTCTATTATTTCCTATAACAAGCGCGTGCTGGTCTGTTAGATGAGCAGAAGATAGAAAGGATTTGTAGAAACAGCTAGAGATCAACAAGAACAAAGAACTGGGCCAGATTATTGGATCAAGTGTGTCACATGACCGGACCAGCACTCAAAAGTTCTCGGGCATTTGTTTTCGTCGTCATCCTAGAAATAAAATCAACTCAAAAGTTAAAAACCTTTGAAAACCAGGTTAGTAAATATCAAAACAACACAAACATTAAATACACAAACACATTTACACTAGTTAGTAATCAAGATGTCAAGTACCTTTTTATTCCGTACAAAATTTTAAAAAAAGATCCACAGAATCAATACTTTAAGATCTTGCAAAGAAATTTAAATAACAGTATTCAGACTTGTTATTGTTTGTAAATAGGACTCACACATAATTCCACAAACCAACAAAAAAAAAAAAAATGAGTAAAAAAAAATCGAAAGTTCTTCTCGCCCAACAAACTTTAAGAAATTGAATGTCACGTGACATTTGTCTAAAAGTCTGGTAGACAGGGAGACATTGGGTCTGAATAAGAAATGTCAAACAACCGTAGAGACATTCCATTTTGTCCAGTAATTGGTGGACATTTAAGAACCTATTCATCTTACTTCCATCTAGAGAGAGGCCTCAGCAAGATGCACTGCTAGGAATATCCAAATAGGTCTTGGCTCATTTCCGGTCTCTTTCGTGAGGCGGCGACACTGGACCTCCGAGCACGCACACTAAAAGAAACCGGAACTTGAAATTTGCCGAATTTTTGTTTCACTTCCTGTGGAGTCTGCCTCCCAAAAAATATCTACCTTAAGGATAATATGCTTTCCAAGATTAATATAGTGGTGCAAAGTTTATTAATTTGTAGCAGTATTACTTTTATAATTATTAAACACAGTTGTTGATTATATTTGACACTCCGAATAATATTTCTAGACCTATATTTTATCTTCAGAACCAAACATTTAAATATATATTTTAAAAAAATGCGTTTGTAACTTTGTGAACTAATTGGTTAATATATATCTGTGGTATATTGTTCTTGTATTTTTCTAAACCAATAATGTAACCTAAACTGCCGGTCATTATTAACTTAATCATTTCAAGATAACAGAGAAGTGCCTGATAACTATCAGCAACTTTTGTATTTACAGGAATTACATCATCTTTTTTTTTTGTTTCAGAATTATGTATGAATCATATTATAAACTAGAACATATTTTAATATCGATTCTAGAATACAATTTCTTAAATTTCTTGGCTTAAGTAACTTTAAGTGACGGTCTGATAAAAAGTCATAATTAGATTTGATTGTCAATAAGAAGGGGGTAGCAATAGCTCGCTAACAATTATAAATGGACCATGAAAAAAAATTCCTTTAATTAATCAAAGAAGAACAAAAAAAAAAAAAATGAAATATTCGCAACAATGAAATGATTACATTTGGGTGATGTGGAGATGTGATAGACAATTGTATAACCCCTGAAATGAAACATTGGTAGGAGTCTCAAAGTAACGACAAGTCATTGTCAATATTTACACACATTGTCCTTATAGTCAGAACTGGGTGTATCGAGCAAACTACATACGCACGTGCTCAGGGCAACAAAGGCAGAGAGCATCGATAATGGGTTACAAGAAGTTAGATATATCCAGGGACGTAGATGGGCACAAGCTCATTAACTCCAGACTTCTTAGTGAACAAAGTTGGTGGGTGAGTGCAGGTTAAAATGTTGCTTCTTATAGCTCGTCCATTGTGATACGATGATGACCACTTTTGTCATCCTGAGCTTTGTGCCTCTTCCTGTGGCTGCTGAGACCTATGTGTGCCTAAAATGTTCGGCTGCACACTGGGCAGACTATTCCAGCTGGAGATTGTGTCAGTTGCCTTGATTTTGTTCTTTTATTACAACAAATGTTCCGAATGCTGAGAATAGAATTGGTACTAGCGAAATATGTCTTTGTGAAGTGTTCCCAGAGAATGTTGAGAATAGAATTGGTACAATACAAAAGATGTCACTGAGGTTGACGGTCACACACAATAACAAACTAATTCTTATGAGATACAACAACACCTACGTAAAGAAATGAATACAACTTACCTGAGTCTACGTGTAGAGCCAAACTTTAAAAGAGAAAAAAAAAGCGTAACGAAACCAAGACAACAATCAAACTATATTAGGACTGAAGTGAAATAATGAGCATGATTCTTCATGTAGATTAGCTTCATAAATCAGCGAGACAATGTAACTAGTTGGGCATGGGAACGTTTAGAGATCACAACAAGACTGTTCCTCTTCACATACAGACATCCTCCATAGAAGCGGCACATTGAACTCATAGAATGGCATCGTATGACGTAATGTGAAAGCTCTTACCAAGAGATTCAACTTTTTCTTTTTTTTTTTAAAGTGGATCCCTGGACTAGCGCTTATAAGTAGAAATCAAATCGTAGGCTTACAAAAGTGATTCATTATTTAAATCTAGGGAAGTACTCACCAAAAAAGAAAAACAAAACAGAAGTTAAAATCACTCACACACAATCATATCACAAATCCACTGAGCAGAACAAGGTCCGAGGAAACACAAGAGTTTAAATCCAACGAGTTCGAATCTGACACAGAAAGTTAAATTCAGATAACATCCAAACACACACTTCTCTTGGCGACGTCAACTGGTGAAGTGGCTGCGAGAAGGGGAGACGGGTGGTTGGTGACTGTGACGTCCCCTGAATTTGCTATCCCCTAGTGTGCACACGGTGTAGTACATATGACGTCAACACGAGAGTAATGCCTGGTCTACCGGTTATACTCAGGATGGGTTGAAAATGGCGAAGGGGCTAATAAGGAGGGGGGCAGGTATGGGTGGCAGAATAGGAAATAACAGAGAGAGAGAGAGAGAGGCATAGAACGATAGAGAAAGAGTGTAGGTAATTTGAGATGGAGAATTTTTAACAAGAGAAGAGAATACACAAATATACCCACCAAACTACCCCTCTCCCCTCCTTTGAGTCTTCATAAAAATTACTCCCTTACACTAATCACCCACACATATGGCTCCACCCACAAAAATGATTTCCCACACACACAAATACAACTGATTTTCCGCACATAAAGGACTCCGCCCACACAAAATTAACTCCTCACACACAATTCAAAACAACCACAGCTAAAATATCTCCCTCAAACAAAAAATGTTTAGCCCTCTCCCCAAGACAAGAGCGCACGACTCCATACTTACACAGAGTAACCTCGGTGTGACAAAAGTCAAGTATCCCAGTGAGCAACTGAGTCACCTAGATGTGACAGCTCACTACTGCCATGAATCAAATGGCTGCACTTTTTAGGCGCCCGCAAACAAACCCATCACTAAATAATAAACAACCAAACAGGAAGACAAGCTTAGTGTAAACGCTCTGCTCTTCCCGCGTCCTTTTGACACTCAGTATACGTCATAATTTATCTCCTTCAAGTTTTTACCATTTCCCCCTTGCTTTTAAATTAGCGGTTCTCAACTTTTTATCAGTTCCTAGGCGGTTTACTTCACAATTATAGTTTATTTTTCTTGTTTTAAATTCCTTGTCCGCAAATACCAACGTTTCATTAAAGAATCCTGATCTTGTCTGCTGATGATACACTCAAAGGTAGTTGTATACGATTGTGTTTAAAACCAAACCGACCCTCTTTCCGCCGTTTCTCCCCATTAGGGTGACATGCCCCCCCCCACCACTTAAAATACTTCCAACCACTCCTGCCAGTCAGTCCGTCCTCTATCCACCCACACCGTCATAGTCTGCTGACAACTGTCGTGTCGATAGTAACGGGAAAACAGCACTCGCCACTTTGCTCCAGTCTTGATCTGTACACGCTCGGGACCAAACCCAAGAGGAAATAGGATCAGACCACTAACTAGCTCCATAGTCCTCAAGTAGACCTCGTACGTTCTAATTATCGCCACGATTGTCAGTTATTACTACTGCCATTAGAACTGTCAACATGAATATAGCTAGAAGATAAAAAGGTGTTGGAACTGTAGGCTCATGAGGTCATGACATGGCGTTTTAAGCATCTCAATGAGTTAAAAGGTGGAGGGCGGGGGGAGTACGTACTTAAGTTATTTTTAGGGGAAACTAATTTATATTCAATTGAACGTGTGACAAGGCCGTGTTTAATACATATATGTGTGTGTGCAAGATACCGAAAGCATTTTCATATTTACACACAGACATCTGATAAGAACTGTTATAAAAATGTATTTCAATAGAGATGTCACTTGTACCTTTTTTTGCTATCACGTAAAGTTGGATTTGACGCTTGTACATTTCCTTTCGGTCCATTTCAAAAACACAGCTATTAGAACGGTTTGTTGGTCGCAAACATTTCAAGGCTATTATTTTTTTGTTCCTTTGCATGGAACTACAGCATTGAGAGAACGAGGACACAGTGTCCTACTACAGGGGCACCTCAAGGTCACACAATAACATGTAGCAGAAGAACAAGCGAGGTAAAGTAGCTTGAGGGGAGGAAGCAGAAAAGTTGGCGACGCCCTACTGGGAGCCGCACAATTCATATCCTGAATCATGAGGCTAAATTCTGTCTAGAAGACATGCCGAGACCCGAATACCTCGTTACCGGGGATTCCCGTATTTATTACCTGCTGTACCCAAGACATGACAACAAATAGACATACTCTAAAGTTATATATATATAATATTGATTTACCGAATACTGCTTCACAATAACAGTCTGTACATTCATTATTAGCCCTTTTGAGATTCAGTGTGAAAATAAACCCATAAAAAAGGGAAAAAAAAAAGGTTACAAAGTGGATTTTCAGCCACTAGCATAGAGAAAAGATGCCATTGGTTTTGTGCTGTCCGTCCGTCTGTCTCCACATTAAACAAAAACACTACGTCACTATTTGTTACACAATCAATCTGCTGCTAACCAATGCGCAAGCATATAATCTCAATCAACAGGCAGAAAGAAGTTGACGATTTCAAAGAAATAAACATTTATGGACCGTTGTACTACCGTTGTATCAAGGGGAAAATCAATCAATTCATTTTTTTCTTGTTATGTTTCTATTCCTGTAGGTTAACTATTATCATAATTTTGTACAAACTAGAAAATCATTGAATGTCTGTGTGTACGTCAGTCTGTAAGCGTGTCTTAAAACTGCCAGTTAAATGTATGCAGACACTTCAACAGACTGTGAACAGATTTAGTGTCACATAAAACAATAAATCTTAGCGGTCGCCGACCTCTGTACAAGATAGCACCACGACACCACTGACCTAGAGGCCTAAAGAAGCTTACTTTGTAAAGAGTACACAAGAAAACCATTAATACTGGGGGCCAGCCACCAAGCCATACACACATCTGAATGACCACTTTAGATTTGCCATTGCCCTCCAGCCATTACTTCTTCTCCCGTGGAACTCAAGAGGCTATTCACAAGACTTATATGGAGTGCCCTAACGGTCGGTTGCAATAAGCATGCTGTGGCATTAGTGATAAAGAATAAGTTCACCCCTCGCACATCACAGGACAAATATACAAGTGTAGACACAATAAACATTTCCAATAGAAACATGCCAGTGATTATTGAAACATTCATACTACAAGATCTAGACTAGTTTTATCTGAAGCTAGATCTGTCAGCATCTCATTTCAACAGAAGACAGACATTCCATTTCAATTACAAGATCTTCATCTGCGTTCAGTGTGTGGCGTTCAATCAATAGAAGAAATACGATTAACTACATTTTTTCATAACATCCTTATGTGTCTGAGAATCAAACTCGATCGCATGGCAATCACATCTTGATGTCAGTTGTTGGCTGGATGATAGAAATGTCAGGCAGGACAGGATGCACATGATGGGGGTATTGGTTTATAACAGAGTAATGTAAATCAAAACAATTAATAAAAATATTGTTAAGTAAGTACAATAATTAGTGGTGTAAAGTTTCAACTTGATCCGAGAATGGGTGTGGGAGAAATAACGAGTAAAATTATGTAAGGGACAAATACTCACATATTTAGGCATATCTCTTAACACTGAAGGATAATTTCCCTTGATATAAACAAATCAATTACCAGTAATTAATTAAATAATTGTTTTTTTTTTAATCGATTCATATTTTGTAAAGTAAAATAAATAAATAAATAATGGTATGAAGTTTCAACTTGATCCGAGAATGGGTGTGGGAGAAATAACGTTTTCAAAATTGTACCAGACAGACAGACAGACTTTGAAAAAAAAGCATTTCTTCTTACAGAGAAACTATCACAACCCTTCCCCCCCCCCCCCCACACACACAAATGTTTTCAAAGACAGAATCAAGATAATCAAAAGTTACATTCATTCTTTCTCCTCATCTATGCAAGGGTCTATGCCTCCATCAAGACTTCAAAAAGCAAGTGTCTATGCCTCCGTCAAGACTTCAAAATGCAAGTGTCTATGCCTCCGTCAAGACTTCAAAAAGCAAGTGTCTATGCCTCCGTCAAGACTTCAAAAAGCAAGTGTCTATGCCTCCATCAAGACTTCAAAAAGCAAGTGTCTATGCCTCCGTCAAGACTTCAAAAAGCAAGTGTTTTTTTTTAAAGCTTATATTAACTCTATCTGTCTGTTATCTTGTACATATATTTCTGCCACTTACCATTCTCGGATCAAGTAGAATCTCAAAATTATTCCTCGCCCGTAACAAAACATCAATCAATCGAAAAATGGACCAATTATTTAATCAATCAGTCATAATTAATTAATTTCGTTTTATATATAGGCAGTACACGCTAAGAGAGATAAGCACTGTGTAGAGATTTGGGACGTATCCTTAAAATGTGAAACTAACAATAGATAACTATTAAACCTTCCATTTCATAACCACTTGGCTAGATAAGTAGAACATGACATGTACACAAGCAGGCTGGAGCCCTAGAGTTCCAATGCAAGTCTAACAACTTAAAAACAAATGTTTTTAAAAAGCAATCACAGAAACCTTATCCCAAATATCCCCCTCCCCCCCCCCCCCCCGGGGCCAAAAAAAAAAGGTCCTCACAAGCAATTGTATCATTTGCACATTAAGCATGCTAAAAACATGAAATTGCGCTAAACAAAACAATCGGTAAAAATATTTCCAGTCGCACAGATTTATTATATTTATCTTTAAAAAAGTATTTTCTATTCTATATTTTACTTTTGTTAATCATAAGAATATTCACATATGAGACTAAATGTTTTTTATAAACAAATTTAAAAAAAAAACGACCGTCAGGTGCTAGGATGAATTCAAGAGAATTGGCTTTTTGTTTCCACGTGATTTTCTGTCTTCAAAAATAGTCTCCATGGCAATGTGTACTGTCCACCAGTCCACAATTTAACTTTTAAAAAATCGGAAAATCTATCAGCTTCCACAAAGTGGATTATTTGAAAAGACTCTGTGTCCGCTGGTGGATTACAGACTTGAACCAAACATTGTTTCGCTGATTCCCTTAGATCTAAACATGTTCAGTAAAGGCAGTACGTGTTAAATTGTAGGTGCTTTTAAAAGACAACAAATCAATTTACCGAAAGATAGGATAGCATGTGTGTGTGTGTGTGTGCCGTTTAGAAGCACACAAACAAATAAAGTCAGTTAGTGAAGAAAGTGAAGTGGTAACATCTCCTGGACCGCGAGCAGCCTCTGTATATACTTGACATTATCAGGACCAGCGCACCTGCTCATTATTTACTGTGGTTAAGTGTGTGATATCACTCAATTGAATCCTTTTAAACTATCACTGATGTGTATGTGTGTCAAGTATGTGAGGTTTTTAGAGTTTGTTTTTCGCTCTCAACTGTAAAGAATGACTGTGTGTTACGTACTTGTGTTGTAAAGCATGTCTATGTAGTTATGATATGAAGCATGGCTATGTAGCTCTGTTGTAAAGCATGTCTATGTAGTTATGATATGAAGCAAGGCTATGTAGCTCTGTTGTAAAGCATGTCTATGTACTACGTACTTCCGTTTAAACTAATTTAAAGCATGTCTTTATAGTTCTGTTGTAAATCATGTCTATGTAGTTCTGATATAAGGCATGGCTCTGTAGCTCTGTTGTAAAGTATCTATGTAGTTCTGATATAAGGCATGGCTCTGTAGCTCTGTTGTAAAGCATATCTTTGTAGTTCTGATATAAGGCATGGCTCTGTAGCTCTGTTGTAAAGCATGTCTTTGTAGTTCTGATTTAAGGCATGGCTCTGTAGCTCTGTTGTAAAGCATGTCTTTGTAGTTCTGACATAAAGCATGGCTCTGTAGCTCTGTTGTAAAGCATGTCTATGTACCAGGTACTTCTGTTTTTGGTATAGAAAAAAACAAAAAGCACAGGGTGAAGCAGTATGCTAGGTATGAAGAAAAAAGAAAAGAAGACAAGAGCATTAAATGTTTTAGTTTTCTGTGCAGACATCTGTAGTGTACAACTTTGTCCTTACTGCAACTGTAAGAGGTAGTCTGTAAGCCATTCCACGAGGCAGGAAATGAAAGTACTGAAACTAGGAATTACAGCTGCACCGGTTGGGGGGGGGGGGGGGAGGGGGAGGAGAAGCCCAAATTGTGTTTGTGACGTTTTATCTGTCACGTTTAGATACAAAACCATTCTTTCAGAATCCCCTATATCGCCATAAAACTGATTTAATTAAGTTTACTAAGATTTACAGAAAGTGTGCCCTTTTGTTTTATAAATTAACTCGGTTAAAATCATTTTTTTCTCCTTAAGAGTCTTTCAACGATTATTATGGTTTCTTAATATTTCATTACCGTCATGTAGCCCAATGTCATTTACGTATGCGTTTGACGTATTGTGCGAGTAGGCTGACTTAAAGGACCCGCCAACAAGTTTTTGTAACACAAACTCGCTTCGTCCGGCCGAGAGAAATAAAGCGAGGCACAATGGGTCAGGTCCATTCAAGACGATTCGTTCTAGAAGGCCTTAACAACTGACCTGCGATGTCACAACCTGTGGACAGTGGAGACCAATAGCTCGTTGCCACGTCGTACAGACCTGTAACATTGCTACAAGTTATTTATCTCCACAGCCCTAAGGTTGCGATGTCGCAGGTCAGTGTTCAGGCCTACTGTGACGATTGGTCTAGGTCCGTTACGAATATGGGTTCAATTTCGTGCATGTAATATTATTGCGCATTAATCTATACTGCTAGGTAGCGGGTGGATCACATGTACGCTCAAGTTTAGTGAAAAGAACAGACAAATTCATGTAGTTCAGCACACAGAATAAACATGTAATAGAATAGCAACATTTTCCAAATTCCAAATCTTTTTAGTTCCTTGAAATATTCAAACAATACAACGACCCAAACACTGCAGACCTTTGATACAAACTAGACAAATTGAGAGATCTAAAAGAAAATTAGTAGAAAAACTAAACAACGGATCTAAATCAGCCTGTCGAACTGTAATACAATATCACAGCGTAAAACTCAGTGCACCTGTAAGATCAACACACAATTGAACCAGATTTTTTCAGCGCTCTTTTTTTATATCAACGTAAAATGACAGGTGTAAAGAAAACTCGGTCGACCATCAGCACAGGTTCTCAATTAATTGAATTGGATGCCCTCGGCGATGTTACTTCTGTGCCAGATGAGGATAAATAAAAAAACACAGCCTCATTTTCAACAAGAGTAGTCTGTGACGATGCATGCGAGATAATCCAGCTGCTCTGCAGAGTTGAATCTTTTTTTTTTACCAGCCTCAAATGGTGAGCTCAGTGGATAGTAATAGAGAAAACAAAGATGACCCTAATGTAGGCAACCAAATATCCAAGGACATAGCACGTGATGGTAACGATTGAGAGGCTGACCACAGTCCATATCCACCATGCCGTGGTGGCCGTTGTCAGTTCTTTCTGCGGTAGCTCCTACATCCTCACCTTACTATGGCTTTCAAGAAACTGTGACAATTGTGGTTTCATGAGCTTCCAGTTGACCGAGTCCTGATGTCTAGGTTATAGCATTTCATTGGTCAAAAGATAGCCAAGGTTTTTGTGTCAATTGTTCACTGATACTTTCACACACCTTGGATTGCGGGAGCATTGAGTTCAATCAAGGACTCACCATTTTAAAAACCTTTCATTTAAGAAATTACACCTCTTTTAAATGCGCGCGTGTGTGGGTATGTGCATGCAGTGTGTGTGTGTGTGCGCGCGCGCGCGCGTTGTGAATTCATCATTTAAATGCAATATATATATATATATATATATATACAAAAGCATCAAAACTATAGTGAATTTATGAATAATGTATTGGTCCCGTTTTGACTGTAAGTTAAGTCTTGTGATTGGAGAAGTAGACCTATTTCTTTTGATCAGACATACGGCAAGTAGTCAACGATCTCATAAGTAGACAGACAAGACATGGAAGCCATTCAAATGGTATTAGAAGACTACTGTGTACTCTTCAATTTCAATTTCAGCCAGGACAAAAGAAAGTTAAAGTGACATGTGCAAAGGCTGAGATGACGTGTGCGTCAAGCATTACAGACATCACTTCCATCTTGTCATGTAAAAATGATATTTAATGAAAACGTCATTAACACTCTTCATTAACCTATACACAAACAGACACAGAAAGCGTCCATTAAAACCAACCCGCCTGTTTTCATTTTTTTTTTTTCTGTTTTAATCTCGAAAAGAAAAACAATTCTCGAGAAGCGAGTGGATGCCATGGTTTTAGTTGTCTCCCCGAGAGACGTCCCCGGAGCTTTCAGTCCTTATGCCTTGACGATGACAAATGAATGCTAAGCATAACATCTCACAGCCGTCATTGACAAGCAAACGGACCTCCCTCCCCTCCCCGTTCTAATGTCCAAGAGGCTACTGTGGAGGGTGAGAACGACTGAAAAATAAGAGATGTCAAAGGGACTCAATTTGATGTTATCATCCTTCATGACGTCGTCAAAGCGAGGCAAAATATGTATGTCACAGCTGGGGCTGCGTAGCCACATGAAATACAACACTACTCATGAATCTTCGGATTCGAAGACAAGCCTCTATCTATCTATCTATCTATCTATCTATCTATCTATCTATCTATCTATCTATCTATCTATCTATCTATCTATCTATCTATCTATATCTATCTATCTATCTATCTATCTATCTATCTATCTATCTATCTATATCTATCTATATCTATCTATATCTATATCTATCTATCTATCTATCTGTCTGTCTATCTATCTATCTATTTATCTATCTATCTATCTATCTTTGCCCTATATATTTTATATATTTATAGGTATTTTATATTATATATTTTATATCAATGGGAAGTGAGTCCTAAACCTTTGGGCTGTGTACTATGAAGGCCAGCAAAACTAAGTGTTGAAAAACATACAGGTTATTTAAATTTAATTTTGGCCATTAAATGTTAGTTAGAGACAGTGCTACACAGGTTGGGTATATTATGAAACACAGGCTTGGTCTATTATGAAACACAAACTTGATACATTATGAAACACAAGCTGGATATAATATGAAGCACAGCCTAGATATGTTATGAAACAGCCGGAGAATATTGTCTATGTGAAGACAAAACGTCAGCGAACTGGTGATTTTATATAAAAAAATATTATATACATAAATATACATTTAGCATGGAAATGACTTCCAATTAAAAAAAATGTATCTAAAGTTTGAATATTTAATGGAATCAAAGCTGAAATCCAAACCTCAGCACGTTGTCAATGGAGATTTACTTTCATTCCATCCATACCCTATAGATAAAGGTAGCGGTGAACTATGCTGAACATATTCTATAGATGTGAGAGAGACAAACATTGAGTGTGTGAGAGAGAGACAAACATTGTGTGTGAGAGAGAGAAACATTGTGTGTGAGAGAGAGACAAACATTGTGTGTGAGAGAGAGACAAGCATTGAGATGTCAACAGAAAACTACAAGCTCAAACTCACTGAACTCTATAAAGAAGCAAAGAGTATTAAATGTCATTTGTTTTGAAGCAGACAAAAGTTGAGCGCCCAAGAAAATAACATGTAAATAAAGCAACAAGGCCGGACAAGGACAGAATAGACAAGTGAGAAATAGATTAGAATGGAATTAGTTTTCAATTTCTTCCTCGTTCCAAGAGACACTGAAACTTGGCCAAAATTTTTTTATACAAATTTGGTAAAAAATGTTAACATGAGTTTATGTTGTATCTAATGGATAAAGCAGCATTAGCAGGTAGAGCGAGTAACTCCTTATATAACGTTTCAACATGTAGACTGTCTGCAGAGGTACAGCTTGAGAAGAAGAATAGATAGATACATTATCTATCTGTATGAGACCAAGTGTGTGAGAGAGTGAGAGAGAGGGAGAGAGAGAGAGAGAGGGAGAGAGAGAGACAGAGAGAGAGAGAGGGAGAGAGAAAGAGAGGGAGAGAGAGAGACAGATAGGGTGAAGTAGGGATGGTAAAAGAGTGTCAAAAAATGCGAACTGCTGTGATAGAAAATATTCAAAGGGATAAAAAAGAAAACTAACAATGATATTGTAAGAGAAGTGTATTTTGTTACAATGGTAAGATGGAAGAGGACAGAAGAGAAGTATGTGAGAGAAGACAAAAGAAGACAGAAGAAAAGTATGTGAGAGAAGACAAAAGAAGACAGAAGAGAAGTATGTGAGAGAAGACAGAAGAAAAGTATGTGAGAGAAGACAGAAGAGAAGTATGTGAGAGAAGACAGAAGAGAAGTATGTGAGAGAAGACAGAAGAGAAGTATGTGAGAGAAGACAGAAGAGAAGTATGTGAGAGAAGACAGAAGAGAAGTATGTGAGAGAAGACAGAAGAGAAGTATGTGAGAGAAGACAGAAGAGAAGTATGTGAGAGAAGACAGAAGAGAAGTATGTGAGAGAAGACAGAAGAGAAGTATGTGAGAGAAGACAGAAGAGAAGTATGTGAGAGAAGACAGAAGAGAAGTATGTGAGAGAAGACAGAAGAGAAGTATGTGAGAGAAGACAGAAGAGAAGTATGTGAGAGAAGACAGAAGAAGACTGAAGAGAAGTATGTGAGAGAAGACAAAAGAAGACAGAAGAAAAGTATGTGAGAGAAGACAGAAGAGAAGTATGTGAGAGAAGACAGAAGAGAAGTATGTGAGTGAAGACTGAAGAGAAGTATGTGAGAGAAGACAGAAGAGAAGTATGTGAGAGAAGACAGAAGAAAAGTATGTGAGAGAAGACAAAAGAAGACAGAAGAGAAGTATGTGAGAGAAGACAGAAGAGAAGTATGTGAGAGAAGACAGAAGAAAAGTATGTGAGAGAAGACAAAAGAAGACAGAAGAGAAGTATGTGAGAGAAGACAGAAGAGAAGTATGTGAGAGAAGACAGAAGAGAAGTATGTGAGTGAAGACTGAAGAGAAGTATGTGAGAGAAGACAAAAGAAGACAGAAGAGAAGTATGTGAGAGAAGACAGAAGAGAAGTATGTGAGAGAAGACAGAAGAGAAGTATGTGAGAGAAGACAGAAGAGAAGTATGTGAGAGAAGACAGAAGAAAAGTATGTGAGAGAAGACAAAAGAAGACAGAAGAGAAGTATGTGAGAGAAGACAGAAGAGAAGTATGTGAGAGAAGACAAAAGAAAACAGAAGAGAAGTATGTGAGAGAAGACAGAAGAGAAGTATGTGAGAGAAGACAAAAGAAGACAGAAGAGAAGTATGTGAGAGAAGACAGAAGAGAAGTATGTGAGAGAAGACTGAAGAGAAGTATGTGAGAGAAGACAGAAGAGAAGTATGTGAGTGAAGACAGAAGAGAAGTATGTGAGTGAAGACAGAAGAGAAGTATGTGAGTGAAGACTGAAGAGAAGTATGTGAGAGAAGACAAAAGAAGACAGAAGAGAAGTATGTGAGAGAAGACAGAAGAGAAGTATGTGAGAGAAGACAGAAGAGAAGTATGTGAGTGAAGACTGAAGAGAAGTATGTGAGAGAAGACAGAAGAGAAGTATGTGAGAGAAGACAGAAGAGAAGTATGTGAGAGAAGACAGAAGAGAAGTATGTGAGAGAAGACAGAAGAGAAGTATGTGAGTGAAGACTGAAGAGAAGTATGTGAGAGAAGACAAAAGAAGACAGAAGAGAAGTATGTGAGAGAAGACAGAAGAGAAGTATGTGAGAGAAGACAGAAGAGAAGTATGTGAGAGAAGACAGAAGAGAAGTATGTGAGAGAAGACAGAAGAAAAGTATGTGAGAGAAGACAAAAGAAGACAGAAGAGAAGTATGTGAGAGAAGACAGAAGAGAAGTATGTGAGAGAAGACAAAAGAAAACAGAAGAGAAGTATGTGAGAGAAGACAGAAGAGAAGTATGTGAGAGAAGACAGAAGAGAAGTATGTGAGTGAAGACTGAAGAGAAGTATGTGAGAGAAGACAGAAGAGAAGTATGTGAGAGAAGACAGAAGAGAAGTATGTGAGAGAAGACAAAAGAAGACAGAAGAGAAGTATGTGAGAGAAGACAGAAGAGAAGTATGTGAGAGAAGACAGAAGAGAAGTATGTGAGTGAAGACTGAAGAGAAGTATGTGAGAGAAGACAGAAGAGAAGTATGTGAGAGAAGACAGAAGAGAAGTATGTGAGAGAAGACAGAAGAGAAGTATGTGAGAGAAGACAGAAGAGAAGTATGTGAGAGAAGACAGAAGTATGTGAGAGAAGACAGAAGAGAAGTATGTGAGAGAAGACAGAAGAGAAGTATGTGAGAGAAGACAGAAGAGAAGTATGTGAGAGAAGACAGAAGAGAAGTATGTGAGAGAAGACAGAAGAGAAGTATGTGAGAGAAGACAGAAGAGAAGTATGTGAGTGAAGACAGAAGAGAAGTATGTGAGAGAAGACAAAAGAAGACAGAAGAGAAGTATGTGAGAGAAGACAGAAGAGAAGTATGTGAGAGAAGACAGAAGAGAAGTATGTGAGTGAAGACTGAAGAGAAGTATGTGAGAGAAGACAAAAGAAGACAGAAGAGAAGTATGTGAGAGAAGACAGAAGAGAAGTATGTGAGAGAAGACAGAAGAGAAGTATGTGAGAGAAGACAGAAGAGAAGTATGTGAGAGAAGACAGAAGAAAAGTATGTGAGAGAAGACAAAAGAAGACAGAAGAGAAGTATGTGAGAGAAGACAGAAGAGAAGTATGTGAGAGAAGACAAAAGAAAACAGAAGAGAAGTATGTGAGAGAAGACAGAAGAGAAGTATGTGAGAGAAGACAAAAGAAAACAGAAGAGAAGTATGTGAGAGAAGACAAAAGAAGACAGAAGAGAAGTATGTGAGAGAAGACAGAAGAGAAGTATGTGAGAGAAGACAGAAGAGAAGTATGTGAGAGAAGACAGAAGAGAAGTATGTGAGAGAAGACAGAAGAGAAGTATGTGAGAGAAGACAAAAGAAAACAGAAGAGAAGTATGTGAGAGAAGACAAAAGAAGACAGAAGAGAAGTATGTGAGAGAAGACAGAAGAGAAGTATGTGAGAGAAGACAGAAGAGAAGTATGTGAGAGAAGACAGAAGAGAAGTATGTGAGAGAAGACAGAAGAGAAGTATGTGAGAGAAGACAGAAGAGAAGTATGTGAGAGAAGACTGAAGAGAAGTATGTGAGAGAAGACAGAAGAGAAGTATGTGAGAGAAGACAGAAGAGAAGTATGTGAGAGAAGACAGAAGAGAAGTATGTGAGAGAAGACAGAAGAGAAGTATGTGAGAGAAGACAGAAGAGAAGTATGTGAGAGAAGACAGAAGAGAAGTATGTGAGAGAAGACAGAAGAGAAGTATGTGAGAGAAGACAGAAGAGAAGTATGTGAGAGAAGACAGAAGAGAAGTATGTGAGAGAAGACAAAAGAAGACAGAAGAGAAGTATGTGAGAGAAGACAGAAGAGAAGTATGTGAGAGAAGACAGAAGAGAAGTATGTGAGAGAAGACTGAAGAGAAGTATGTGAGAGAAGACAGAAGAGAAGTATGTGAGAGAAGACAGAAGAGAAGTATGTGAGAGAAGACTGAAGAGAAGTATGTGAGAGAAGACTGAAGAGAAGTATGTGAGAGAAGACAGAAGAGAAGTATGTGAGAGAAGACGAAGACAGAGGAAAGCATTAGTAAACAAGATCAAAATATTGCCAACATTTTAGAATAGATTCGTTCTAGTAATTGGCGTGGGCTGTAACTACGGAAAGTTGCAGTTACCAGAAGACTGCTATTGTGTATTGCACTTGTTCATCATGTACACCAACACACACACACATCAATGCACACATTTGAGTCAATCCCATTTCTTTTTCCACCCACTATGTTCTCTACTTCCAAGTTCAAAGATGAACGTGATGACATCACAGATAGTGATCAACTTACAAAGCGTTTAGTTCATGTTCCAAAAGACTGAATACACGCCTTCAGAGTTTTACTTCATAGAACAAACAAAAAAGGAAGGGGGGGATGTTCAAAGACCAGGATATGGAGCAACATAGTCCTCTGTCTCCTTAAGTCATCTCAGTTCTTTTTTTTTTCTTAATACCTCAAACGAATAGATGTCCTTTGATACGACCAATACAGTCATTTACATATTTCTTTTAGTTCAAGAACTGGAAGTTACATGGTACTGGCAAATATTTTTAGTTCAGGTATACCTAATAGTATGGCAGCATATTAATAATAATAATAATAATAATAATCTTTATTGTCCGTATGGAAATTTGTCTTACTGACTTAATGACTGTTTACCCAGCAACATACATACATAAATTGACTTATGTAACAATATATTTACATTTGTATTTCTTTCCACATCGCCTCATTAGCTCTAGACTCATTCATTTTAAATTCAATGTCTCCCATTTCTTCAAATGAATGACACGACTCTACTTCCCTTGCAATATTCAAACAGATTCTCGCCAGGATGATGTTGTACTTAAAGGCCTGGATGAAAATAAAAGATCAAACTAAAAAGATAAACGAAACATTAACCTCATCAACGATTTGAACAGAACCAGTCCTATGTACTGTACACAGTTCTTCACAAGCATTATGAACTTCAGACAACAAATCAACCAGGAGCCGTGTCTGCAGTTGTCTACTGCACCAAGGCTTGTAGGTTTGTTTGCTTGTAGAGGCACGTTGAACACACAGACGTAAGAGAGATAGAATCTGCAATGTTCAAAAGTTAATCTGATGGTACGTGTTCTTGGCCAGAGGGAAATACTTGCGTATGACATGTGGCCGAAATCAAGTGCGGACCAACTTTAGCTGAATTGAAACAAAGTTCAGACTTGAGTCGATTAGATCTAGTTTTCATTTTCACTATGGCAGACGCTATGACTGACATTAAATCATAAGCACATGGGGAGTTTTAATCAGGAACTCCAGGGATTCTCAAAGATAAGTTTTTTTGTTTTCCATTTGTACACAACGCTTTGAATATTGCTGTTTATCTAATTTATGCTCGTCCCCAAAAAGGAAATGCTCTAAAACTGATGTAAGTGACAGGTAGAGAGGATAAGACTCACGATGTTCAGGGTGTGTGTATCGAAACCAGAGAGTCAATGAACACAAAGACCAAGTCACGGAAATCATCCAGAAGACATGTTTTGTTTCTTGACAGAAAAAAGTGATCAGATCTTGTCAAAATACTATCTTTTTACGAAAATCACGTGACACGACTTGAAAGAAAACACAAATCAATTTGTCTTAACTGAAGGTAGGAGTCACACTATTTTTGAAAGTCATTATATTTTAATCGCATCGAATCTTTGCATCAATGAACTAGTCAAGAAGAACGGGTGCCAATGACAAGATTCTCAAACTTTCTCTGAGCATAGCAGTGTTCTTGGGGGTGGGGGGGGGGGGGGGGGGGTTACTAGAAATCCTAACTTTGTTAGTTTTAGTCCAATTAATCCGTCGTTCATAAGACTATTATGGAATAGTTTACAAAATATACAATGTTCTTAATAATAATTTCATCATTTTTAAAGGCTTAATAATTTCAACACATTTTTGTAAAGCTTAATAGTTAAAACTAATTTTTTTTTAAATTGCTTAACTATTTGACTATAAGATATAATATGCAGTTAATTTATTGGTGTAAACAAATAGAAATTGAGCTCAACAACAGGTTCTCCAAATGTAGACATTTCATTGTAATGAATACACACATCAATAACTAAACATTTATCAAAAAAAAAAAAAAATTAAAAAAAAAAAAAAAAAAAAACTTCAAACGAGTTCATTCTACATGTGCAAGAACTCAAAGGCTGCTTCAAGTTGGTAAAACCTCATACACATATACCAGCGAGTTTAGAAGAGCATCAATCCATAAGAAGAAACACGTTGGACATTAGAAAGAAACCTTTACGTGAACTAGAAGTATTGTCATAGAAATGGGAAAATATATGCGAGACATTCCAAAAAAAAAATCTGATAACAATTTGTGGTTTGTTTTTTTTTCAAGGAAGAAAATGAAACAAGAAAGAATTAAAAATGAGAGAAAGAAACAAATAAGAGTGTAATAAGAAATTAATAACGAATGCAACGAGAGAAAAATTGAAAATGAAATAAGGGAATGTAAGTTAAAGAAACAAAAGAAAATTGCACATTTAGATGTCTACAAATAACATCAATGGATAGACAAACATCAGTAGCAAAGGAAATACCTTGTAGAGTCTGTAGAACAATGGGAAACTAATCGAGCAAAACCTTTATGTATAGATAAACAGAAAGTCACTAGTACATATGTGACAAAGAAAGTATCAACTTCTAAATTAATCTATAAACACATTAAAAAAAACAACTTTATGTCAATATCCTATCGTGTGTTTCTATTTTGTTTTTATAAGTCTGATAATCAGATGAACACATTACACAGTAAAACTCACTTGAATTCCACTTTGAATCACATGAAAATTAATGTTATCTACAACTTTCTACATTGAACTTGTGTCCAATATGGAACATTTTCAAAGTCGAAATCTTTATCAAAAGTTCAAGAAAAGATTTGTGAATCAAGAAAGATCATGACCACCACTTCTTGCACGACTGTTCTTATCACAAGGAAATTATCCAAATACAGCCAATTCTACAACTATTTTTAAAGCGGAATGTTTTTGTTAGTTAAAGATAAGAATTATGAATCAAAATGTAAAAAAAAAAATAGTTACCAAAAAGCTTGATCCGCAAGTTTTGTTTTAAGAAAGGTCATTGATGTCACGAAAAGTAACAATGTCAAGTTGAAGGTTCAGTTCAACTGTTTGCTTATGTAAAGTCGGAACTGTCGTTAGTTTCTGAAGTGAGTCGGCAGGCGAGTGCGGGTGAGTTACAATGACAGGTGAGCATCACTAAAGACAGGGGGGAAAAAAGGGTGAAAAGGTCAAGAAGTCAAAACTAATGGTCAACGCGAATCTTCGCTAAGGTGGGACGTGGACAAAAGATGGTCAGCTAACTCGAACCGGTGCAGGTCAAGTGACCACATGGGACGCACGCGACTTGAAGAAGTGCAGGGCAGAAGTGATGTCCAGAAGGGCCAAGGATCAGTTTTGACTGAAACATTTTTAATAACAAGGTACGGGGCGGGGTTCTGGTTCACCGGGTCAAGACGAACAGGTCAAACGCAATGTCAAGTGAGTAATAAAACGGCATTGAGGCGCTCATTGTCACCACCAGAAAGTTGTGTTGTTGTCTTTAATGTCATACCATAGACAGCGTAGGAAACTTTTCTATGTGTAATCGTATTTCTTACTTAATTCATTTGTAAATTTAAAAAAAAAATGCGGGCCCGCGGCAATGAACTATTACCAGACAAAACTTCGTTGTTTTCCATGTAGCACGTAAACACTCCTTACAAACGTAAGTATTTGATAGTTTTAAAATCCGAGGCCCCCCCCCCCCTCTTATTTTATGCAGCTTCCTACCCGTTCCTAATGTTGAAGCATTTAGATCTGATGTTCAAAGTACAGTGTGAGGAGAGGAAGCAGCAAAGTAAAATTCCATTCATGAAAGAAATATCTATTGCGCCCTTCATATCACTACCACTAAACACGCAATGTCGTGAGACCAATATGCACGCTCCCCCACACACAGTACCAAGAGAGATACAGTACTCACACACATAATCATACATATACTTGTTTATGTACTCACCTCCCTATGGGTCGTAGCTCCTGTACTCATCAAGCTCTATGCCACGTGACTCTCTTCTAAGCTTCATTCATCTGTAGAAACAAACAGAAAAACAAGACCCTGATTAGCTGCCACGACTCGGCACATGCTACCCACGTTAACGAGCCCCCCCCCCCATGCCAGCACCACATGTTTGCAGTCACAGGGAACACAAAACACATCCAATTGCAACTGAAATTTGGAAACTTTTTTTTTTTGAGGGGGGGGGGGGGGGTTCTATTCACAAAGAGATCATCTCGTAAAAATGAAAAGAAAAATGAACACCGCTGTTTACAAAAGAGTAGAGGAAGTGAGAACATAAAAATTCTCATACAAAGAGACTTGGAAATCCAGGTTGTTGTTTTTTTCTTGTGTAAAATTTTATGGAAATCCAGTTCAGGAAATGAGTCGCCTACTTATTTTGATAATGGCAATTTATAGAGGTTGAAGGAATGAATCGAAACAGTCATGAAAGTAAACTTTGACAGAAAGTTCATCTTATTATAAAATGCCTCAGCGTTTGTCTTCTACCTAAAGTACTGGCCTAGGTCACGAGGCGTGGGAACAGTGGGGGGGGGGGGGGGGGATAAGAAGATAGAAAGAAAATCTCTGAGCCAACAATTATTTATAAGTAGACAACCGAGCAATAAGATTTACAACATTGCAGCAAAGAAACCTATTCATATTGCAACTCAGCGGTAAGCCCCTAACAATGAAATATTACTTCTCGGTGACAAACCACTACCTACATCTATTGCACTCTGCGGTAAACGAAGGCCGCTGTTATTTTATTTCTATATATCTATCGTCGGCTCGGGTGAACATCTCCGCAGTAAACCATTAATGACACAACAGCCGAGTGCACCCTTGTTTCTTACACCAACAATACACATTAGATAATGTGATCACTTTCACTAAGACGTACGCTGAGAATCATCCATTGATCTGTAATCATTAATTGATCTGTAATCGTTACTGCTTTGGCTGTGTTGGATTGGCTGTATTATTTAGCCCACGGCAATTAAAGGTGCATACATCATCCATGTTTAACACAGACTGCACACAAATACAGATTAATGTCTTTGATGAGTAGATTGTAACTCGAGCTACTAAAGACCAGGAGACAACAGCCATTTCATACTTGCTTACTTAAGTCTATTATTGTTGATGTTGTGGCAATGGATGAACCCCGTTTTCTTTATTCGGTTATTGTGAAAAACAAAATTGAATTGAAGTGAAACGGCACATAATGTTTTCCAAAATCTATAGATACAGGCATCTTAAGACGGAAAACATTTATTTAAAACAAAAAAAACGAAAAAAAAAAAAAGTTGTTTACCTCAGTTGGCATTAAAGTAACTACTTAGTTTTCTAACTCAAGACCATCAACTCCAATTTAAAACATAATCTAATATTCAACCACAGTTATGGAGTTCTCCAAAGTATTTAATTACATGAAATGTTAAGCTTGATTAGGTTTCTCAGGCTAGAGTGTTACACTATTACACAATACACTAGGAGCTCTTTCGCTAAACAAGCACCGTGCCGGTATAAAAATAGACCCTTGTATTTTATTATATCTAAAAGTAACCGGATTTCTTTTTTAAAACATAGATCCTTCGAAAATAACAGCAATGTGTTTGTTTCAGTCGAGTGGTCTAGAGACAATTAAAAGTGAAATCTTGGCAACAAGGGGGGAGTTGCTCGAGTTGTTTCCCCTTCCAAAGAGGTCACCACGTTGACCCCAGGACAGCTAACAAACAAACAAACACTAGAGCGAAATCTTTGGCAACAAAGAGACCCCCTGCTAGTCGGACAGTCAATAATGTGTCCAGAAACACACGGAACGGAAAATCCGGTCAGTCCCTGATGGCAGGTGAGTCGTTGGTCAAAGTCCAGATGAGGAGTGAGGAAAGAAAGGGGGGTGGGGAGGAGGTTCGCGAAGCAGCACTTTCTGAACAAAGGCATGCGAAGCACTCTCTCCGTCCTAAGCAAGTCACACTCAATTGGCACCGGGCCATGGGTTGGAGAAGATGCCGCGTTGGCAGCTTGACAAGTTTTTTTTTCTCTTCAAGTTCACTGCCCTCGGTTAGATACTGAACATTCTCTGTCCTAAATGTTGACAGAAACATTTCTGAGAGGATCTAGTGGATGCACGGTACAAGAAATACATTTGGTTCATACACTGTAATCGTTGCAAGAAATAGATTTGATTCAATAAAAACACTTATTTCATGGAATACATTTGGCTCAAGAAATGTAACTGGTTACTGAGGACCATTTGATTCAAGAAATATATTTGGTTCTAGTAATATATCTGGTTACTGAGGACCATTTGAATCAAGAAATATATTTGGTTCAAGAAATATATCTGGTTACTGAGGGCCATATGATTCAAGAAATATATTTGGATCAAGAAATGTATCTGGTTACTGAGGGCCATATGATTCAAGAAATATATTTGGATCACGTAATATATCTGGTTACTGAGGGCCATATGATTCAAGAAATATATTTAGATCAAGAAATATATCTTTTTACTGAGGGCCATATGATTGAAGAAATATATTTAGATAAAAAAAAACTGTTTGATTCAAACATACTTTTGTTTTCTGAAATAAATAATATTCACAAAAATACATTTAATTTGTGAAAAAACATTTTCTTGAAGAAATATTTTTCAAAATGAATGTATTTGATTAGAGATATAGTAAACAGGTTATCATCCTCGGCGACCTCAATGCACGCGTTGGATCTGACAACTCTGCATGGGACAGCTGTATTGGGCGTTTTGGTGTTGGAAAAGTAAATGAAAATGGGCAATGGCTCCTCGAGGTTTGCTCACTACACTCCCTCTGCGTCACTAATACCTATTTCAAGACTAAACCGCAGCACAGAGTATCTTGGCGGCACCCTCGCTCCAAACACTGGCACCAACTAAACCTAATCATGGTATGACAGAAGTGCTTAAATTTTGTCAAGCTTTTTACCAGGTCCTACCACAGTGCAGACTGCGACACAGATCACTCCTTGGTATGTTGTAAGATCAATCTTCTCCCAAAAAAAATCCACCATACCAAGCAGATGGGAAGACCCCAATCGGATGTAAGCAAGATGTGTCACCCTGATATCCAGATGCAGTTTGGGGAATCTTTTGAACGCGAGTATAAAAATATCTCTGGAAATACAGCAACAGAAAAATGGGAACACCTCAAGTCCACCATACAAAAGACTTTCCTGGAAATCTTTGGAAGAAAAATTACAAAACAAAATGATTGGTTCGACTCTAAAGCAGTTATTTTAGCACCTGTCATCAGAGCAAAGAAAGATGCACTCGCTACTTACAAGGCAAAACCTACCCAACGCAACCTGCTAAATCTGAAAGAAGCTAGAGCCAATGCACAGAGGACAGCAAGGATCTGTGCCAATGAATACTGGGTAGAGCTCAGTGAGAATATTCAGCTCGCAGTCCAAGTGGGCAACATAAGAGGGATGTACGAAGGAATCAAAAAGGCTCTCGGACCCTCCCAAAACAAGACAGCACCTCTGAAATCAACCACTGGGGAAATTATCACAGACAAGTGCCAACAAATGCACAGATGGGTTGAACATTACTCTGAGCTCTACGCCACAACAAGCTCAGTCTCTGACTCAGCCCTTAAGGCCATCATACAATTACCCACAATGAACGAGCTAGATGAAATAGCCACCCTTTCAGAGCTCAACAAAGCCATAGTCAACATTGCTGCCCTCAAAGCACCCGGATGCGATGGTATCCCCCCAGATCTTCTAAAACAATGCAAAACTACTCTAATCCAACCTCTACACGAACTGCTTTGCAAATGTTGGCAAGAAGGTGCTGTGCCACAAGACCTGCGGGATGCTAAAATCATTACACTGTATAAGAACAAAGGTGACAGAAGCGACTGCAACAATTACAGGGGAATCTTCCTCTTAAGTATTGTAGGCAAAGTCTTTGCTCGAGTGATACTTCCGAGGCTACAAAAATTCGCTGATCGGGTCTATTCAGAATAACAATGCGGCTTTCGCTCAGGGAGATCCACGATTGACATGATCTTCTCCATCCGCCAACTCCAGGAAAAGTGCAGAGAACAAAGGATGCCTTTGTACATTGCGTTTATTGACCTGACAAAGGCCTTCGATCTAGTTAGCAGAGATAGCCTCTTTAAAATTTTACAGTTAATAGGCTGTCCACCTAAGCTACTAAATGTAATCATATCTTTCCACCAAAATATGATGGATACAGTCCAATGCAACGGTGCCAGCTCTGAATGTTTCAGTTTAAACAGCGGAGTTAAACAAGGATGTGTCCTGGCCCCAACCCTTTTTGGAATACTATTTTCACTGCTAATCCACAACGCCAAACTAAAATCAGAGCCACCCTCGTAAGAGATATGCTATTCGCGGATGACGCAGCGGTAGTGGCACACACACAAGAGGAACTTCAGTCACTAATGTCCCGCTTCTCTCAGGCCTGTAAAGAATATGGCTTGACTATTAGCACGAAGAAAACAAATGTTATGGGACCACCTATTACAGCACCACCCTCCATCCTCATACACGATAACAAGCTGGACGCCGTAAACGAATTCTGCTATCTGGGATCCACAATTACAGATGACCTGTCCCTAGTAGAGGAGATGAAAAAACGCATAGGGAAGGCTGCCTCGACATTCGCTCGACTCAGACCAAGAGTTTGGAAAAACCATAAGCTAACTACGATGACCAAAATGGAAGTCTACAAGGCAAGCGTTATGAGTACACTGCTGTATGGCAGTAAATCATGGACCACCTACGCAAAGCAAGAGAGAAAACTGAACTCATTCCATTTGAGATGTTTCCGTAGGATCTTGAATGTCACATGGAAAGAAAAAGTGTGCAATACTGAGATCCTTGCGCGATCAGGTATTCCCAGCATCTTTACAGCCCTCTGACAACGCTTTTTGCGCTGGCTTGGACATGTTCGCCGGATGGAGGACAAGCGCATCCCGAAAGTCATCCTCTATGGTCAACTCGCGACTGGCACAAGAAAAACTGGTCGCCCCCACCTCTGTTACATAGATGTAAGATAAATAAGATGTAAGATGTAGATAAAACGTGACCTCAAATCAGTGAACATCAATACTAACAATTGGGAAGACATAGCTCTAGACCGCAACAGGTGGAGAGAGACAGTGACCAAGAAAGCTATGGACAGTGAAAGTACATGGGTCTCAGCCCAGAAAGAAAAACGCACAATCCGAAAAACGGCCAGCTCCTCTACCACCGAAGCAAAAGCCACCTTAACCTGCGCAATATGTGGACGGGAGTGTCTCTCCAAAATAGGGTTCCACAGTCACATGAGGAAGTGTGCTCTGAGATGAACCATAGTCGTCCTACGACGGAAGGAGGCCAATGATAGTAAATACTATCAACTGAAACAACTGGTTTAAAAATAGATTTGGCCCATTTCCTTTTCAAGATTTTTAAAGTTTCAGGATTCATTAAATTTTTTTATGCAATAAAAGACTTCAACAACGTTTTATAGTGTAACTGAGGAAGTATGCTAACTCATGTTCGTTCAAATGTAACAAAATCAAAACACTGCCTACAGATTTGTAGAACGAAATTCGCTTGAAAATTGGTGCTGATAATTTAAGTTGTTGTTTATCATCTGTCATAAATTATGGTGACATTATTATCTAGGATGTATTATATTGAAATCATTATCTATGGTGCACTATGGTGACATTATTATCTAGGATGTATTATATTAAAATCATTATCTATGGTGCACTATGGTGACATTATTATCTAGGATGTATTATATTGAAATCATTAGCTATGGTGACATTATTATCTAGGATGTATTATATTGAAATTATTATCTATGGTGCACTATGGTGACAGTATTATCTAGGATGTGTTATATTGAAATCATTATCTATGGTGCACTATGGTGACATTATTATCTAGGATGTATTATATTGAAATTATTATCAATGGTGCACTATGGTGACATTATTATCTAGGATGTATTATATTGGAATTATTATCTATGGTGCACTATGGTGACATAATTTTAAAAAAAGGAGGGTGGAGGGAAGAACGTGTGTGTCCGGCCTTGAGAATGTGGACACAAGACACGGCTACTGCTGAGGCCATAGAATCCAAGTGTTTACTTTCACCAAAGAACAGTTAGCCCCTCCCACAAGTTTAAAAAGAAATGCCATCGCCATCTTGAGGCCAGGAAGGAAAGCTCGCAGTCCAACAAAAAGGATGTTCTTCTTAAAGGACCAGACAAAGAGCGAGATGGGGGGCAATTGGAATTGTTTCAATCAACACCACCACCACCTTTCCAAATCTTTACACTTAAAACAATGAAAGAAATCAAGTCTCGATGAAGTGAAAGAGTCTGATGAGAAAAAAGAAAGAAAAAAAAGCCTCCCCAACAAAAGGGCAGTTACTTTAGAGGCATCAATGTCAATCGCTGCATAGAAACATTTCATACAGCTTGTCGATTAAGACTAATTGAACTTGGGCATTCCGGGACAACATAGTGTGGCCTGTTCAAAGGAGGTTGATACAATAACTAGGCCGTACTCGGAGCTCATAGGGGGCCGAGGAACATTAAAAAATAATCGATCTCCTTTTTTTTTTTTTTTAGATGAAAAAAACTGAACTGGATTTGGCCAAATCTTGACACCAAGCTGTGACTTACACGAAATGTCCTATTCCCACTAGTTCAAAAACACTCATTCGTGCAAGGTTTAGTTAATATTCTACAAAAACAAAGCCTTGTACATACAGAGGTACTATTGCCGTAGCTATATAACGTGTGAAGATGAATCTGTAGACTGACAATGAAAAGCATAATACTGTTTCACACATGTGGGCATTCTAAGCCTGCACACTGGCGTACATCTGACACCAGCGGAACTATCGATCCTCTGTGGTGAGTTCTGACAACAAACTCTACTCACACTCGATGTTGACCTTATACTTTCAGCACACAGCAGCCTATTCATGTCATATGTAGATCTACTTAATAGAGATATAGTTTTAAAATAAAGAATCGCCCCTTTTATTTTTTAAATCACTAAAATGAACCAAGACTTGTGCGTACCTCAGCAAACAGCAAAGTTTAGTTCTGATGACGACAAGAAATGTCAGTTGCCAAGCCCAATCATCCCAATTATCAACACGGTGGTTATTTCTGCTCAAACTGAAGAAGAGAAAAGCTCCCACCCCCTTCCCTAGACAACTTTTCTAGAAGAATATTGTCGTCCAAGGCATTTTTTTGTTTTGTTCTCCTTTTCCGTTTCCTTCCCTGGCACCCCCCCCCCCACGTGTGTCCACACTCTTCAGCTGTTGTATTCTATTCTGTTTCACGGGGGGGGGGGGGGGGGGGGGGGGGGGGGGGGGGAGAACGGCTTGCGGCTGGGAGTAACCGACTGAGTACAAAATGCCAGAGTTCTCTGCTCCTGCGTCACCAGCATTGTCGCGGGGCACTAGCAGGAAGCGACCAAGAAGGACACGATACACGACGGTACTTGTTGCTGTATTCAAGGCCGCCAGTGACGCAAACACAAGAAATAAATACATGTAACATCAAAGAAGAAGAAAAAAAAAAGAGTCGGGGGACGTGGGGGATGAAGGAAAACGCCTTACCAAAAATAAGAAAGAGCGTGAATGGAGACATGGGGGGAGACATACCTTTTATTGGAAACATTAGCTGCACGCGACTGGGTTGTTGTTGTCTAACAAAACTTGACACATCTGACAGGGTCAGTTTCATTTGTATAGGTCAGTGGTTCTCGAACTGTCGTGCTCACAAAAGAGCGGGGCCTGATGTATACATGTTACACGAGCATTTTTGCTATAGTATGCTGTAGGCAAGGGTGAATCCAGAACGTTTATTTGCGGACACAAGGGAAGCTCTTTGATTTCGAGTGTTTTCAGGGAACGCTAAGCGGAGAGGTAGATGATGACATTCGTTAATGTATAACTTTTTACAAATCTCTTCAATAAAAAACTCCGTCGATTGAAATGGTTTACCAAAGATCGAGAGTTTGATTTAAAATGTAAGCGAATTTTACTTCAAAACTAAAACACAAGTAAAATACAAAAGTACTTATTAACAAGTAAAAAATATGATTTTTAAAAGACAATACCTCCTTTAAACAACTTATTGAGCGATTATTTTGTTCTTATTAAATAATGAATAATAGATTAAAATAAAAAAGAATCATTTTTACCCCCCCCCCCTTTTTTTTTACCTGGTTAAAGCCAATGCATAAATCTATTAGACTTTATAATATTCCAATGATTGGCCTGTACATCAGACTTAGATGACGGTGCGCAAAATATTCCTGAACATTAATTTATTCCACTCTTGAATGAATAGGGCCTACATGCGGAAATACCCGAGGACATAAACAAGATTAAGATTTTCTAGTTTCCCAGCCAAATGTAAATTATTTTCTTTTTATACTTTGGAAAATTATAAAGGTCAAACCAAAGTTTTCCAGTGTGGCCAACGAGCTAGTAATTCTTCTCCAACGATATAGCCTTTATGAACTGTCATATTTTTTAGGAAAATCGTTAGAGATGTTTTCGAGAATCGCGTCAAGTCATCCTTTACCCACCCAGGTTTCCCTCCGAAAGTGGGACTTGAATAAAGGTAATGTAATAAGACAATTTCTCTTTTATACTCTTTTATGCTCTTAAAAATTAAAAGTGAAACTCAAAATCCTTAAATTTGATCTAAAAATATTTTGCTAGCTTCTGTGTAAAACATGTAGCAGATTTACTTGGAATCAGCAAAAGTGTGAGATCCCTGGCATACGTCAATGTACATCGCAAAACAAATGTTCATTTGTCAAACCATTTTTTTTCTCAGGTCTTTTAATCTGTCTCGTTGACCTAATTTGACATAAAAGTGTAAGTACCGCTTTCAAACCTTGCGATCTATTAGAGATTTTCATACATGGCGGAAAAACCTATAGCAAGCTGTTTGGTGTATCCGGTGTACAAAATAAAGGAATTATTGATAAGCTGTGTTTTTTTTAAAGTTACATGATATTTTTGCACTTTTTAGCACTGCAGAATCCATTTTTGCAAGCATTTCTATTTGTTACTCGGTAGTTGACAATTTTGAAGTTCAATTATGCGTACTTGACTTGACTTGGTTAGTTTATCATGGAAATTTCTAATAGGAGATTTTTTACTATAAACTAAATAACGTCAAGGACACCAAACTGAACTTCCTTTTTGGTCAACTATATTAAAAGAATAGAGCTATAATGAGAACAATATCTGAATGCCATTGCAGTTGATTTTCGTATCAAATCTCATTTATCACCGCTAGTTAGTTGACCATTTATATTTAAAATTTTTAAAACATGAGGGAAAGTCTAATGCTTCCTCAACAAACAATTTATGTGCGTGCTACAAAAAGAGAGAGAGCTTAGAATATTTAATTTCGCAATGCTAAAAAGTGAACAAATTTATCATATACCTCTTTGAAAAAAAAGCTTATCAAAACGTTATTTTGTATACCGGATACACCAAAAAAAGCTAGCTATTCATACTTTTTTTTCCCCGCCAAGTATGAACATCTCCAGTAGGGCAGATAATGGGAAGGTCATCTGTTTTTATGGCCACGGTTAAAAAGGTGCCTTGTGGCCCTATCTAATGTCAGGTATCCATTAGAGTTGGCTGAAAATCCTTTAGCTCAAAATATCATTCTTCAAAGAGATTCGAACCCGAGCCAAGGCTTATCAGCCACCACTGCCCCCCTCCCAAGTTGGGATAGGCCTTTTAATTATTATTTTAAAACCTATGTATAAGAATTTTATAAATCAATAAATACAATAATTGTTCACACTGATTCAAGTTTTGTAAAAAAAAAAAATGGGTATATTCAGGATAACTTTTCGATTCTCAACAATGCCTAAGACGTTATGGTCAAAGATCACTGTTGCAAACTAAATAATGAAAATTATTTTGTACTATAAAAGAAGCAGCTTAGAAATGAGATTTTACAGTGCTAAAAAGTGCGCAGCAAAATTTATCGTATGCCCTCTAAATTACACTTCGTATATTTTGTACACCAGATACACCAAACAGCTAGATATTTATAGTTATCCACCACAGACTTTCTTCTTGCTAATTACTGTAGTTTTTATGTTGTAACGTTCAGATGACTAGACCAATACATGAGATGAACTACGCAATGGTTTCCAAATCAGGGAGCTCTCCATATAGTTTTCTTTCTATTGGTGTGTTTTGGGGCAAGTGTCTTGTTCTGGCCTCTGGTATAGAATGCAGTTTTCTAAATTCTCCGATAATGTATAACAATAAAAAAGAACTCTTAAACGTTGTAACATATTTTTCATATGCAATCATTTCATTCGAAATTATTATCTCCTTTTTTAAAAACTTTCTTAGGTATTTTCTATGTAGGCAGGCACAACAAGCAAGCTCAATAGACATTTGTTTAACATGTGATAAGGGTTGCACTCGAAAAGAACACGAAATATTGTGTTTTAAAATGTGCTTATAAAAAAGTGTGTATGCTTACGGCTTCTACTATTTATGTAGGTACTATAGTTTGTGTCTGACTACATCAACGTAAGCAAGGCGTGTCATCGGGACATCATCATGGAGAACACAGGATGGAGGGAATGACTAATGCTCATAAAGACATGAATATAAAGTGTGCGTGTTTGTGTGGGCTCAGACTAGAAACAGGGGTCTCATCAAATCATGTCCAAATGCCCGCACTTTATTATTAGCTAAGACAAGTTATTAAGATGCATGGTTTCCTGTTACCTAAGCCTAGCGATTGTTGTTTCATTTCAAGCACACGCTGCTCTTCTCAAGGTGTAATGCGTTCATATATGTGTGTGTCGGCAGCGTGGGAGGGAGGGGATAATTATGACAATCTTCGAGAATCCTCTGCCTTGTAATACTGACAGTGTCAACCCATTCAAGGTGCGGAAAGAGTTAAGCTGATCCATCTCAACAAGTCCACCTAGCCCACTCTACTCTGCACGCTGTCTAGAATCGACATTTTGTGTGTCATTGATACGTATCTTGTCAAGTTATTATTTCAGCTGTGGACAGTAATCTCAGATTTAGAAGGGCGGGTGACGTCAGGAGATTATGACCGACACTGTCAGCGATGGCGGTACGCATGCAGTCACTGGTTGTTTGCATCCTATCGTGAACCGCAGCGGAAGCCACAGCGAGGCGCCCGGCGCCGCCGCGGGGGAAAATGGCCAGGATACCAATCAGATATTCTTTCATGGCGCTGACGGCCGCATTCATTAACAGTTTATCTGATGAGGTTCAATGGAGCAGTGTGTGAAAATAGGGGGCGGTGGTGGGGGGACAAAGAAGCCACCAAACATCCAGGAAGAAATGACGGTTTAAGATGCACCGCATATTTCGTACTTGCTATTTGTTAGCATTTGGAGGGGAAGGGGCGAGGGCTATTGTGACACTGGAGGTCAACATAGAAGCAGTCGCGGTCACAAAACCACAAAGCACGGAGCAAACATTTCAATAGCACATAGCAAGGTGGAAACTGGAGGGCAAGCACTTGATCCAGCTGTCAATCAAGGCACAGATAAATCTCCAAAATCTCAAAGAAAGGAATTTTACAACCAGGCAAGTCAAACAATATTACAGCTAAAAATAGCCGAACTGGTGTTAAAGTCTACATTAAAGACATTTCAGAAATAGTAACTAGGGTGTCATGTAACTTATGCACCGAGGTAAACACATACACATTTCTTTACCAGAATACCAGACTGCAAAGTGTAATAACTTGTAGAACCTGATGTAAAGCGCAAACCATGCAGACTCACAATTATGCCTACTGCAACTAGAGTTATCTTTGAGGAAAAAACTTTCAATGGTATTTGCCTACTGCTACTAAGGTTATCTTTGAGGAAAAATCTTTCAAAAGACATTTTCCTACTGCAACTAGGGTTATAATAATCTTTGAGGAAAAACCTTTCAAAAGGCATATGTCTACTGCAACTAAAGTTATCTTTGAAAAACAAAACTTTCAAAGCCATTTGTCTACTGCAACTAGAGTTTTCTTTAAAGTAAAAAATACTTTCAAAGGCATTTGTCTACTGCAACTAGAGTTATCTTTGAAGAAAAACAACTTTCAAAGGCATTTGTCTACTGCATCTACAGTTATATTTGAGGGAGGAGACTTTGTGACTAGATGAGTCTAAATGACTAAATGAGATTAAGAGCTGAGACTACCATGTGATAGTATCCTAGAATTTCTGTTAACTAGAGAAGCTCAATGACTATATGTGGTGTAAACATAAGCTTCCACTTATCCTGTTGGTACTCTAAAAGATGTGTTTAACAGCAGCCACACTTCATAAATTAAATGCAATCAAGTGTTGAGTAAAATAAAATTCATCGATCAATAGAGTCTAGAATATCGTTACTCAACCTGCGCGTCTAAGGGGTGCGCTGTGATCTTTGGACCCCATTTTGGTTTCTTACAGCACACTCAGACTCCCAAAGTAGGTCGCAAATGTAATTATACTCTTTGGGGGATGGAGGGATGTTATTACCGGTCGTTGGCTTATAGCACCGAACTGCTGGTAGACAACTAAACCGTTGTAGGCGTAATATGTCTTAAATATTATAGCTTCAAATAACTTGAATAACTTCCTTTTGAACAATACTAAATATAACTTTATTTATAATATAGACAAAATCAACTTGTTATAAAATGAAATAAATGTAGTAGACTTGAGTAATAATATTCTTTAACAAAATCTCACCACAATAACACAACTTTTCAGTCTCACGTGACGTTCTGGAGTCGTCTGCCCTATGACCAAATGACGACAAAGCCACCTATGTTGCATCATTCACAAACAATCTCTTTCCTCTTCCCACCGTCACACACACACACTCCATAACAAGGGCCTCCAGTAAAAAGGTTAGAAACAAGGGTAGGGTCTACGCAAACGTACAAGAGCAGTCCCCAAAGAAAAAGTCGGAAAGAAATCCCAAGGCCATGGTATCCTAAAAAGAACTGTTATTGTGAATGTTGTGGTGGTAAAAAGCGTCGGGCTGTCATCACTACGTTCAGAGTTTGAATCCTGCTTACCGGAGAAGTGGGAATGAAAAAAAAAATCTTCATTAGAAATGAACATCTAAAACTTACACAAACAACATTCAATGAAACAACATTCAATGATCTTATTGAGTGATAGTTGGAATTACCTATAACTTCAATGATGTTGAGTGATAGTTGGGGTTATCTATAACTACAATGATCTAGTTGAGTGATAGTTAGGGTGACCTATAATATATATATACCAGTGATAATTGGGATTCCATATAACTTCAATTCTGAGAAACCCCATGCTAATGAGGTCGCAATGATATTAGTGGTGGACAAAGCTGATTGCATAGAAACACGTTTTAATAAAATGATTGAAAACGTCTAGACGAAATTCTGGAGATAATTGTGCAAATAGATAAGATGAAAAAAATGTGTATCGATTGCTCTATCAAGTCTAGCGGGGAAGGCACTGCATGCAACAATTAAAACAAAATCAATCAAAGCCTGCAACAACAAATAACCCGATACCAATGACAGATACCGATATTTGACGTTCAGCCCGAACATGTCGATAACAATCGATTTATCGATCATGGTCCGACAACACTACCGTGGCTGGAGAGCCGGAGTCAAGGCCGACAATCGCCGTCTCTCCCACACACCTAGACTCCATAAACCATGATCACTATTTAATGGCCGTTCCCATATTTGCCGCAGGCTTCGTTCGAGTCAATGGTTCACTTTGGATACCACAGCGATCGACACGAAACATTCTTTGTTGTATTCAATGAGTACTTACTTATGTTCAGATATTCCCAAACATTTTTTTAATGGGAATTTATGCAAATACAGACATTGTCATCGGAATAAGTTTATTGGTTATTATAATAAGACTTTGTAAGTGTAAATGATTTAGTGCTTCTCAAAACACTGTTTTAAGGTGTTGTTCTGCTTTGGAGAACTAGACCACGAAGTTCATTCTATTTTTCTTAGCTAACCGTTGACGAAGAAATCGTTTGACCAGAACAACAACTAACCAACATTATTCCCTTCAACGAATGGTAGAGCATTAAGGATACAATGATGTCCAGAAAGCAGGGAAAAGAAATGTCAGCCTCCACCGACTTTGCAGCTTATCAAGTTAACCATCGGATCACCATTTCCCAGAAAACATGGTGTTTGTGCTAAATTCAAAACCTTATAATTCCATATTGTGGACGGCCACATTAAATGTATCATCTAAATGTCAACCACAGAATGAACCAATGCAAAGCGAACCAATGCAAAATGAGCCAATGCATAATGGAATTATAGAGAACTTACAACTAGTCCAAAAACAAGTTTGGAAGCTATGAGTAAAACAGTGGACATTTGAAGCTATGAGTGAAACAGTGGACACTTGAAGCTATGAGTAAAACAGTGGACAATTGAAGCTATGAGTAAAACAGTGGACACTTGAAGCTATGAGTAAAACTGGACACTTGAAGCTATGAGTGAAACAGTGGACACTTGAAGCTAAGAGTAAAACAGTGGACACTTGAAGCTATGAGTGAAACAGTGGACACTTGAAGCTATGAGTAAAACTGTGGACACTTGAAGCTATGAGTAAAACTGTGGACACTTAACGTCGGACATCTAATTCTAAGCTTCTTAAGTACGAAATCTTTTCCCATGTAATGACATTCAGAATGTATGCTTCACAGTAATCCCCTAATGACGATAGTTATAAATAAGTTCATATAGAGATTTAATCTTTCAAACATATTTATTTTAACCGGTCTCATTAGTTGGTACATATTTAGTTTACGAAAAGGAAAAAAAAATGCTTTCTACTTTTTGGTACATACCAACATTTAAAGAATGAATATCCCATTTGATGACTTCCTGATAATTAAAAAAAAACCAACAACTACATCGGGTGTGACTGTCCAGTCGTAAAACTCTCGGGACTTCCAATTTAAAAAAAAAACGATCCTTCAAAAAGACGAGGCTAGCAACAAGAAACGACGGATAAACAACATCAATGCATGGACGGTCATGGCCAAGGGTGCGAGTCAAACAGCACAAAGTCAAAAGGTAACACTTTTGTTGCCTTAACGGTTCAACAAAGTAAAATTAAGTTGAAAACGGTAATCGCGCACGCAGGTCTAGCAGCTATTCAACCCAATTACGTTGAATGTGTGTTTTAGGACGTTTATTTGAATTGTTCGTTCTAACAGCAATACAAAATAAGTTGTTTTTTTGTTTTTTTTGTTAAACAGGCCGGCACTTTGAGTCACCCGACCAACACATTAGTTATTTCTACATGTAGTAATGAGCGAATATTATCTCAAAAACAGCTTGAAATAAAGAGCTGTAAGAAGCCTATCGCCCCGCGATGTTACAGAAAATTGTGGAAAAACAAAAAACCGAATAAAAGGTAAGATGCCTGGCTAGAAGGGAGGAAGTACACGTCAGCCTATGTGTAAAACAACCGTACCTTTCTCTGACAGGTCATTTTTTATCTTTTAGAACGAAGTAAAGGTCTGTTGTGTACAAGGCTGAGACTAAAAAGACCTGGACCAAGTCAGACAACGCTCAGCACCCTGGCCCTTGACATAAAAATGTTTTTAACTGAAATGTTGAGGAAACGTAGAATGACACACTGTGGCTCGCGCCGAACGAGAAACAGACAACGTAATGACTTCCATATCAAGACACACAAAAATCAAGTTAATTATTAGATTTTTATGATTTCAAAAATTAAATGCGCGTTGAATATCTCCCCCTTGAAAACAAAACAAAAAAAAAAACTATAAAATTTTATGTAGGGAAATCCTATAAATTATCTGATAAATTGCAGAAATTCCTTCAAAAAGAAGATATTTCAATCAAAGAGAACAATCATGTTTTGATAAAACTATATTGAATCAAAGTAATGGAAAATTGAATTGAGGCACTATAAATCATCACGTTTTAAATATGTTCTCTTTCACTATAAATTCAAGTTTTCATTTTGTATCTAGATGATAAGAAAAGATACAATGAATGGGTAGATGAGATTTCAGATGTATTAAAACCCAAGACGTAAGCTATTATCTAAGGATTTTAAAAGACACTAACAAGAGAGAGAATTGAGAAATTTTACTTTAATTTCTTGTAATGCTAAAAAATTAGTGGTTTCAGTGTAAATAAAGGATTTATTATTTTTATTTTCCAACAGTCTGAATTCACCTGTTTTTCTGTTCAATATCTTAACGTGCATGTCACATGGTCAGCTAAACAACGTGAATGTCACATGGTCAGCTAAACAACATGCATGTCACATGGTCAGCTAAACAACATGCATGTCATATGGTCAGCTAAACAGCATGCATGCCACATGGTCAGCTAAAAAACGTGCATGCCACATGGTCAGCTAAACAACGTGCATGTCATATGGTCAGCTAAACAACACGCATGTCATACGATCAGCTAAACAACGTGCATATCACATGGTCAGCTAAACAACATGCATGTCACTTGGTCAGCTAAACAACATGCATGTCACATGGTCAGCTAAACAACGTGCATGTCACATGGTCAGCTAAACAACGTGCATATCACATGGTCAGCTAAACAACGTGCATATCACATGGTCAGCTAAACAACATGCATGTCACATGGTCAGCTTAACGACATGCATGTCACATGGTCAGCTAAACAACATGCATGTCACATGGTCAGCTTAACAACATACATGTCACATGGTCAGCTAAACAACATGCATGTCACATGGTCAGCTAAACAACATGCATGTCACAAGGTCAGCTAAACAATATGCATGTCACAAGGTCAGCTAAACAAGATGCATGTCATAAGATCAGCTAAACAACGTGCATGTCACATGGTCAGCTAAACAACATGCATGTCCTATGGTCAGCTAAACAACATGCATGTCACATGGTCAGCTAAACAGCATGCATGTCACATGGTCAGCTAAACAGCATGCAATTCACATGGTCAGCTAAACAACATGAATGTCACATGGTCAGCTAAACAACATGAATGTCACATGGTCAGCTAAACAACGCGCATGTCACATGGTCAGCTAAACAACGTGCATATCACATCGTCAGCTAAACAACATGCATGTCACATGGTCAGCTAAACAACATGCATGTCATATGGTCAGCTAAACAACATGAATGTCATGTGTTCAGCGAAATCACGAGGATGTTATATGACCAGTTAAACCAATCACCCTTTACAGCTTAGTTGGCCCTGATAGTCATTTTATTTGAGTCTGCAACATTTCGTGAAAATCCTTTCCAAGACTAGTTATAACGATCACATTGACCCTCACCCCCCCCCCCTTTTTCTTAAACTATCATTCATACCAGTACATGATGCAGAGCGTTTCAAATACCCCCCCCCCCCCCAACTCAGACCTCTTCTGTACTTCAATGCAACATGTCTACATGGCTAATCCAATCTAGTAAATGCACCTATTGAAGAGCCCCACAAGTCACGAAGCCTTTTTTTTTATTGTTAGAAATCTATGCATATAAATTTCCCCGAAGGCCAACTAAGTCTCTCAACCATTGTATTAGTCTGGATGTTTTGGCCCTCGAGCTGATTGGCTGAGCGGTCGATACTTCTCTTGAAGGGAATAACGAAGGGAATTCATCAAGAGTTCAATGTTAGCACATCTAGATAAGCCAGCCATTGTAACGAACCATGATCAGATAACAATTAGCATGCCACTAATAGCAAGCCTTTGATGTTTTTTAAATTAGTTTTAAACAACGAATAAAACTGAATGCGTTTATTTATGTGAACTATTTCTCAAAGTAAATTAAAAATTGACTGTTTTAAAAAAGCTTAACTGTTAAAACGTCATTTCAGCTTTAATGTAAACTTTATATAAAAGCTTTAGTTTAAACTGTATGTCAGTAAATATTGCTAGTTAAATACCTATTATATCCACAGGATGCCCCAGTAATTCGCCAGTGTTACTACGTTACCTCATCTAAGATTCTCGACAATCCCCCGCATATTTTAATGCAGTTTTAACTATGATATTACATAAGAAAATCCACTGTTGGCAACTAGATTTTTCTTTTACACTATTTGACATTGTTATTTTAAAGGTATTGACCAGGTAAGATGAATGTGAGCGTTTCTCTGATATAAAATGGTCTAAAAATTCACGAAATTGCCGACATTATGAAAAAAGGGAAATCAAAATCTGTAAGTATTAGTCAATCTGTCCATATTTATCTAAATAAATTAATAAAAATGTGTGTGTTAGTATGACTTTTAAGCCCAATAAAAACGTAAGAATAGAAGGCCTATGTTTATATCTTAGAAGTCTGCAACTTGGAAACTGGTGGACTTTTAATCTAAACCAATATTTTAGTACTTTCAAAAGATTGTATGATATCGGTAGATGAACAAGATAAAATATGAACATGAATTAAAATCAGTGTTAATATATGACCAACAAAAGATTGATAAGTCAAAATCGAAATGTATTTATTATTAATTACTTAATACAGTACCAAAATAATGTTAGAACTCAAACTGAGTTTCCTTAGACTCAAGTCAACACCTGATTGGGCAGCAGTGTTACCCCTCCCTCCTTTTATCACAAGAGGACCAGTGGACAAAGAGATCAAGAGGTATGGTCACACAGAAGTGTTCCACTATAACCACATCCGCTGTCCCTGATAAGACAAGGAAAGCAGAGGGCTCTTCTGAGAAGAAGATTTTAAAATCAGACATCAAACAAATGCAAAATTTAGAGTTGTGTCACTTTCTAGAACTGAACTATGCCCTATAAATAGTAAGGTCTAATCTAGATACTCAAAGGTACTGCTATTACAGAAGAGATTTAAAATGGCTTTTTAATAGTGTATTTTATGGGGGGGGGGGGGGGGGGGGGGGGGGGGGGGATGAAATATAAAAAATACTACACCAAAAACTAACTGAAACGTTGAACCTACAAAGACAAACATGTTTGTGCTAATATATTAAGTAATCAAATTAATGAAATAATTTTGAGAAATCACATTTTGTGAATAAATGAAAAATTTGTTGCATGTTTTAAGTTTCCATTCCATTACTGCCATTCGCACTTATGATTATGTCCTATAACAGAAAGAAAGATATTTACACAAAATTTATAAGAAATACCAATGTCACAAAACTTATTAGTAGCATTTGGTAGCAACTATCATTATTTTATATTTCAAATTGGCTAAAACTGAGTTGATAATAGGCCTATTGTTTTTAAGGTTGCTTCTCTGAATATTTCAAATGCACCATTATAGCATTGGACCCATTTATTTTGCCCAACCCTTAACAAAAACTAAATTCTTCAAACTTTTATGTTACAACATTATTTTAATGACTACAATACAATTAAGAACAATGTTTCACTTATCTAGAGAGATCATGTGTTCCCCTGAGGTTATTTACAATTAAAATTCAGCAGCAGTCTGATTGTTAGGATAACCCAATTAAAATATATTGGAACTATCAAAGAAATACTTGAACACCTTTACTAGGTAGTGAGGTGGAAATAAACATCCAAAACCTATTTGTAGCCTATATAGATCTTATTAACTTATGAAATTGCTAAATTTTGTTCGTATTACTATCTTTATTTATGCTCAACCTTGTCACACACTTCTAAATGATATGGGTGGAAAAAGACAACTTATATTTTAACCAATTTCTATTACTGCCATAATTACATACATGAAACAACAAGAATAAGCATATGAGGAGTGAATTAAGATAAAGCATCAGAATATATCTTACATATTGTTTAGGAGGCACGGTAGCTGAGTGATAAAGAGCTTGGCTTCTGAATTAGGAGTCCCGGGTTAGAATCCTGGAATCCTTTGAATCCTAGCTCTGATGGGTACATGACATAAGTTGGGGAAAAAAAATGGTTTGTCGTTGTACTGGACATATGACACCCTAATTAACAGTGGAGCACAGAAACAGATTACTCTTACATCCTCTGCCCTATGGATCGCAAGGTGTGAAAGGGGAACATAAATATTGTTTATTGAAATGTAGGTGAACAAAATTATGAATAAATATAATTATTGCATTTGTATATTAATATTTCATATAATGTCCATTGCTATTTGCAATACAGAACAATCAAACAAATTTCTTTATAGATAATAACACTTATTGCTACTATGAAAAGTATAATTGGAATTAAATAGAAAATTTTTATTTTCAAATTGGGGACAAGTTGACTGAGTGGTAAAGCGCTTGGCTTATGAACCAAGGGGTCATGGGTTTGAATCTCTGTGAAGAATGGGATTTTGAATTTCTGGATTTTAAGATGCCAATGAGTCCACCTAAATTAATGGGTATCTGGCATAAGTTGAGGAAAGAAAAGATGGTTTGTAGGTGTGTTGGCCACATGACATGTTTGTTAACTGTTGGCCATAGAAATAGATAACCTTTACATCAGCAGCATTATTGATCATAAAGAGGTAATTTATTAAAAGGAATTTCAACACATTTTCTTAGGGAAGTTAATAAAGATCAAAACTGAAAGCTAAAAAAAAAGGGGGGGGGGGGGGGCTTCTATATCACTTTGATTAAATCTGGCTCAAAAACCTGCAACACATCTGCTGGTCTGGAAGTCTATATCTTATGATAATAGATAATATGTCTTGTTTGTTACGCTGAGACTGAACTAGATCTACTTATAAAATAAAATTATAGCTTTTATATAGCAATACTTTCATGCTTATAGCATACTCAGAGTGCTATGGTCTAATCTTATTTGTGGACCAGTGGTGGGGAGGGGTATCTGGGAGAGGGTTTTCCGTGCTTCCTCTAGGCGCTCAGTAAACAAAACTCTGCTTGAGTCAGATGTCCCACCTAAGTCCCTTTTATAGGTAGCCAAGCCAAGCAAGGTTCAAGCGTACTTAGCCTCTCAACCACACTCTATAATTAGTACTTCACATGTTATAGTCTAGATCTAACTAAAAGAGTACTCTAGAATCTAGATTTCTTGAAATAGATCTAGATATATTACTAGAATATATCTAGACAAGATCTTATCTAAGCCCTAGATCTAAAAACTAGATCAGCCTAGAAACAGATCAGAAACAGATGACCTTTAAATCATCTGTCCTATAGACCACAAGATCTGAAAGGGGAACTTTACTGGTTTTTTTTATTATTAGATTATATCATTATTCCATATCTTTAGCCAATATATTGATTATAGTATTTTAGTAGGTCTATAGCCACTATAGCCAGGCGTCTATCGCTACTATAAATTTAAAATTATAGTCTAATACCCTAGCCCTATGGGATGGCTATAATATATACCCTATATATAATACTAGCCTGACATTACCCGCGGCCTGTGGGTCTAAGTTTGTGTTTACTAATCTAGTGGATTGGATTTAGATGTATGTTAAACTTAGCTAATGATCCTTTCAGGTTTTTTCTCTTTCGCTACAAAAATAAAATTAGGCTTGCGAAAATGGGTTTACCCGAAGCCGCTACATTCTCATATCTATTAAAAACGAAAAGAACAATAGCTTTGTTAAATAAATGGGATTATAAAGTGAACAATTAAACGAAATAATTTTTAATATGCGATTCATGAATGAATATAGATCTTGGCCTAGCTCAACTAAGCTTCGCAGCTTTTGTAAACGAATGTAGTCTCTTAAAAATGCTTTAGAAAACCAAATTTGAATGTTTATTTGATCAAAATATGAAATGAATGGACTATAATTAGTATGTTTATGTGTTAAAGTATAAAACTATCTGTGCGAAGAGAAGTTTTATCATCTTAGAGTTGAATTAGAGTTTTAGATCTAGGGATGGGATTATAAAGTAAACAATTAAATGAATTAATTTTTAGTAAGTGATTCATTACGATATTGTCTAATGAAAGAATGTTCGCCAGGAAATCTGTAGTCACAAATATCAGGAACTTATTTATGTAAAAAATGCTTTTAAAACACAAAATTGAAGGTTAATTTTATTACATAATGAAATCAATGGATCTTCTTTTGTATTTTCATGTGTCAAAGTAAAAAACTATCTGCGCAAAGTGTATTTCTTAAAATTAGATCTAGGTCTAAATCCTTTCGATCTTTTCTCATGTCATCATTGTTAACCATGGCCTAGATCCATAAATACTATAGCTTTAATAGAGTTGGACAACTTTATTTTTCTTGAGGGCCTAAAGTTTGTTTTAGGGCTACAATACATACACTATGGTCTAAGTAGGTACCCAAGGAACATTCTTGCCTAGTTTTATCAAGATTGGTCAAGCAGTTTTGATGTCTATAAGTCACATACATACATCTCACATTCTACTTTATAGTATAGATAATAATATAGTACTATAATAATATTTAATAAGTAAAGTTTACTATAACTAAGACTACTAATAGTTAAGAGTAGTAAGACTGTGACTAAGAAGACTAAGAGTACTAACTCTAACTGACTACATGATGTTAGTATATCATCATGACTATGGTCACTATGTTATATGTATCAGTATGAGATAATGAGTTAAATGAGTCTACTCACTAGTTGACTAGTTACTTTAGTTTTATTTACTTATAATAATACTATAAATATATTAATTAATTAATATGGATTGTCACTAGGCCTACCAGATCTAGATCATGAGTAGATCTAGACCCTCTATAGCAGTATCTAAATCTAAAATAAATTAAAAATCAAAATGATAGATTCTATGTCTATGTCTAGATCCCTAGATGATTCTAATAGTAATGTTTCTTTTGTAATACGTTTGCCATAGTTATTTTTGTTTAAATTTGACTCACAGAACAAAAGAGTGGTCAAAACGAGATAGGTTGCAATCACTTACCTTCATAATGTTGCCAAAATATGATGATTGAGATGTTGGTTGTCTAGGCCTAAAAAACAGAATACCGCAAATCTATGATTCTGTTTGAAGCTTGGTTATGTAATAAAAGATTTCTTTATGTTATTTCTCTTAGTAAGAAGAAGGAAATTTTACAATCAATTCTATTTGTCGATTTCAGTCTAGACTGAACCGTTAAGAACTTGCACCAATTGATCTGTAAAATAATGATAAAAGTAATAGTAATAAATTACTTTAATCGTAGACTTAATATAGAAATTAATACGCCTAGATAAAATATAAAAAATGTGAATTTACAAATATGAAATTACTATTGCATATCTAACTTGATAGATATGTTCTATATTGTTTTTTGGCATAGACTAACAAGATTTACACAAATACATCTTTATACTTTAGCAATGATACTGACGACTGTAGAAAAACAAACCAACTAACATCAACCGAATTAAGCAACTTTCCATGATCAAATAATCCCATATTGAATATTAGAAACATGTCAACACAAACATTAAAATCTGCTGAAGTTTTATTAAAGTGTAAATCCATAGTCTATAGACTTAATTATTTGTCTAGCTTTCGATCTAAATTACAATTATTTTAAAATTTGAAACGCTTCCAGAGTAGGCATATTCTAGATCTATAGTCTAGAACTTCTGGTTGGAATTTAATAAAAATTTTAGTTTCTCTATAATACTGTATATTAACTATATAGATTTAGATTAGAATCTAGACAAGAGAACTCAATCCTATAAGTTACGACAGTTACGTCCATAAGTTAAGATGTGTCGGCATCTTCAAGACAAAACTAGAACTTCAGGTTACACTTGCCCTTCACTATCAAAATGTAGTTAATACAAATATAGCAGCCAAAATAGAAATCGTCTCACCCGCATAAATCCATGAATTGAACCAAAATAACTCCAGAGTTTCTATTTTTACTGACATGCGAGCCGCTTTGAGGCGAAAATCTGCAACTGGTTCTATTTTCGGAAAAGGAAAATAGACTACTCAAGTATAAATAAGTTGGATGTAACAGCCAACAGGCAGATCTATCCGCATTGTTTTGATTTATCTCAGGAAACAATTGGCAAATATTTTCCCTCTTAATTATAAATTATAATAATATTATGTTACTTTTGATTATTAAACGATGACAGAATTGCAGTTTTATGACACTAAACCATACTTTGTTGAGCATATTTTTTTTAGCGGAAGAGTATACAGTTGTGTTACTACGTACTGCGTCCATTTGCGTCATTGCTGACCTAGTTTGTCCATGAGCACAGGCAGCGAGATTTGCTGAACTAAGACACTCGTCTGGCCTGAAACTGAGGCATTGTTGCTACTATCGATCTTGTAAGCATCGATCCCAGGCAAGACGATGGAGGTGAAAAGTAGGTTTGATTAAGCAGATTATTCTAGTGTGCCAAAATGTAGAATACATAAATAGTAGGCCCCTTTTCATGTCGAACACTTGTAAACGATTGTCCATTACAGCATTATAATAATTATCTCTACAATATACATATATACTATTAGATCTAGGTTATCACCGATTTTTTTTTTATTTAGTTCATTTAATATAGGCAGGCTAATATATATTCTTTATTAGCAAGTGACATATCGTTATATATGTTGTATAGCCTTATATGCACAAAAAAACAACAACATATAATATATTTATATATATCAGCAAGTATCAATGAAAGAACCATTTTCGTGATTTCATATCTGATTGTATGGTACAAGAAGTCTGCAGGCTTGGTTAAATTAATTCATTTATTTTGCATAAAAATAAAAACGCTTTTTCTAATTATTATTATTCTTTTTTAATTTCAATGAAAATATGTGAAATAGATAATTTATACGCATGAAAACATTTTCATATATTGAGAAAACATTAACATATTATATAAACGTCATAATTATACTATTAATAGGCTTATATGTTATTAAGAAATTGATAAATGAAAAGCATGTTGTATTACTGGGTGTCAAAATAGGCCCTTGCATTATCATACGAAACGGCCCACAAGTAGCGTATCATATGATGTGCATCTATTAGTACCTGCCCTCATAAAATATAAAGTTTATAATACAGCTAAAACTAGAAGCATGAATATAAATGTGGTATGTGAAATTTCTACAAATCAAATAAGAACATAAAACTAAAATGTTATTTAACCTTTGTTAGGCCAATAATAGAATATGCATCCTCTGTTTGGGACCCCTCAACTCAAGAAAACATTAAGAACCTGGAACAGACGCAAAATAGAGCAGTGAGATTCATAACAAACGAATATTCACATTTAACTATAACACCTTTAGTAAAATCATTAAATTTAGAAAGCCTTTAGGATAGAAGACTTAAAAGTAAAGTAGCAATTATACATAAATTACTGAACCATAATCGTTAAATACAAAAAAAAACCTAATAAAATACCCAGAAAGACACAGATATAAAGGCACAGTCCTCGTTCCATATGCTAGGACAAATTTGTACAAATGCTCCTTCTTCCCTAGTGCTGTTAGAGAATGGAATGGGTTGCCTTGGCCAGCCTGGAAAACCAGTGATTTTTCAGAATTTAAGTCCTTGGATAACATGCATGAATAGATGCATTACGCGTAGGACGTAATCATCTTCTTTTTTGAAGTAACGTCTGTATTTTATATAAGATAAAATATTCCATAAGAATTTTTTTTTCTATATTCAGGTAGACTGTGGCTATATAAGTAGTGTCAATTGTGTACCCAAAAAAAAATGCAATACTATTGCAACCTTAATATTTTGAATTGAATGCTTCATTACATGAATTTAAAATTAATTAATATTACTAACAAGAAAAGCACAGCATAACTCTTGAAAAAGGAGAAACCAAAAGTTCCTTATACTTTATAATGAATACAATAATAAATCCACATTCACAGCATAAGGAGATATCTGATCAACAAACTAGTCGCCTACAGATCGTTTACGATAATGACAAACTTATCAAACCATCGAAGGTCTCTATCAACAGCCTTCATTATGGAAACTTGCAAGTGGTCCTGTATCATGATGCTTTTTATCCAATTCTTTACACATTTCAACGTGCAGAAACTTCCTCCACAAGTTACTTGTGTACATTACAGCGTAAGCACTAAATAAAAAAACAACAACAAGAAGATGATAACAAAATATGGCCCTGCCATTTAATTGTTTCTCTTTGAAATTCATTGCAGCTATTTGGACAGTTATCACAAGACAAACACATATCGCTATCGCCTCCATATCACCATCGTCTCAATAGTCATTGTCCTGTTCATATTCATTGGTTCCTATCCTTTTAGTCAAAATCAACTGCATTATTGTTGCAAGCCACTTCCGGTACTGTTTCGGGTCATTACGGGATAAAATGTAGAGCCACTTGTTAAAAAACATAGGAAGTTGAATGTGCACGTGTATAGTAATTTCAGAGTTTAAGCCTCCATGTTGATCGTGGATATTCGTTACTGTTTTATCAGGTTAGGGTTTCATCATCAAGTCAGTGTTTCATCATCAAGTTAGTGTTTCATCATCAGGTTAGTGTTTCATCATCAAGTTAGTGTTTCATCATCAAGTTAGGGTTTCATCATCAAGTTAGGGTTTCATCATCAGGTTAGTCGTCAGTTAACGTGGCTGGAGTAAATGACAATGAGAATGTTCCTTCGTGACAATATCATCATAATGTTCAATAAGGTTTGTGAATCGTTTGTGTCTAACTGGCGAAGAACATATTAGATCTAGTGATAGCATTCCTTGGCAGTGTATTCCAGCGATCATTGTTGCGCTCACCATTTCTCTATTTTTTCTTCTCTTTCTTCACGCTTCTTTTTTCGATTCATGTTTTTGGTCGCATGCTTTCAAGTGTTTAAGATTTTAAATCGATTAGTGAATGACTTCTTGGCGGGAAATCCTGGGATCTAGCGTCGAACCGAAGAATCCCCCCAAAAAATAATCCCCATATGACTATTTCTTACCGGACACGCAATCAGAGAATATATCGTTACCGTTGGTGGAACTATAACTACTGCAATGTTTCTTAAACTTTTTCGCACATTCTGAGTATTTAACTGAACACTTTGCAAATTTTTTTTTTGGAAAGATCGATTGACGTGGCTGTCTTCTAGTTAATTATTCTAGTATTTTATTCAGACCTCGCGGACCAATAGGGTTTCGCGGAACACAATTTGGGAAACACTGTACTACTGCATAGGTACGATACTAACTAATAACTTCGGGAAATTAGTAGAGCTAATTTATAAGTTCAGAGCACGTTATGATTCCCCTAGTAAGATGACTCTATCACAATCTTCTATATGACTATACAAATATATAGCTAGGCCTTACGTTGTTTGTTAATCGCTTTGAGTGTAAAAAGGATTGACGCTTACCAGAAACACGTATAGGTATAGGCCAACAGGATAAACTATTGTTGCAGAAAATGTTGCTTGTTTCACACAGTAAAGCCTATTAAGATGTTTATAAAACGTAAATTGTCGTCATTCAAGATGGCCCATTTGGTACTGACTCACCGGGCATTTGCCCGAATGCTCATTTAGCCAGTTTCACCCTGCATGTAGAACTACCTCATTTACAAAGAAATTGGAGCCATTGAATCGTAGATTAATTCTAATATAAATTTATCCGTATTATCCAAAGGTTAAACTTAAAAGATAAATCTATATATCTAAAAAAAACACTTTTTTTTTTGTTGTCGTTAGTTTAAACAGCTGCCGCGCTTGACTTCCGCCCCTAATTACCGGTAGTGGTCATATGCCAATTACCGGTAAGCACAAGCTTATTTCATTCAATAATCAACATTTTAGATTAATACAATTATCTTGAATATAAAATAAATTATGCAGGTAAGCGATTTCCCTTTTTTTTTTCTTAAATGTTGCAGTAAATGCTACAATTCAAAATGATGATGTTTTCGTTGGGCACTTGTGTTTTTGCTGAGCCTAGCTGTGATCTAGAATAGTAAAGTCACCTTTGCAGACTTAGGCTATAGGCCTATCTTATTTTGGTCTAGGACACTTTAGACACTTAAAAAACAACAACTCATTTTTCAACGGAAAACATGCTTTTAAAAAAATGGATGGTCTCTATTTATAGAATTATATAGCTCGACTCTGTGTCTTTGTTGTCATTGTTTACTGGTGTAGATTTTAATAAGTCGGGCAGTTAATGAAAGTGAAGCTTTTTAACCTAATTATCAAATTTAGCATTGAAGTAAACACGGTGGCCATACACAGCTTCACAAGGTCACGTAACAGCTCCACAGAGCCACATACGTTACAGTTTCACAAGGCCAACTTCCAGCTCTACAAGGCCACATTATAGCCCCACAAATAACGTTGCAGTACTATTAAGGCCACGTTACAGCTTCACAAGGCCACGTTACAGCCTCACAAGGCCACGTTACAGCCTCACAGACCAAGAGTAATAGGAATAGAGAAAGAGAGAGATAGAGACAGACCAAGAGTAACAGCATTAGAGAAACAGAGAGAGAGAGAGAGAGACAGACCAAGAGTAACAGCATTAGAGAAAGAGAGAGAGATAGAGACAGACCAAGAGTAACAGCATTAGAGAAAGAGAGAGAGATAGAGACAGACCTAGAGTAACAGCAATAGAGAAAGAGAGAGAGAGATAGAGACAGACCTAGAGTAACAGCAATAGAGAAAGAGAGATAGAGACGACCTAGAGTAACAGCAATAGAAAGAGAAAGAGATCACGAGATAAGGGAGACGAAGAATTGTAAGCAATAAAAAAAAACTAATTGAATACGCACTTCTATGCGATATTTGTATGCGTTTGTGCTCATCGCATTGTCTGAGTAGCCTACAAATGACTCGCAGGGGCTGCCTATGAGTTTGTGTGTACCACATGCTCATTTTATTCTCTTGTTAATATCGAATTATTTTCAAGTGTCGAAAAGCAACAAAAAGTCTTGGCCAGGCAGTGCGAATATCACATTGAAATGTGGAGAGATTATTTTCCATTTCTTTCTTCTTTGGTTTTTGTAAACAATGCAATCTTTGGGCCAACTGTGGTGTCAGACCTATCACATACCAGTGTGACGTTTGAACTAAAGCTCGTTTTCTTCTCTGCGACAGAGACCTCCATTGTTTCATTCGGATGTCTGATCGCCGTCTTTTGGCGCTCAGAACAGATCAAGAGATCTGGAGAATAAATGTGTTCTTGTTGTTGTTGTTTTCTCTCTATCTCGCTTCCTCTCCCGTACTCTCTTTCTCTCTTAACATTTTCTAGCCGCAGCAGGTCGCTCGGATATTGATGCTGGAATGATGGGAAGGGAGGGGGGGGGGGGGTTTCGCGAAAACTAGTGACGTGGCGGGATGCTGTGTGGAGAAGCTTGTGTCCTTCAAGCCAGGATATGGCAGTGGCACTGACGTCAGGTCACCAATAGCGACGCGGGGATTCCAGCCGTGAAGTGATAATTAGCAACTCATGACGTCACGAGATAATGTGGTTAAGATTATTTATTTATTTTATTCCTCCTCCTCCCCACTTCATTTTTAACGTCAATATCTCGTAAATGTTAACGATAACCGTGTAGAGGCAATGAAACGCCCACATCGTTGGACACTCTCGGAAATACTTCCATCCCATTGTGCTTTTTGAGTTCATGTGTAGATCTCCAATTTCTTTCACACTAAGTTTAGCGAGGAGAAACAATCTAATGTTTAGTTATTGAACTCGTGATGATTTACCTGAGAGGGGTAGCTAATGTTAAACTGAAGGTGAATGTCGATGGGAGCTGTACTGAGAGTTTAGACTAGAGTCAAAGTTGGGAAGGGGGAGCGACAAGGAAGGGTGCACTGTAAACACATCATAAATGGTATTCTATTAGAAAAAATTCTCAATGAATGTCGCCATTGTTTAATTAAATATGCTCAACACCTTCAAAAACACCCTCACCTATCCCACAGTCTGTTGAACCGTTGGATCACCACACATGATCTGTAGACCATCTTTCTTTTGGCTTCAATAGTATCTCTTTCAATGACAGAAAAGTTTGAAACTAACTATAGATAACTATAAAATCTTTTATTTTCATTGCACTTTCCTGGCACAGTGGTTAGTGTATTGGTTTGAGGAGGCTATAGCCCTCGAGTTCGAATTCAGGTCGTTTTTTTTTAATAGATGCATTTAAAAGGCGATCACCCAGAAACCCATTTCTTTCTCCTACCACCCCTTTCCCAACTGGCCCAGACAAGTCATTGGATCATAGCGTATTGAGAAAGCTAGGCTAAAAGCGCTAAACAAAAAAAATGGTAAAAATATTTCCAATTGCACAGATTTATTATTGTTAGTCTAGATCTATTAAAAATTCAATTACATGACTGATCCCGAGAGCCAGTTTTCCCTTTTCCACTCCAAGGCTTACGCATAGGCCCCACGATGCTCAGTAGGCCTAATAGTCATAAATTGATCACATGGGCCTGATAACGGTAATTAGCAAATAGAAATATCAAAATATCAAGTTATTATAACTGCAAACTTTTCTTTTTTTAAAAATACTATAAATTATAAGGTCTATCAACATTACTTATATCAGTAGACGTAGGCGGCTAGGCCTATCTCTGTTAATATAGATATAGAATCCCTCCAGCTATTCGTTTAGAATTCTAACCAGGTTTGACTGTTCCCTTTACTTACACCGTAGATGGTCTCAGTTTCGACATATATTAGGCATATATAGTATGTATATTGACTAACAGACGAAAGAAGAAAGGCAATTATTAGCAAATAAATTCACAGTAATTAATAATTTTCCACGCTCTTTCTTAAGTACCACAGAAACGGCAGTCAGTTGCGAGTCAAGATATACTACTGAGGTAACTCTGACTACATTTTTTTTTCTACCTAATTACCTACCATGTCCACACAACGACACATGCACTTTAGGACTGCCTAGTTAAAATTAAAACCTTTAATTAGATCTAAGTAATGTTATTTTCGTAAGCATTGCTTGGGACAAAGGTTCAAAATGATAATCTAAATGTAGATTATAGCTGTAGAAAAGTAAGAATAGGATGGATGCTACTTAGACGTTAAGGCTAATATGTAGGACAGGTCTTTGAAACTGTGTAGCCAAAGGTATTTCTTCTATAGCACTGTCAATATTTCTCAAGACCACTGGTGACCAATCTTTTTTTCAGTCTGAGGGCTGTTAACACATAAGTCAAAGAGCAGCATCACCGATGACAAAAATGAAACCGATTCTCTGCAGCCTTGTTGTGCAATGTGTTCAGAAGTTTGGAGGGGCTGTATAGCTTAATTTTGCAATGTGTCCAAAGGTTTGGAGGGGCTGTATAGCTTCATTTTTCAATGTGTCCAGATGTTTGGAGGGGCTGTATAGCTTCATTTTGCAAATGTGTTCAGAAGTTTGGAGGGGCTGTATAGGACCTGAAGGTCATGGTTTGGACATCATTGTTAAAAAAAATAAATTCATAGCAACTATTTTGTAGCTTATATTTTATGCTTGGAATGTCTAGCTCAGGTAAACCATTGCTACTTTGCTAGTCTCAAGAGAGTAAAATCACGAAACCTAACGTAACAAATGAAACAGAGGCGTAGCTAGGGTGGGGAGAGGGAGAATTTGAAAATCCCCCCTCCCCCCAACTTGAGAGGAGTCCTCAAATGAGTGCTTTTTACATTAAGTATTAAATATTACGCAAAATGCATAGGCCCCTAAATGATGGCCAATTCCTAGCTATGCAACTGAAACAATTTTTTTGTTTCTGTATGTGACTTGATTATCTTTTTACTTTTCAACCAATGTTCTATTTTTCAACTTGTCGCTATCAATATTAAAAAAAAACAACAACTATCATAGCCTTAAATTGAGTCTTTTTTCCTTAAAGATGTATATATATGGTAAGTAGAGTAGTTTATGCTATTCGGACACCTGTAGGCCAAAATTTCAAAGTTTGACTTTGACAGCGCATTATTTAATAATGGTTTGACATAGAAAAGAAAATGAAGTATCAATATCTTCTTAAATTTAAGGAGAATATTGATGACTATTTATATTTGTCCCCTAACCTATATTTGTTATTATATATAAGGTGAAAGAGGCCACGAGTTTTCAATTAATTCAGACAAATTTGACACACATTATTTGATTCCAGACACCATAATTTATTTCAGTCTATATATTTTGGCATCAATAAACTCAGATTTTAATTCTATATTAATATAAACTAAACTTTTAGACTTATTTTATGTTTGCATGATTAGATGTGTGTTGAATGTTTGTGTTTTTTGTTTATTCATTTAATAAATTTCTAATACAGATGATCTTTTGTAGTATAGTACAGGCTAGGATGGCTATTTTTGCCTAGATAGCTGAATCCTCTATATTCTATTTATATAAATCTAGATCTATCTTGTAGGTCCAGATCTAGGCATTAAACTTCATTCAATGTACCAAGCTCACTTCAAACATTTGCCCATTTATTCTCTTTAAAAACAACAAAAAACAAACAAATATAATATAAGATCATTAACATTGATGTCCAAAACTGACTGTTTGAAATAAATTTTGGTAAGAAAATCATAATTTAATACAAACACCCTATTAATTTTTTTTTCTCTATGGAATCAAACAACTTGTCTTATGAATAAAATAAAACAGCTCCCAAAACGGAATAAATATTGCCGGGCTCATTAGCATAGACTTAGCCAATCAAAAAATATAGTCCTAATCCTAGGAAGAGGTAAAGTCATTCTGGTACCATAGGAAAAAAACAACAACCTGACTTACATATTTGAAATTCTTTTTTCTTATATAAAAAGACAACTAAATGGAAGGAAATTGGGTCAGAATCATTGGAAAATGGACAAGCACATTATACAGCAGGCTAGTTTTATATTAAATATAAAAACGATTTAATAATCAAAAACAGCGAGTGTCTGAATTCATGCATGTCCGGATTAAATAAACTACTCTATATATCCAGACAGAAAGAAGGTCATTTCTAAAAAAAAGTGTACACAAAACAGGTCGATATAAACATAATATAAACATAAATAAAACACCTTGATTGGTTGATTGATTTATTTATAGTCTACACTATTTTAATAAGAACATTTGATATTTCAGGTCAATATTATGTAACATCATACAGACATTTGTAAATATAGTTATATTGATAATAAACATTTATTTCAACAATCGTAACTATAAGACACAGCAGTTGAAGGAAAAGAAAAAAAAATAGTCAAGAAACAACATATTGCTGTTTTTTAAAAAGGTCTATTTACATTGAATGTATTGATAATAGAACTAATGTATATACACACACACACCAGTGCAACACACTATTTACAAAGTATTGTAAGAACATGACAAAGGCTTGTTCATTTTCTTTCTAGTTTTACATCAACCAGAACACAATGTTGGACTAAAGAAACAAATCAATGTCAAGTAAAAAAATGTGATTCCAAGACAAAAATATAACTATATTTTGAAGAAAGGCCTTTGAAAGCTTTCTCATCTCTCATTATCTAATATTGAACTAGTTCTACATTTGTTTGTGTGATCATAACAAAAGGGGGAAAAAATGACACCAATGAGTTTTCTATTATATTACCTGATAGCTAATTGAACTAGATCAAAATGTTGGCTATGTCTCAGACTAGGTTTAAGATCCTTGAAATGATGGAATTAAATTTTAATTCAAATCTTAATTTTTCAGTGCTCAAAGTTCTTTTTTTAAAATGGACTCTCAGCTCAGTACTTTGATAAATCAGAGTTAGAATTAGGTAGGCTATGGCGTGCCACTGAACAAATCAAATCAGCGAATAAGAATGAGAAAAGCTATTGATGTTATGATTCTTGTTCTCTATTGCTCTTGTCTTATTTTAAGATGAGAAGATTTTGTTATATATTCAGTAAGATATTATGATAGGTGTGGGGTGAAATAGTGCAATGTGCTTCACTTTGTTGAGGTTGACTATGAAAAAAAAATGTAATCAACATGATACTCAGTAGTTAATTAACAACAACATAAGACAATTTGTTCATTGACATTAGACAAAACAAACATTATAGATGTATCTTTATATTGGATTTACAAAATACAAATGCATATAAATATATGTGTAAAGGAAAACAACCCATATCATACAATTAGCATTATTTTATCCATTTAAAAATATTGGCCTAAGTGCCAAATAGCATAGAAATATTTGAATCCTGATTTCTGGGGTGAAATGAAAAATATTGTATTCCTATTTGATATAATGATTCAATAACATTTATTTTTGTCTACTTCACAAGCAACAAAATATGTAGGTTGCAACTGGGTCTTTATAGCCACTTGAAAAACTGCACGCAGCCTTAATATTAATATTTTAACTCTAAGTAAAAGCTTTTAGTATTATTAAAATCTCATTTCTAAAGATTATGGTCCCCATAGTTAATATAAGAGATTTCCACTGTGGTTCTTTTGATTAAAATACAAATATTGAAAATCATGTCTTTATTTATCCTTCAAAGCCACATGGCATTCAAATGTAAGGAATAAATTTTTCAGATCAAAGTTATTAAAGATAATAAAAATACATGCATACTTCTTGGGCAAGCAACAGAAGTGTGAATGAAATCAAATTTTTTGTTTTCATAAAACAACAAATGCAAACATTCAGATAATATTTGAAATACAAAAATTCTACTAATATTATTTTCTTCAGATATAACTGAAACCCTTTAGTGGGTTAGTCATGAAATTAAAGCCAATAAATGAATGAATATAAAATATATGCATATTAGTAATGAAAAAACAACAACACTCTTTACACCTGACATATTAACATTTTAAGATGAATGTAGTCCATATTATCTGTAATAGAATATTTAGTCTAATCTGTGACTGATTCTGAGAAAAGATAAGAAGTTAAGTGGATTAAGAAAGGGCAAAGGGGTTTATAATGAAAGTTTAAAAAGCAACATTTAATTATAGGGCTAAATGTCCTTCTAAATAAAGTAATTTTTTATATTTGATTGGATCCTTTTTTAAAGCCCTAAAATCACTTTAGGTGATTATATAACTATCCATTTTTGCTTCTCTGAAAGTTGTTTTGGCTTTTTATTTCACTTTAGCTAGATACATTTCTTTCTTTAACAATAATGAACTAAAAGTTACATAGAAACCAATTCAAAGCAACTACAAATACATTAATCTAGACACACTAGCAAAAAATGATACCTGTTTTGTAATTTAATATCTGTTCAATCCATAGGAACTACTTGTGTCAGAATATTTTCATTCTTATTTTCATTCTATCAAATAATTTCTTTTTACCTCAAACAGTTTATCCAGACACAAATATCATGTGTATATGTTCTAAAAAATCTTAATAATACATAAGATTATACTGAAATAAAAAAAAATTACAAAATAATTTTAGAACATCATTTGTGAAATTTTTTTTTTAAACATTGCAAGTACATTCAACTCATTTTACACTCTTTTTGGAGCAAACAATATTTCCTACTCAACTGACGTCACCGGCAGAATATCACAGTGTTGTCTCTTCTTTTTAAGCTATTGAAGGATCTTTCAATTTGTAATTTAAAACAATAATCTTTATCAGAAAAAGTTTTATCAAATTTGTTAAGGTATGAGCAGTTTATTATAGTTAAAAAAATACAGATCTTATTAATTCAAAACAGGTATAGAGGATAGAGATAAACTATAGTTGAAACAATTATTAAAATCTCTTTTACAAAAGAGTGACACTTTTATGTAAAAACAAAATGTACCATATTTTCTGTAGTTTGTTTTAACAATCACAAGGTACACTTTGTTTTGGAGTAATCTATATATAAATATAAATAATAGGTTAGTGCTTTGATAACTGAAACTTAAGCTTCAACAAAAGTGGAACATTAAACTATTTAATAAATAACACTATCAGCCATCATTATCTAGACGAGGTCTTTTATCCATAGGCTCCTCGGATCGCCGTTGATGTGGAGAGGTGACAGAGGAGTCAATGGCTGAATGGTCAGTTTTCATTGGTGAGCCTGGTTCTTGTTTTATATTCCCTTTCTGTTGATGTAATGAGATGGCTATTGGTGTTGATGACATGGAAACAGAGCCCCTGGAAATATAAAACAAAAAAGATGTCAGTTATACCAGACATGCACTTTAAGTCAGTTTTTGCTCCATGGCTATTTGCACTGCACCACTAAATATTTGTACTTGTATTTGTACATTTTTATTGTCATTGTATTAAGTTCTGCATGTGCACAATAAGAAATGGGAAACAATTTTTATTAAACATTGTCTTTCAAATAATTAAAATGATAGTTGCTGAATTTCAAACTTTTATGTATGAATTTAGATTTTCAATAAAAATACTTCATTACTTGAGAGAGAGAGAGAGAAACAACATACTATGCAACACTAGATAATAAATAAAAAAAAAAAAAAAGACTTACGGAACAATTTTAAGGTAGAATTGTATACCAGGTTATCACACCTGCAGGATATTACTATTGCTGACATCCCCAAAATTAAACAGAGCTAAATAAGCTAAACTGCATCTCCATATATTATCTAGATTATTTATAATTTATTTAACTTTATTGCGCATTTTCTCAGCCATCACCATGCCGGACACTCACTCAAACTCCATTTTATATTTACTAGTTTATATGTCCTAGATCTTGTCTGTGCACTGAATTTTAGGATTAGCATTGGTATTTATTTTTAGTAACTAAAAAAGAAATACATTAATATTTAATTCTCTAATTCTGTACAAGGCACAACAGGGAATCAAGACTGAAATCCATTCATGACAAGACTAACATTAAGTTCAAAAAAGAAGAAAATATATATTGTATAACGAAAATTACCCAGGAGTAAAAGTTACACCAGAAGCTTGTAAGGCTGCCGTAAGGGGACCTGGACCCTGACCACTTAGCTGGTACACTAATGGTGACAAACCTGTTATATCTGCACTGTTGAGAAGATCTGAAAAAAAAAAAAAAGGAAAGACAAAAATATAAATTGCTATTTAAATTGAGTGGACAAGATTTATGCAGCATTTCTACTGTGGTTGGAACCTGCATGTTGATTTTTTTTTCCCAGTGCAGTTAATTATGTATTTCTGCCTTTCCATGGATCTGTAGCACATGATTGCACACAGTTCTTATATACTGTCTAGATTTAAGAATGGGATCCAACACATCTATGCTACATCAATTCCACAATTTACACTTTGGACAACAGTCAGATTTTATGATTTCAGTCTACCTAGAACTCCAATAAAGTGTATTTGTGTGTATTATCTTTTGTGACTTTATAAAAGGATTTTGAAATATACATAATTAGTTGGATCAAGTTTTTAGTGGATTCTCTTATTTTATTTATTTCAAAAGGTTAAAAATATATTTGAATGCATAGATAGTTGGACCTCAGCTTTACCAATACTGCATTGTTAATTTTTAGACTTAGAACTTTTCTCAGCCTTGACCTCATGGCTTGGGAGAAGTTCAAATAGAGTTGCATTTTGAGTAGCATCTAGAAAGTGAATGAATCGAAGACTGCAGGCTTGTAAATGCTGGATCAATATTCCAGTTTTTATCTTTTGTCTGATAACACTATAGGTTGCCTTTTTTTGTTTTTCCAAATACTATTTCATCCCAAAGATTCCAATTCAAAATAAATATTATAAATAAAAACACAAACTGATAGGGATATATAAAAGCTTGTTTTAGACATTTTTGATCAGATTTTCAAATGGACTGAATTTTTCAGATCAGAAGAACAAAACAATATTGACTTTTTTCTCTATGAGGGAGACTAAAATATGAATTTACAAATAAGGCTTTGTTGTTTACCTTTTATTTATCAGTTTTTAGTAAAAATTAAAACACAGACATTTTCTGTTTTGTTTTTCTTATACAATGATATAAAATTTAATACCAGTACTTTGACTAGGGTTTTCCTTTATTTTATTTTTCTCCACATTTGATCTCAATAGAACCTAGCTGAAACTATTTTTTGTAAAATGCCAGAGAATCAAGTTTTGTATGACACCCGGGTAAATTTTTGATATACTTTTTCCTATTGTGTCTTCTTGTGTTATGATTGTATTCTTACAAGAACAATACAATCAACTAATGGATGTTATTAAAGACATTACCTCCAGCTAAAATAGCTTGGATAGTCCCTTGATTTCCTTGATTTGGAGTTGCTATGGAAACATTAGGTGTATCTAAAGCTGTGCCTATTGTTCGAGCCTGAAATAAATGCATCATCATGTCATTTGATAATATCTGAGAGGGAAATGCATTGTGCAGAAGTAAAGTAAACCATAAGAATTATCTATAATAAAGTTACTATCAAACCAGAATGATAGAGATAATTTTTTCTATACCTGTGTTATTGCGGGGGCTCTTTCAGGTATAAGAACTTTTAAGCCAGGCCGTTTTCCTGCTGTCACAGTAATTGTCTGATTTTGACCAGCAGATACCAAAGAAGTAGAAAAGTCAGCAACACTGTGTAAGGCTATAGGTACTGGTTGTGAACTGCTACCAGATTGATTATTTTGAGCAGCAGACATTAAAGTAGCCGTCGCAGGGGCAGGGCTTACACGTTGGACAACTAAAAAAAAAAAGCTCTTTGTAGAAATTATGTACTGAAATTTATTTTTTTAGTTTGCTATGATAGATAAAATTTTGCATTCATATATTTAATAAGTACTCAAAAATTTGGAGGTACAAAACAATTTTAAAAATACTTTTTGACAATTTATCAGATTTAGTATTTACTATGAGAATTCAAAATAATTTGATGGAAACACTGAATGTATAAATCTAACAGAACAAACCAATGAAAAGCTGAACAGACTTGAAATTTTAACAACAAACCTGAAGGACTTGGCACAGAGCGTGTTACTGTCTGAGGTGGATGTAAAACTATAACTGAACCTCCACCCATACTTCCCTGGGTTGTTGTATATTGGCTTGAAGACACTTGTACTGGATATAGTTGTTGCGGCTGTAACAACAAAATTTTTATTGTTAAAAGAATTATTATTTTTTTTAATGTTATCAAAAGTAAAATTTGTACACATTTCCTAGATTTTTTTGGTTGCTATTGAAAAAAGTTAAAAACACATTTTAATTTATTTTTTTTTAGTTTTTATGTAAAAATCTTTAAAATATATTTTCAGTAAACAAAGTAAACTTTGTTCTAAAATTTAAGTAATTTTAAGTTTTAAAAGTCAAATTTACAAAGATAGTAGAAAACAAATTACTTGAACTGTCAAAACAGTCTTCAAAAAAACACATTTAAAGGTGGTAAAAATTTAATCTAGAATGTAGAGAGCAAACTACCATATAATCAGACACATATTTTCAGTAATGTTATTGATATGTAATAATGTTTTGATAATTGTTGACACATGTTAGCACAAAACCTACAAATTTACAAAGAACAGCTTAAGAATAGTATTTAACTTTGAGGAATAATAAGTCTGAAAATTATGAATTAGAAAGTTAAGCATGTGTGAAAGTTAACTTAGAGGGATACCATTGATAATTAGAAAAAGATAACCTTAGAAGTAATAAGCTGGGTAATTTGTATAAGTTGCACAGGATAATGTTTGACAATCTAAAAATAGTCCCTGACATAAAAATAACTAGTCTCAGGACTAAAATTGCAACATAGTCTATCCATCCATCCCAGTGGCGCTATAGCCCATGTAAGGCCCTGGCCTGCTTTAGCATTATTATTTCGCTTTAGCATTATTATTTCCCGTTAGCATATGCATGTCCTGACATGTGTACTCAAACAGCATTTTCGGGGACGCCCTCGTATTTGCATTCAGACAGAGGATCAGCCTTCATGTCTGAAGAGCTATGATCTTACCTCAGAGTTAAAGGCATTGTAACAAGCAGAACCACTGCATATAATGCAAAAGAGTACAGGAAAGTAGAAAAACTGAACTCGACTCTCTGGAAGCCGATTCTTCTTATCGTCAGGTCAAGAGGGCTACATAATACACAATGGGAGTTAGCCCTAAATGATGCTCTTCATTCAATTAGATCTCTACTATACACTGCTACAAACATGATGCCTCACAAGAGACTATTTTCCTACAAAAGAAGGTCCGTCTGTGGTGTCTCCCTACCAACCCGGCTATCTGTTCCTGGGCCTGTCCTGATGAGAAGGCACGCAAGGCAAAGCAATTATGATCCGCTGGTAGATGAAGTAGAGCTTACTGAAGCTAATCAGAATTATGCCAACATACGTCTTCCAAATGGATGGGTAGAAACTGTCTCACTACACCATTTGGCTCAGAGAGGCGACTCATTTTCAGAGTCCATATTACATGATTTTGCTCAGAGAGATGTTGAGACATCTTCTGAGGTCTCTCAACATCATCTGGCTCCTGGTAACATTAACACTTCGCCAGGTGTCTCTCAACACTCAGTAGCCTCTAGGGGTGACATGTAGACATCAGCAGAGAATATGGATCCACCTGCTTTAAGAGCAGAGGAAAACACCATTGAAAATGGACAAAAATCCCTTGCCAAAGATACGCCCGTACAGCACTCTTATAATCTCAGAAGTAGAGGGAAAAGAAACTAAATGGGGGGTGAATGTAATTTATTTATGTTTCCTGCTGTGTATTGTGAACTGATCTGTTCCTGTGTGTCAAAATGTTTTGGTGTCCAGGTCAGCTTGTGTGTGCGTGTACTGTGTTATTGTGAACTGTTTTGTCATTCTTGTTCAATAAAGCCTAGAATCAAGACATGTCTTCCTGTAGTATTTAATTAGGTTACTACATCCATCATATCTGGAGGACATTGTCCTATCCACCACCTGGGGAGGCGATCAATGGGAGATCAAAAACTCCACACGAATGAAACATTAACAATTACAAATATATATAATATACTATTCTGCAATGGTATGGAAATAAAATTTGTATATGTAGATATATATATAAAAGTAGCAAAACTCCCCTTTAAGACCTTGTGGCCTATAGGGCAGATGATGTAAAGGTCATCTGTTTCTGTGGCCTTTGGTTAAAAGGGTGGCATGTGGCCAGCACAACAACCAACCGCCTTTACTTTTCCCCAACTAGTCTCAGGTACCCATTAGAGCTGGGTGGACTCAGAGACGCCTAAGATCCCAAAATTAAAAATCCCAGTCGTTACCAGGATTTTAACCCGGGACCCCCGATCCGGAAGCCAAGAGCTTTACCGCTCAGCCATAACACCTCCTAGATACATATATATATGATTGTTACTAAAATGTAAAAAGTTTTACCTTTACACTATCTGTCATTGCCTTTGCAAAGTCTGCATCTATTTTACGATAATTTTCATCTGTGCGTGGAGATAGAGGATATTCATCATCTTCACCATCCATATCACCACCTTTACCTTCTTTCTTTGTCAACATCTACAAAGCACAGGAAAGATTGTATGTTTGTAGTGGTTTACTTAGAAAACTAGTAAACAAATATCTTGTAAAAAAATTTAATTTACTTGTGATAAAATTTTTTTTTAAACATAAATATAATGTAAATATAATGAATTGTTTAAGTTTGTTGATTTATATATTTTTAAAAATGACATTTTACAAAACAGTTTAATTTCAATGTACAATCTATAGGAAAAAAAAAAATAAAAAAAAAAACAATACTCAGTTTGGTGTTTAAAACCTAAAAGTAAACATTCTGGTGTTTAAGTGGTTAAATTGGAAGAGGAAAAAAGTTTCTAGCTTTTAACCCAGGGGTTCTCAGCCTGTGAGTCGCGACCCCTTGAGGGGTTTTAACTATATCTTTTATTATTTTTTTTTATGGAATGAAATTTAATTAATGTACATTTATTTATTAAAACAGTGAATTAAATATATATATATATATATATATATAGATATATTGATTAAAATGTGAGCTAACAGACAGATTAAATATACTGCACTGAATGGTTACAGAGATTTTGTAAGTGTAATACTGAGCAACAAAAACTTACATCAACAATGTCCTTGTTTGTTTGACTAACTACAGAATCATTGTACTCTGTATATTTGAGAAGTACTTTGTCCATGTCTGAACTTGCATACTGATACAGCTTGTTGTTACTAGTAAATATTATGAGGGCTATTTCACAATCACATAAAACACTGAGTTCATAAGCCTTTTTCATCAAACCAAATTTTCTTTTTGTGAATGTGACCTGATGAAATAGAGAGTCAATTAGATGCATACTCAAATAATTAATAAAAATGCATTTTTGTTGTTACTGGTGTCTGTGTTATACTAAGTTAAATGTGGTAACATCAAATGACAAGTATACAATTAATTTAATATTCTAAATATAAAACTGGTGCCCACCCTTTTCCTGTCCAGCATTTATATTTCCAATAGGTGTGTTACAAGCCTCCTCACAGCAAAAAAAAAAAAAGAATTTACAAAAAAATCGTCAAGTCCCATGGAATTGAAACCCTGCTGGCTTCATTTTGCACTGTACCTAAAACATTACAAACTGACACAATGATAAAATTCACTAAATTGTTACCTGTCTATTGCGTTCATCATTGATGCGTGCAATCTGAATCTTTTTTCTACCCATAATTTTTCTTTTTGGTTCCAATCTTATTAGAGAAGAACAAAATGTAAAAATATAAAATACTAAAAAATTTGGGATAAGATATTCCATGCATAATATAAAAAAAATTAAGAAACTAAATATTCAGCAACACCATTTTATTTTTCTTATTATCTTGAGTCTAAAACCTTGGGAGCTTTTTTTTCCTTTTTGAAGGAACTAATATTTGGGGCATAGTTTACAAGTCTGTAACCTGTACTATAATGTGACAAATTAATTATTGAACCCAAAACCACTTTGTAATACATGTGGCATATATTTCGTTTTCATGCCTAATACCTTTTCATTGATTTTAAAATAAAGCTGATCAGGTACTGGCCCTTAAAAAACTGTGCAGAATGTTGTTTCTGCAGCTTTTCTTTTTTTGGTCAGCAATATCACTAGCCATTTTAGTATTTCTCTCCTAATCAACAATCATTGATTCAACCCCATTCATTGAGCCAAAAGACTTTTCTTTTTTCTTCCTCACAAAATGTTTTTTATTGTCTCTTTTTTAATATTGAATAGTTTCCTTAGGAAAACATACAGATTTTTTTTTTCATTTTCAATGTGTTTTTACTGAAAACAATCTTATTAAATAGTGGGGGCTGGACCTTGTTCTAAACATACTTGTCCACAGTCAGTAAGTTTTTATTCTTAATTCAATTATCCTTAAATAAAAGTTCATTTCGGTTTTATAAAAATTATTTTGTTTTATCTAAAAAAGGTGTGCATTCCCCTTTAATTCTAAACCAAAATAAAACATTTTCTGATAACATAAGTTACTGAAGTTTAACAGGGCCAAGGTAGTGAAATTCTTCTTCCAGTCAGTTTTTTGTTGCTGAGCTGTGATCTCTTTTGCAGAAAAATAGTGTGCTGTTCTCTTCAGATGTTCAGCACTGCCAACAGGTAGTGAAATACATATATACGAGTGAAATGAATAATTCCGCCTGAATTTTGTAGTGTTGAACACTTCTACTTTGTACTTGAACCAAAAAAAGAATGTTTTTGCAAAGAAGTAAAATGCAAGTCTTCTACAGTTACATAGTTGTGATTTACACTCACATCATTTTTTATTCCTAAACAAAAGTGCCACTTTCAGTTGGTTATTGCTTGGATTAAAGAAATATAGTTTATTTCTCTATTTTTGGCAAGTATTGTTTATAAATATGATGATATGAATTAGTGCCTTTATAATTTCAGGTTTCAGAGAGTTGCTGCAGTGAATTTTCATGGTATGTACTGCTTATAAGGCCCATCACAAACTATTAAACTATATAATTTCAGTCCAACTTACTTCAATTGCTGTGAAAGGCCAGACTGAGAACTTCTCAGTGAAATTTATATTTCTCTTTTTTTGTCTGTATGCCAATTTCTTTCAAAAATTGTAATGACTTTTGTCTAAAACTAGTCTAGGTTACATTAACATTCCAGCGAATGATATAAACATAGGAGGCATAGCCATATGGGTACAAATATGGATAAGAGTAGGAGACAATAATTAATTTTCTAATTTTCGTTTCATTGATCACAGTCATAATGACCAAATAGAATTTCATCATGATCAAGTATATACATGATACATATTCCGCCATGTTAACAAAATTTAAAGGGTAATGCCTAATCATATGGAATTATTGTAAAACTTTTTAGATCTCGATCTAGAGTCTACATTTATTGTTTCATGTCAACGCTCTAGATCTAGATGTTGAATCTATAATAGAGTTAGATGTCACACTACAGAATAACAGTAACAGTGATTGACTTGAGTAACATTACAGACTTAATTATAAGGATCTATTTTAAGTGAAAATCACTATCACTAAGATTATTAATCACTATTAAACTTATTTCTTAAGGTAATTCTGCAGGAGTTCTTAATTCTAGGAATCTAGACTAGCTAGACCTAGACTAGATTAATAGATAGAAATATAATCTAGTATATAGACTACTAGATGATTATTATAATCATGATACATCTAGAGGCTAGACCAAAGTAAGTCATCTAAGTAAAAGTTAAAAGTCATTAAATTTTTAAAAAAGTCAAGTGATGCTAAAACTAAAGCATCGTTCATGAAATATTCATTAACGCTTTCTTTAATGGATATATTTAGATGATAAATATGTGATTCATGATCTAAAATAGAATTCATTTTCAATATACTCAAGAGTTAAGGAAAAAAAAAAGACTACAAATAACCCTCGTTTCGTGGTTGGGAGATTTCCCTATCGTTTGTATACTGACACTATGATAGACTACAGTAGAGCTCTTCACAGTCTTATATCCGGCTGTGATTCCAAGGTTGATTTTAACATTCTCTAAATACTTTGACGAAGGACATAAGTATTGTTACTTAATACTGTGTTGTCCATTCAAAAGTAGTAATAATCATAATATTCTTACCAAAACAAAGCCACGAGAAGAATATAAATATCCAAGCCTATCTATTTTTACTGTCCAGTAAAATGTAGAGGTAGGGCCTAGGATGTAACTTCTCTTGATCTATTTTAGGCAATGGAAATTACTCCGGTATTTTTAGTACGTTCAAATCGCTGATATTTATACGCCATGAAAAACTTTAAAAAAATAAATAAGAAGCCTTATGAGCAAAAATTTATAAAAATAAGAATAAAACATAATAATTAATAAATTTTAAAAAAATTATAATGCAAAACTAATTTTTAAAATATAAACATTTCTTAATTTGAAAGAACTATTTAATACCAATATGGCATGTACTTTTCTTTATATCATTGCGCGATAACAATAATGAATAAAAAAATCAATACTAATGGATGTGATTTAAGATAACTTGATCTTAATTAACTTTGTTATCTTAATATATATATATTTATTTTAAAATATCTCTTTAAAGAAATTAAATAAATATATCATGAAATAACTAATTGAGTGCCATTATAATAATTGCTGACGTCAGATATCACGTGACTTGATACCGTCAGCAAAAAGTAGGCCGTCAAGGGATGCCACCGTGACAACTATATCTAGTTATTAGCACTAGACTAAGCATATATATAGATTTATTTGTATTTAGATCTCGATCTAAAATTATAGATTTTTTTTTAATCGTTGGACCGGTGTGATTTAAATTTTCGTTCTCCTCTCTAAAAGTAAACTCTATTTAAATCCAGGAGAAAAAATACTCATAGAATACATTTTAATACAATATTTATTTAAAATAAATACATACGGAATAATAATTGTTCCCCACCCTCCCCCTTTATCCACGCCGTAGTCCACTCTCTAAGGGTCTTAGGGGGCCTACCTATCATCAGAATTTAAAAAAAAATAATTTAAAAGTACAAGCGTGAGTGAAATTCACATATATAACCATTTATCAAATGACTGGTTTGTTACTTTAATTCATAGAAAACAAATCCACTTTTGTAGGCTTTACAATTTGATACATTATGTCATTATTTGCTATTAATGTGTGATTTGGATGCTTTTTAAAATTAAATATTCTGTAAGTTTTTGTATCTAATTTAACTTAAGAAAATTTTAAACTGACGATTTCAATTATAACCTACATAGATTCGCTGTTTGTTCATACTAGCTGGATATGTAAGACGTTTTTCTTCCGTAGCCTATTATATACTGTCTGCTCCTCCTGATGGCTGTCTTATCTTGCCGTATGCGCGCTAGACTGTCCTTCAGTTGTCTCGATGGTGCAAGGTTCATACCCTTCTCGCTGCCACCCCCGTCGTTCTGCGGAAGGTTTGAACTAGGAAGTAAATTATCTTCAACTGTGAAAGAACATCCGAAACATATAAAACAAACAAACTCTTCCACTTGAACATTTAAATTGATTAATCGGAAAGGTTAGTCAAAGGCATGTCAGTTATTCACTATAGCAGTATTAGGCAAACTACGCCCTGCGGTCAATTCCATCCAATTGAAAGTTTTATCTGGCTTGTCTAATATTTTAGAAAAAAATAACGCCTTCAAGGTTTTAAACAACACTTGTATTTGACAAGCAGCCCAATAAAACATATTTAATTGTATTTGACAAAGTTGATTTCACTGGCTTTTGCGAAGGAAAATATGTTAATGAAGTGTTAAGATAATGATTTGGCAAATTCGATAATTAAGACTTAAGCGCAATTGAAAAATATTGAAATATATTTTTAGCATGATTTGTAATGTAATGAAACCAGACATACAGCTTAAATTGGCATAAGTGAGTAGCTATCTAAGAATCATCTCTAACAATTAATTTTTTTTCCGAAATTAAAAGCTCTACATTTGTAAGCCTCCTTGCACTAAGGCTCCTTACTGGGATTAATTTCTTACAGTACTGTATCTGGCAGTGTTCTGTAGGGTTCGCTTGTCTCCGTACAGAGCAAGACCCCCGCATGCACCAGTTCTATCAGTTTCAAGACTAGTCGTATCTTCGATTGTGTTTCTGAGCACCCTGCTATCGTAGCGGATGTGTTCTTCTGTCTTTAAGTATCTATAATAGATTGTTCCTGATGTTTTGTGAAAAACAAATCAATGCCAGCGAATATTTTTTTGCTCTTCTTACTTCTATTAGATTTTATTTCCATGCTTAAACGTTGCAAGAAACACATAATCTTTAATACATTGTTCCGGTTTTTTAAAATATAAATAGCATATAAATCCTAAATAAAAATATCTATACTGATTTATATTTCAATAACTATATAGTTGTTCCGGATATTGTTTTATAAAAAATAAATTATGTCAAATGATTGTTTGAAATTGCATAATTGACTAATATTACATTTATATTCTTTGACACTACGTCACTGTAGTTTATTTATCACTATCAATTGTTTCGAATTTTTAGCTTAAAACAAATTTATGTCAAATGACTTTATTTTTTTTTCAAAAATATCGACAATAGGTTGTTCAAGATTTTAAAATAATAAAGTAATTTACTAGAAACGATTATTGAAAATCACTTTTTATTTTATTTTACAGTTAATTTTCTTATCGAAACATAATAAAAGTTGTTTAATCGTTAAAGAATGTTCCGAATTTTGTTTCGAAAAAGAAATCGACCTACATTACCTTAATTTTCTTACAAATCGTCGTAAAAATGATCCGAATTTTATATGAAAAATATAATAACGCTAATAAATGTTTGAAATCCCTCTTCTAATAAATAAAGAAATAATTTTCTCATTTACGAAAATTGGTTGTTCCGGATTTTTTATGAAAAATATTTTAACTCTATTTATGTAAAATCGCACTTCTCTCTTACACTACATTTAACTTTCAAGCTAAAACGTTTTAAAATCTTATTATCGTTAATATTATGTTCCGATTTTTAAGGAAAACAACTTCCTAACACCAAATTATGGTTTGAAAATCTCTCCATAAATTTAATTAACAGTATCTCACTATAAATATATAAACATCCGGAACAATCTATTATAGAAACTTGAAACTAATGCAATGTTTCGGAAGGGAAATTAAATTTTAATCAGATTTTCAATAACTTTTAGTCTTTTTGTTTTCTCGCTATTTTAACTTGACGGACAGACAGACCCACAGACAAAACAAAAAAAAGCGTCTTTAATCCTTTTATATATATGTTATATACATATTTAGTCTAACTAGCCCATCAAATGAAATGCTAAAAGATCTCACTCGGTGCACCAATGTCTATGAACCATCGAGAAGCTGCTCGTATAGAAGACATTTTTAGTCTAACTAGGACGTGTGACGTAATGGATTTTTTTTCTTTTGACGTCATATGGAGTTAATTCTTTAAATGAAATGCTTAAAGATCTCACTCAGTGCACCAATGTCTATGAACACTCGACAAGCTGCTCGTATAGATGGCATTTTTTAGTCTAAGAAGTGTGACGTGTGGATTTTTTTCCTTTGACGTCATTTGGAGCTAATTCTTTAAATGAAATGCTTAAAAGATCTCACTCGGCGCACCAATGTCTATGAACCCTCAACAAGTTGCTCGTATAGGCCTAGATGATATTTTTTAGTCTAACTAGACCGTGTAACGTAGTGGATTTTTCCTCTGACGTCATATTAGAATAAATTCTTTAAATGAAATGCTAAAACAACTCGGTATAGTAATGTTTATTAAACCTCGTAATGTGACTCGCATTTAAAAAATACAATAGCTAGATTTAGATCTAATCTAGACTTTTTATACTAGATCTTTTTTTAACACTAGAGCTAGATATTTTACACTAGATCTAGATTTTTTTTTACACTAGAGCAAGATTTTTAGCGGCCCCCGAAAGGGGAAAGACGCTATTAGTTTTGTGCGAAATGTCTGTCCGTCTGTCCGTCCGTTTAGATCTCGTAAACTAGAAAAGATATTGAAAATCCGGGTTCGAATCCTGGTGAAGACTGGGATTTTTAACTTTGGAATCTTTGAGCGCCTCTGAGTTTACCCAGCTCTAATGGGTACCTGTCATTGGTTTGGGAAAAGTAAAAGCGGTTGGTAGTTGTGCTGGCTACATGACACCCTCGTTAACGTAGGCCAAAAAAACAAATGAGCTTTACATCATCTGCCCTATAGACCACAAGGTCTGAAAGGGAAACTAGTTAGGCCAGGTTCACATCTAACTTTGCATTCACTTGCACCTATACTTTGATCTGCTGGACCGTTGGGGCACTACACAAGATCTGTCAACCTTCTTGCTCCATTCTTATCTTTCATTTGTCTTTGAAATAATTTCATTTGGATGTTCTTTCTGAAAATATTGAAGCCTGCCTGGGTGGACCACTTCGGGGGCCGATTTTGAGTTTGTGTTTCCACACAAACTGTCTTTGTAATCTTGTTTAAAACTAGATTTAGATTTAAGTTCTAATTAAAATCATTGTAGAATCTAGATCTAGGATTTCTTGGTCTAGTTAGAATGTTTGTTGTTTTACATGTTTCGGATGTTCCTTCTAAGTTGTAGTCCAAACCTCCCTCAGGACGACGGGGGATGGGAGCGGGTAGGATTTGAACCTGAATCCAAACGACAGTCCAGCGCGCAAACCGCACTACCAGACAGCCATGATTTAGACTAAAAAATTTTTTACAACGTCAAATGAATCTTTGAAACATTATTACTTTTAACAATGAAAACAAAAACACGTCTTGGATATTCCTTGCGAATATGTGGATCCAACAGGGATCCGTCTCCCACGGGGGCCGCCTCTGAGTTTGTGTGGCAACACAAACTCTCTTTGTAATCTTGTATATATATATTAAGTCTAACTAGCCCATCAAATGAAATGCTAAAAGAACAAACTCGGTGCACCAATGTCTAGGATCCCTCGAGAAGCTGCTCGTATAGAAGACACTTTTAAGTCTAACTAGGACGTGTGACGTAATGGATTTTTTTCTTTTGACGTCATATGGCGTTAATTGTTTAAATGAAATGCTAAAAGGTCTCTCTCGGTGCACCAATGTCTATGAACACTCGACAAGCTGCTCGTATAGATGACATTTTAAAAATCTAACTAGGACGTGTGACTTAATGGAATTTTTTTCCTTTGACGTCATATGGAGTTAATTCTTTAAATGAAATGCTTAAAGAAATCACTCGGTGCACCAATGTCTATGAACCCTAAACAAGCTGCTCGTATAGAAGACATTTTTTAGTCTAACTAGGCCGTTTGACGTAGTGGATTTTTTTCCTTTGACGTCATATGGAATAAATTCTTTAAATGCTAAAACAACTCGGTATAGTAATGTTTATTAAACCTCGTAAAGTGACTCGCATTTTAAAAAAGACATAATAGCTAGATTTCGATCTAATTTAGATTTTTTACACTAGATCCAGATTTTTTTTACACTAGAGCTAGATTTTTTACACTAGATCTAGATTTTTTTTTCTTACACTAGAGCTAGATTTTTAAAACTAGATTTAGATTTAAGTTCTAATTAAAATCATTATAGAATCTAGATCTAGAATTTCTTTGTCTAGTTTAGAATGTTTGATGTTTTACATGTTTCGGATGTTCCTTCAGAGTTGTAGTCCAAACCTCCCGTAGGGCGACGGGGGATGGGAGCGGGCAGGGTTTGAACCTGGGACCATCGATGAATCTAAACGACAGTCCAGCGCGCAAACCGCACTACCAGACAGCCATGATTTAGACTAGATCAAGATCTATAATTTTAATTTCTAGGCTTAAAGTGTAGATTTTTATTTCTAAAGTCTAGATTGTCAATATTGCAATGTTATAACATACTAAAACTAATCTACTATTTTAATATTTCATATTGCAATTAGTCTATTAATTGATTATCTAGTGTTTTTTTTATATAAATCTTTTCTAAATTACATCTACATTATCCCAAATATATTATTTAGATCTAGATCTAGTAGATATAGATATTGAGAGTGCTAAATTAGTAGTTTAATATAGGTAGATCTACATCCTCATTCTAGTTCCATTTAAATGAAAATGCTCAATACCAAACAATTATCTAAAATCGCTCTTCTGACATATTGTACATATCCGGTAGTTGTCATTCCGTAATGTGTAGGTATATTATCAATAGCAGGCTATTAATTTGTAACCAGTTTGACATTAGATTAACAGCAATGCCTGGTCGTGCGGGTAGCGCGCAGGGCTGATTATCTCTACGGTCTCGGTTTCATAAACTGCTCGATGCCATCCTCAGTCGACCAGTGAATATGCGGATCCGACAGGGATCGTCTCCCACGGGGGCCGCCTCTGAGTTTGTGTGGCAACACAAACTCTCTTTGTAATCTTGTTTGTTTTACCTTTGGGTCAATCAGTGTTTTCCGCACCTCCGGCAGCTTGGGAACTTTTGCCAAAGGGGTTTCCATGGAGCTTGTCGAAATCGAAATTAAAATGTTTCATGCAATTAGTGCAATATTTGTATCTTCATCATTTTAGTAGCTTTTTTTTTGTGTTAAAGTCTTGAGATCTAGAACAAAGCTGTGCCAGAAACAATAGATTAATAACTCAGTTCTTTCTTTAGATTAACTCCGTCTTAGATCTAATGTGAACCAAATGGAGGAGAAATAGACACAAAACACTAGTAGCATACTATAATGCATTTGTTTTTTTTTTTATTTGAAAAAAATATTACCATAAAAAATGTTCCTTTTAGTTTTTGGCCTGCTTTTAAATAAACGTCTCCTCCTCACTAAACGGACGTTCTATTAAGTGATGCCTTAGTTTCAACTCGTGACTTGTAAGTTTTGGACGTTCCTTTGGAAATAAAGATTATAACGTCCTAGAGTAGGCCTAAACTTCATACAGTACGTTTGGGGATGACAGCGGGAAGGATTCGACTTGGCACCCATGTCAATTCAAAGTCTTAGATATGTCTGTCAATGAAGGCAGTTCATTAGAACTTGTTTGGATGTTCGTTCAATGCAGTTGCTGCACAATAATTATATGTTAAAATTACTTTTGTATAGCCCATCTTTCAATCTATAAGTAAACTCATTTCCATTGTCTTCTCTTTCTGTCTCTGTTTGTGTGTGGGTATCTGGAAGAGTCTTTTTTGTACAAAGAAATGACCATGCCAAACAAATTGGACAGAATTAACTTCCTCCCCCACCAAGGGCAATCTACAATCTTCCAACTACGAACAGGACACACACCTCTGTTAAAACTATTAACAAAATAAATCCCACTCGCTATCCCATTGTAGAAACTGCGCCCACCCTTATAAAACTGTAAATGACCCTCCTACACCACTACAGCCTTACGTAACCAACACTCTACACAGTGCTGAACAACTGAAGAGAACAACACACTTTTTTTCTTGGCACAGACTGCAAAAGAGCTTACAGCTCAGAAGCAAAACACAAGCTAGAAAGCAATGGGAGAAAAATGTTGTATCTGTTTAATGTGATAAGTGAATAAGTTGCAGTGCATAAGTAATTATTTCAATAAGTAGCCAGTCTATTTTTGGGATTTTTAGAACTAGACATACCCGATACAAAATACAGTAGGTTAATTAAATACCTAAATTAGTATGAACTCTAAAAGCAAAGTAGCACACTATTTCTTGGTACAACAATAAATATCATGATGATGATGATAATAATGATAATATTAAGTATTATATAAGGGTAGTAATTCAAGCCCTCAAAATCATTTTTAACGTTTACCTCCCTTCGAACACAAAGTAAAGTTTCAATCAGAATACTTCATAATATTTTCTAATATCACCATTTTGAGTTTTATTGCTTCTTGAAATAAATGAAATGCCTTGACATAACGTCAACACGGACAATGTTATAGAACACTGTTATAGAGTAATGTTATAGAACACTGTTATAGAGTAATGTTATAGAACACTGTTATAGAGTAATGTTATAGAACACTGTTATAGAGTAATGTTATAGAACACTGTTATAGAGTAATGTTATAGAACACTGTTATAGAGTAATGTTATAGAACACTGTTATAGAGTAATGTTTTAGAACACTGTTATAGAGTAATGTTATAGAACACTGTTATAGAGTAATGTTATAGAACACTGTTATAGAGTAATGTTATAGAACACTGTTATAGAGTAATGTTATAGAACACTGTTATAGAGTAATGTTATAAAACACTGTTATAGAGTAATGTTTGAACAAAGACTAATTTTAGGAGTCAGTCACAGAGATCGGGTCTAAAACAAAAAAAAATCTTATGCCGAACTGGGACTCTACCACTTAATGAGGTAAGCGGGACATATCCTCCGACAGAATGAATTACGCATACCAAGATTTGCAATGGCATGGAGGCCAATACGAAGAAAGCGCAAACAGGGACGTCCTCGCATAACTTGGCGCCACACTTTCATAAAGGACCTCAAAGCAATGGACACCAGTTGGGAAGAGGCTTTAGACATTGCCAGTGGCAGATCTTTATGGAGACAGCTTGCCGCCCAAAAAAAAAAAGGCAAAGAAAAGAGGCCTAAGGCCAAAGGATTCCTATGATGATAAAGCTAAAATTGAATAGCTCAAATTCTGAGGTTTCCTATAAAAAAAAATTTAACAATATAGATGTCATTTTAATTTAAATACTGTACAAATATCACAATCAACTTAGTCATGGTCATACTCCCGTTGTTGAAAGGGAGTCCCCAATAATATATTATTCTTTAACCAGCTAAGTGAGTTACATTCTTATAAGAAAATTAAATCTGTCTTGTACTTGTTGTTGTATAGACTCTCTCTCTCTCTCTATCTGTATATATATATATATATATATATATATATATATATATATATATATATATATATATATATATATATATATATATATATATATATATATATATATATATATATATGTTATGTTTTCGCAGAGGTTCTCTGTTCTGTATTTAAGGTGTCTTAAAAGTTAAAGAGACTAGGGGGGAGGGCTATATAGCACGCACCTACATATAAACCACACTCTACATTACAGACACATACTGAGTACAAATTCAATACCAGTTTCAAGCAACCGCATTCGGCGCATCAAAACACATCCACGACCCTAGGGATCCACCGACAATTAGTCACAAGGCATTAGTTCACTTAATACTTAATATAAATAAGATTAAAAACTTCTAAATACTTCCACGCGACCCCAAGACACCAACAAACACATATTCAAGATACTATTTCATAACAAAACACTAGGACTAACACTTAAAACTGTACAATACTTCCACGCGACCCCAAGACACCAACAAACACATATTCAAGATACTATTTCATAACAAAACACTAGGGCTAACACTTTAAACTGTACAATACTTCCACGTGACACCATTAAACTCATATTTAAGGTACTTATTCACTACAAAACGCTAGGGCTAGATTAATAAAACTGTACAATAACTTCACGCGAAACCAAGACACTTCCATAATCTTTTAGTATAGCTACAGACGTTACTTGAAAAAGTGACAACTTACAGCACGCGGGCAATATCTGGATGCGATTTAGTGGCATTTGGCCCTTTTCAATGTCGGCACGAAGAGTACAAACTCATAAAAAAAACTAGATTACAAAGACAGGCGGCCCCAATCGAATTCACCAATAAACCAGGAATATTCAAGTCTTGTTTTTTTAGCGGCCCCCGAAAGGGGAAAAGACGCTAAATAGTTTTGTGTGGCCTATCTGTCCGTCCGTTCGTCCCATTTAGATCTCAGAAACTAGAAGAGAAAATGAAAATCGGACATCATGCAACGGCTACTTTTTTTTTCTTTTCCGAAAGTGAAACATCTAATTTTTAAAATTATCTGTGCAAGCTGATTTTTCAAAAAAATACACCACTTTCAAAGAAAAACTTAAGGGAGGTCATTTTTTTAAAAAATGTCACAGACTTCTTCATTAATAAATCAAGCTTCATTCATAGATTCGCGCATTATAAAATAGATTTTCATTTATTAACTAACTCAAGGAATAGAATGCTGTTTCAAATGTTGTTTTTAAAAAAAAGAAATTTTGATACGAACTTCTTTTTGTTTTTAGTTTCAAAAACAACGAACTTCTTTTATAGCAGCAAATGTCCGTGAATGTAAATAATGCCATCATGAAAATGCTGATAACGAGAAACATATGTATTTGGAATGTCCATTATTCCTTATAAGTACTGTAAGGGACTTATTAGAAGCTAACTGTGGCAACTATGTGAATGTTAACTTGTCTATTGTTTTAAACAAGTTGCCAAAACTTAAAAATAAAATAGTACACAACTTCAACTTGATTATTGTTTACGAATACAGGAATCTTGTTTGCGCTAGCTGGCTGTAAGCTCTATATAATAATAAAGTGTTTGATCCTATTCACTTAGAATTGACATTTAGGAAAATTATTATTTTAGGGTAGAGAATTATCTAGTTTGATTTTCATATGCTTGTACAATACTCAGGCAGTATTCCAGAAATGGGGTGTTGGAGGTCAGGGATATTTGATATTGTCTTGCTTGTTCTGGGGTAGAGGATTCTTGTATCATTTTTCTGTCTCTGGTGGTTTCAAGAGTTAGGTAGTAGGTCTTTGCTATTTAAAGTAAATAAAGTATTTGAACTTCTTGTTTTGGTAAAAATTCGCCTTATTACTAGATTTTTATTTAATGAAAGTTGACGATGCCGTTTTTTTTTTGAATCGCGAGTAGGATTGGCGTTTTCTATATTGAATCATGAATGACACCTCAAAATGATAATTTTGTCTGTTTTTTAAGGAGATTTTTCAATGATTTTTAATAATTTCAGATGTTCATGACTTTTTGTAATATTTTGTTTAATTTAATAATTTACACCTAGAATTCGGGCGGGGCCTATGAAAATGCGCGACCCACTGCGCGCATAGGTTGCAGTGGCCTAAGACCGGTCCAGATTGCGGCCCAGTATTTAGCTATATAAATAATGTATTAATTAGGGGTGGGCAAATTACGCCCGCGGGCCACAAGCGGCCCGCCGGAGTGCCTCGTGCGGCCCGCGGACACTTAAAGAATTCAGGTATGCCCACACATTACACATATAAAATTGCAAACATATTAAAAATAAATAATTTTAATCTATAGAAATTATTTAAACATTTGATTCGTAATGAAGAGGCTAAAGAAACATTGTCTCTAAACGTCATTCTAAAAAGTATAAAGTAAACAAAGAGTTTTTTAAATGGCAATATTTCGAAACATTCAGTCAAAGACAAACGCCCAGGCCAGTATTTATTTAATGCTATGAAGAACTGTGTTGAAAGATTTGGGTTGGCTTGTACAATTTGATGGAGCCCGTGCTTTGACTGAGAAAAACAGGCTTTTTAATAAAATAAAACAATATCCCAACCATAAACTCATAACGGGAAAGTTTACATAGAGCTGCGTTTAATTTTAAACAATTAGAGATAACAATGTTACAGTTATAAAATTGATAACAAAATTATGCAGTTTTTAAGGGCCACTGAATGACAGGGGTCTTCGCGCAGGATATAAGTTAACTTATCCTCGAAAAGAATTGGCAAAACGTGTCTCAGTGTTATAGTTGAAGTACAGTGTTTTTAAAAAATAAATTGCTTAATTATAATTTTTTCGCTGTTTCTTTTTCTTTTTTTTTTTTTGAGGGGTGGCTACCAAATTCACTTCGGCTAGGGCTTCCAATTATCTAAGGCCGGCCCTGACTGGCAGTTCCGAAAAGTAATTGAAGATTTGGAAACAAAACATTCCCATGTTCGGTAGCACAGTAGCATCAGGTGGCCTAGCATTAGAAGAATTTGGAATCTCAAGGAAGAAATTGTTAGATTCCTTGAAGGACATTGACTGTGTCCTTGTTACTAAAATTTCTAATGAAGAGTCGAAGACACTTCATGTTAATCAATGACACTATGCCAATTTGTTGTCTGTACATGAAATGTATGTGCATCTTAAATCTTTTCAAACAAAGCTGTTCCATTTCCTGATGCCAGCAAGTGAAATCGGGTTTTGTTATTTTTCTCAGCTGAAAGGTGAAACTATTTCTAGTAAAAATTGGTTGAAAAGTACAAGACTAATATGGATTTCTTGATTGTGGAATTTGAAAGCCAATTTTAAGACGTCAAGAATTTGGAACCAGCTTTCAATACCCTCAGCTCACCATTTAACGCAGAAGCTGATTCAGCTCAAGATGTCATAACTCCAAGCAAAGTTTGAACTGAAAGAGAAGCTCCAGTTAGTTCTTTCGCAGGAGCTTCATGGTTCCAGAAGCTGTATATCCACTTTAAAAGAATTTTGCTGCTAAACTTTCATATTTTTTAAACCACAATCATCTGTGAAGAGGTCATGTTGAATGACTGTAATTTGACAGCAGTCACAAGAAAAAAACAACTAGTAAGCTAGTTCTACGGTTCCGGAACATGCACGAGAATAAACTTTTAAATACTTCACAATAAGTACAACTGTACATTTGTGTTGAAAATTATGATGTGAAATGACAATAGCAAAATTAAAGAAAAATCATTCGTAAAATTAGTTCAAGAATTTTTTGTAGTAATTCCTAAATTGGGAGTGGAAAAAAAAAGCAGTATATATTTATGCGGCCCCCCAGTCCCCAATTTTTTCTTATGCTGCCCTCGGTAGTAAAAAGTTGCCCATCCCTGTATTAGATGATAATGAAACTACCTGATAAGCACTATGAATAAAGTATAACACTTGGATAGGTGAATCTCTTATTATGAAAAAAAAAATTCTACTACCATATACATTATCATATATGATATACATGTACTTGACACTTAAATTCAAGGCTTTCAAAGCTGGTTCGTTCATATTGTTTGACACGAGTCGCTGTCAAAATCATCAATAATAAAGGTACAAAAGTCATAAAATGACAAAGAAAAACTACATGAAACAACCAAATAGACTTGCCCTTGTCTTGATTTCTGCTTATGATAGCTTCTAATTGGGAAGAAGGTAAGCACAATATATTGGAATGTTTAGTTATGTAGGGGCCTATTAATTAAAAATAAGTGTAAAAAGAAAAAAAAACTTTCGTTATCTTATCTTATATAATACAGACGTTACTTCAAAAAAGAAAATGATTACGTCCTACGCGTCATGCATTCAGTCAATGACGTAAATTCTGCCAAGTCACTGGTTTTCCTGGCTAGCTCAGGCAACCCATTCCATGCTCTAATAGCATTATGGAAGAAGGAGTATTTGTACAGATTTGTTCTAGCATATGGGACGACGATTGTGCCTTTATTTTTGTGTCTTTCAGTGTATTTTATAAAATTTTGTTTTTGTATTTGAAGATTATGGTTCAGTGTTTTATGTATAATTGCTACTTTACTTTTGAGTCTTCTGTCCTAAAGGCTTTCTAAATTTAGTGATTTTACTAAAGGTGTTACTCTAGTCAAATGTGAATATTCGTTTGTTATGAATCTCACTGCTCTATTTTGTGTGTTCCAGTTTCTTAATGTTTTCTTGAGTTGAGGGGTCCCAAACGGAGGATGCATATTCTATTATTGGCCTAACCAAGGTTAAATAACATTTTAGTTTTATGTTCTTATTTGATTTATAGAAATTTCTTTTAATAAACCCTAATGCTTTGTTTGATTTTTTTATAGTTTCATCAATATGTGGATTCAAAGACAGTTTTTCTTTTATTTTAACACCTAGGTATTTAGCGTTTTTAGTCTATGTTACTGGTTTGCCATGAATAAGATAAGTAGAATAATTTATTTTAGTTTTTTTTGTTACTCTTAATGTGAGCTGGCGCTCCTAGGTCTAATTTTTTATCTATTTATATCTGTATTTTAATTATTGTAAACAATCTAGGCTAGTGCTGAGTGCATGCCTGTCTCCCGCCAGCTCTTTAACTTTAAAGTTAGTGTAGACGAGTCATGACCTGGCTCTATAAATAGAACGGATGCTGCCTTGTCTTGTCCCTTTTTTCCGGTGTTGACCGCTGGTCAGTGCTTGATTAGCTGGTCTGTGTGACCAAGCAGTGAGTTAGAAAGTTATTTTTAGTGTTGTTCCTGTGGGGACGTGCTCTGTGTGGACTGCCTGTAAGTTGAGAAATTGTTTTATTTTTACTTTATATATTTTAATTAGGATTGATTGTTGTTAGATTGTTTTGATGTAAACGGATTAGTGCCGTGCATCACCGGCTTAATTACTCAGCCATTGTCTATGATGGAACTGGAAGGTCCTTTAATCTGGATAGCATCCCCCCCCCCCCCCCCAGGAGCCATCCCTATGATCTCCTTGTTGCTTTTCTATACAATGTTTTATTACCTTTAGTTTCTAAAAGTTTTTCCATTAATATTAGAATGATTATTTTATATATTTTTTATGTTTGTTTATATTTGATATTGCAGGCTATAATTCCTGTCTGCCGCAGTTATTACTGTTGCCCTATAGCTGTTGTTTTATTACTGCCTAACTGCCATTACTTCAGCTGCCTTACTGCCTGTCTGCTGTAGTTCTGCTTTACTGCTGCTAGTAGCTTACTGTTTAGTGTTGGGGTAATTTAGGTTATTTGATGGTTGGTTTAGTTAGTAATAGTTAGTTTGTTAGTGCTTGTAGTTGTAGATTTAGCAACATAGATCCAGAGGCGGCAGAGGGTTTTGGTTAGTGGAGTTGTTAAGTTCAGTTAAGTAGGGTGGATTAATTATTTAGTAGTGCGTATATATCGTTTTGTCTATTTCTAAGTTTATTTTCATTTTCGTATTCACCTATATTTTATTGCTTTGTAAATTGGTTGTAAATAAAGTGCATATAAGTTCCTTTTAAAATTTCAGTTTGTTATTTTATCTTTAGTTAGCTAGTTTCGATTAGTTTAGTTTAATTGTGCTGTCTGGTTGCTTAGGCTACTATAGCCCCTTGGTCGCAGACCGAGGTGCACAGATTGGGCCCACCCAGTAGAAATGAACAAATGTTGAGTAGCAGAAATCCAAAAAGGCCTCATTCAGTAGCGCCACCCTGACCTGCTCACATTAACAACTGACATTTTTCTGGGTGGAAAGACATGCTCCAATTTGATTCCCATTTATGTAATTCATCTAATTCTCTTTGTAAAATATCTATGTCTTGTGTTGTTTTTATTGTTCTATATATTATGCAATCATCTGCAAATAATCTGACGTTTGTTCCTGAAGTAATGCAATTTGGTAAATCATTTATGTAAATTAAAAATAGTAGTGGACCTAAGACTGTTCCTTAAGGTACACCTGAGTTTACTGTTATTGGTGTTGATTTAGAACCATTTATTATTACAGTTTGCTCTCTCCCTATCAGAAAATCTTTAATTTACTGATGCAATGGACCATTAATGCCGAAATATTTTAATTTTTTAAGCAAAATATGGTGGTGAACTTTGTCAAAAGCCTTGGAAAAATCTATTAAGATAGCATCTATTTGTTCACTATTATCTAAACCTTTTGAAAAATCATCAATTATTCCTATTAGCTGTGTTTCACATGATCTATATTTCCTAAAGCCATGTTGGTATGGGGTGAGAACATTATGTTTGTCTAAGTGGTTTATGATGTTGCTACATATTATGTGTTCTAGGATTTTACATGTGATGCTGGTAAGTGATACTGGTCTGTAGTTTCCTGGGTCAGATTTTTCTCCTTTTTTAAATAGGGGGGGGGGTGGCATTAGCTTCTCTCCAGTCCTTTGGTACTCTGCCCTGGTTAAGCGATGCCTGAAGGAGTATTTTGAACACTGGGGCTAGCTCATTGCTTAGTTCTTTGAGTAATTTAGCTGGAATACCATCAGGTCCAGACGCTTTATTTGGTTTGGTGTTGGCTAATAGTTTTTGGATTCCATTTTCTTGCACTACTATATCTTCTATGTTACTGAGAATTGATCTCTATACCTTTGGAATGATAGGCTAATGTTCTACGCAAGTGACACACGACAGTCAAAGACTATGAAATTCGAAGTTATTTATACGTTCTTTGAATCTAACTCAGTTCTGAAAGATAAATATACAATTTTTAATTCAGTACTTTGTAAATATAGTTTTAAAATGTTGAGCTTTATATGAATTAAAACATTATATATCTTTTAAATAAAAAGAGCACGTTTAATGCTGACACAATATTTGACCTTAAAAATTCTAAATTTAGTAATACTTTCATAAAATAAAAATGACGACATCCTTTCCAACAGTTATCCACCTTTGAAGGAATGACTTTTCGGTTTTTATTTTCGATGTACAACGACATAGAGAACTCTGTTGTTGTTTTAATATCAAAATTTTGCATTTTATTTGATAATAAATCTTTTTTAACAGTGAATACTCCAAATGGCATAATAATACTAAAACGTTTTTTAAATGAATGAATAAAAAAAAATTTAAAAGAAAAATTTTTTTTTTGATATTTCTTGTAATAAAGTTTAGATTTTAGTAATGCAGTACATTTCTAAATGTAAACCAATTTTACTTTTAATATTTAATTTATATAAATAGAAAAATAAGACAGGTACACATGTGCCGTACATATCAGAAGCAAATGAAGATGCCATGTAACTTATTAAGAATAGCAAAATTTATAGTTATATATTTCTTTTAGTAACCATATCGTTAAAAGCTAATACCCGACAATTAAAAAAAAAAAGAATGTAAATTATGTCATTTCGAAAATGATGATAACGAGAAGCATATACATTTGGAATGTCCATTATTTCTTAAGGTTGAAAATACAGTAAGAGACTTGCTAGAAGCCAACTGTGGCAACTATGTGAAGCTAAACTTGTCTATTGTTTTAAACAAGTTGCCAAAAATTAAAAAATAAAAGGGTTCATAATTTCAATGGGATTATTTTATCTGTATATAGGAATCTTGTTTGGAGGCTCAAATCTTTGCATTATAATAAAATGCTTGATTCCAATTACTTAGAATTGACAGTTAGGAACATTTTTGATTTAATGTTAGAATTAGCTAAATTTTTTTAATGGTTGTACAATACTCATACAGTATTCCAGTAAGAAAAAGTTTGGTGTGAATGATATTTTATATGCTTATATCTGTACGAAGAGTAGGTGTGTATGGCTATGCATGCACTAATGTGTAAGTATATTTGTGTGTTTACCTTTATTCCCGGCTAGTTAACTATTAGTTTTTGATATGCTAATCTTTGTATAACCTTATTTACTTTAAATACTCCATCACATCTGATGGTCTCAGTAACTACTTACTTAAGTTTTGCCTTTAAATTATAATTATTAGAACAATTAATATTATGATCGTTATTTCGTAAAGTAAGGACTTAGTATAATCACATGTAGGCGATGCATGGTACTGAATTATATATCTTTCAAATCGTGCTTTGTTTGAGACTTATTAACAACGTTAGAGAGGCGAGTGGAGATTAGTTTATGCTTGGACACTATTTAAAAAAATGATTACTAATAGATACTATATTTTATCTTTTCAGTCTGTGGTGATTCTAACAGAACTCCAGGACCTCTCAGTGTCAACTGGTGGAGATTAGTTGTCCCGGGGTTTCATTGAGGAAAAATTTTCGCCAGACTAGACATGCTTGCATTCATAACCTACTTATATCTAGTCCATTAAAGTCCTCATGAGCTCACTGCAATGCTGTTTAGCTTCAATCTTTGTTTGATGACAAGTTAACATCTGGACGCCGGTTTCTCCGATGGTGATGTGAAAAAACGGTCAGATTAATAAGGTTCCTTTGGACCTGTATACAATGATGTCCAGGAACATTGTGTTTGCATTGATTAGTCCAGTTTTAAGTATATAGTGTTGGACATAACAACACTAGAATAACGAAAATTCACGCTGATCTGTCAGCTAGTAAACACACCAACAAAAACATTTTGCATTGTATTTATCTGGATTTTTGGCCTGTTCGAGGCTTCAATGTTAACTGGAGACGGCTGCCTTCGTAAAAATCCCTGTTTCATCTTTTGGCACATGAGGACATGTGCTCGTACATGTATCTACAACAGTAGAACAATCGCCATGATGTCTACATCTGGAAACTAGGACAACCAATTGAACTATGAACAATTTCTGACGTAGCATGTTACGTGTCGTGAGAGACCATGACATTTGTTTTCTTTGTTTTGGACGATGTAAAACCTTTTGAACTACTGAATAACAAAAAAATAGAATCGCAGAATTTCATTCAAAGAAATATATAAAAAAATGGAATAGCAGAATTTCATTCACAGAAATATTTTTAAAAAATAGAATCGCAGAATTTCATTCAAAGAAATAAAAAAAGAAATAGACTGATTAATCCGAAGCATATTCTCTTTACGGCAGTTTGGAAGGCAATTTCTAAATTATAGTTTGATTTTCAGTATTTTTAGGGTGCCCCTGAGTCCACCCAACTCTAACGGGTACCTGACCTTATTTGGGGTAAGTAACCAAGTGCTGCTAGTCGTTGTGCTGCTCGTTAACCATTGGCCAAAGAAACAGATAGCCTTGACATCATCTGCCCGATAGATCACAAGTCTGAAAGGGGAATTTTACTTTACTCACAAGGTCAAATACTGCTTTCTCAATAACTTGGAAACCTAGTTTGACTGCATCTTAGAGTTGGCTACACACACAAAAGAACATCAAGTCCTCCTGTTTTACTTTCAGTAAAACCAATGCTGTCAAGATTATTTCATATTTTAGCAAACCCTCTATGTATTTCAACCTAATGACATATCTTTATCGTCTTATGACTTGTTCATTCCTAAATGTTGTCATCATAACGTTGATGAATCTCTAGTGCTGGCGAGAAAACATTCATAATTTTACTACATTTTGTGCCCAGGATTCCAGCGCGAGTTGTTTCTTATCTGATTTAGTTTCTGCTCCTTCGTTTCGATTCTTTGCATTTTGATTCCAATGAACACATTTATATAGTGCCCAGGATAATAGTTATAATTTATGAAGGACTTCGTAGCAGCTACTTAGATCATGCGACAAGTCCACCACACCAATAAGAGTTAGTCTGTGACTGGGACATGTCCTCTGTAGGACTTAAAACATTGTTGGTCTCTTTATAGATTCATCCGAATATATTCAACACCAACGTCGATCTCTGTAAACACAATAATGGCCTTAAGTTTCTTGTTTATCGTACTACAAGCACTATATACGGATGTAAGGTATTTACGATAATGCTTTAGATTAGTATTAGACTTTAAAGTGTAAACGATTTTTTTTAAATCACGACGCTCAAAGTGTTGCATTTAAAGAGAAAATTTTAAAATCTTAAAACATTTCACTGCCATTTATGCTGCCCTTTCGGTGGCCCTATTTGGGTATCGGCCCACCGGCATTCGCCCAAATGCCAGTTCAGCTCGTCCGCCCCTGGTTTTAATATTAAGTAAGAACTAGAACTACAAAGGTAAGATCTTTTTAAAAAATGCTGGAAAATTGCGTTTGCAAAAATAATTGACGTTCTTGTTAAAAGTACTTTTTTTTTTTCAAATTTATAGTCGCGGCTTACACAAGTCAGTATTTTGAATTCTAGTATCAGATCTGGGACTAAATAGGCTCTGGCGTGGATTAATCTGTTGATTCTGGATTCCCTGTTGAATTTGAACTAAAGTAATACAACATTGAACAGTATACTGTTTTGAGCGTATATGTCCATGTTTTAGCATTAGATAAGATAATGCAATAAGGAAATAAAAAAAAGTTCTTCATGTGGTTGCAACAGTCATTTTCACTAGCTTATAGTTTTCAAAAGTCTACACTTTAGGCTTTTGTATACAACATTTTAAAAACAAGATTTGAAAGGCAGTGTCTGTGGAACTATGGACTCCAAACTGAGCGACCAACATCTGTAAAGTCTGATTACTATAAAGGCCATTTACAAGTGTGTATGTGTGTGTGTAGCACAACCTCCCTCAATCATCTTGTTTACTTTTGTTTGTAGATGTGTTGTTTTTTTTATGAGCTCTGTTGAGGGGAGTTATTTGACAATGAAAAAGTTTCACCTAAAGATAGCAAAAATATTTGGCGACAGCAATAGACTTAGTATTCGATATTTCACTTTTTAAGTCTAAAAAGAAAAAAAACACATTTGACAATTAAAAAATAATTACTAAAATGAAATATATATATATATATAAAACATTATATGTATATAACCGTCAAAATGAAATTAGAACAATACTGCTCAAATCGGAGCCATCCGACCACATGTCAGCCCGGGTCCATTTCAACTCCTTACCTTAAAAGTAAACCTTTCGCCATTTCCGGCTAGAAGCAAATATCCCTCATTGTATACATTGACATCTGTGTATCTCTGTTCTCCTGTCCTCTCCCCCCTTTTCCTTTCCATCACCCTATCTCAATGTTTCCCCCCTACGGCTCTCTCACGCCACATCTTGCTTAAGCTCAGCTTGGACGACATCCCAGCGATACTTCCGCCCGACTCGAAGATGGCTTCATGCATAGTAAAACGAGCCTTAAGACGTCCGCGTAATTTTTGTCTAAGCAGGAGTGATGCGGCGAGTTAACGTGTGCACTGAAGCGTAACCAATAGTATTATTTTCTTCAAATTACTGTGTATGTGTGTATTGCATTTCCTTTCTGTTCTTCTTCTCGTATCTTGTTAAGACTTGCTCGCCTGGACTTTGAATTAGCTTGGAATATAGACCTACTTGTATAGTTAGACGTTTACCAGACATCTAGTCTGGACTTAAAATTTGCCTACTTTTATAGAGACTTGCTCACCACACATCCAGCTTAGACTTTCATTAAGCCCGGAATGTAGACCTACTTGTATAGAGACTTACCTTACATCTAGTCTGGACTTTGAATTAGCTTGGAATACATTTGCATTGCTAGAACTATGCAGGCCTACATACTGCAGTGATTATATTTCCACACAGTCTATGAGTAATTAGATTTAAGCCTCAGTTTTAGAAGATGTTTAACTCACGTATCAAGTCTATTATTGTGGATGATTATAAACTATAACAAATACTTCATAAATAAATAAAAATAAATAAAGAGTAACCTACTACTCTACATATATTGATCTAGAATCTAAAGTCTAGACATTCATGTAATTACAGACTTTATTTCTTAAAACAGTCAAGCAATGTATTCCAAACTGGGTTGACATTAAGAAAGAACACATTGAAATAAATGTAAAAAAAAAATCCATTATATTTCATAACTTTTATACTTCTTGTGTGAGACAATCTGTTCGAGACACTAAAATCTTTATAGCAAAGAAACAAATGTCAGAACGTATTGTTTTATTTTTTTTTCAATCAATTCCCAAAGATCACCCAATTTGTTATATTTAATTCACAACTATTTAACACGCAAAATATGATAAAAAAAGAAAACAAAAAGAACTGGACAATTAAAGCCATATTTCTTAATACTGTAAAATTTATTTATCTTTTCTATATCAAATAAAATTAATCATGAATAATATCACCAATAATATATTGGTTAATTCTTTTTTTTTTGGTTCATGTTTTGTTAGGGACAATGAATACTTTCGCAAAGTTTCAACTGGATCTGAGACTGGACAGTGGGAGAACTAACGTGTACGCTGGCTGTAAAGGAAAGTTAAAATGTAAATCTATTTTATTATAGTTATTTTATAATAATTATTATTTGTATATCACGTCTTCCACGCTCCTATAGCATGCGCAGTGCACACTGGTTCACAGTCAAATATCTCAATTCTTTTTTTATGTTCTAGTAAATCTCGAAGGAAAATCCTTTTTTTTTAAGTTTCCAAAAGTATCTCACAGCAAAAGTACATGAACTCGTTCAAAGGTCCATTCATTATGTTTCTACTTTTCAAGTTGCGCGATTCAACGTTCCCGTGAGGCTACTACCGAACACGTAATTAGAAGGGTTCTGTTAAGCTGACCCCCCCCCCCCCCACTTACATCAATAAGCAAATGGTATCTGTCATAGTATCTGCTTTAACAACAGATTCTCGTCACATGAGCGAAGTCTTGGGCAAGTCAGGACTAAGAATGTATAGTATTAGTCTTATACAGGCAGTAATCCTCAGTTCCGTCTAGATTATCACTGGCTACACAAAATCGATAATGTCTTCTTTAAGACTTTTCTTTTTATTTCCCTCCCCCCCCCCCCCCAGCCCTTTATGCCATTTTTTGTGTGTTGGTGCTCTTAAAGCCCGGGCCATGGGTTATATAACCTCCCACCCTGGTTAGGTCGCACAGAATAAATGTCGCTACTAGTCAGTCCACGTAAGGAGGAGCCAGGCCATTAAGTCTGACCAAGACAATTACGGTATTAACCCCCTTCTTCTTAAGCTCCATTCCTTGCTCTGATATCTGTCTTTGGTTCGAAGGAGAAAATCCTCTATAGTCAACGTTGAAACTGCTTAAACCACAGTGAAGGAATCTTATCGACGGCATATTTTTTTTTATAATGTAACTAGCCATATGTTACCCGCGGCCCGCGGGTCTCAATATGCGTGTTACTGATATATTAGGCTACATTAGAATAGTTTGTGGGAAGCATGGTCGAGAGGCTGAGTACGCTTGAACTTGGCTTGGCTTGGCTACCTATGAAGGGAACTCGAGGCTCGACACCCGATTCGAGTTGAGCTGTGGAAACAAATGTGAATGGACCATAGCGCTCTGAGCATTCTATACGCATTAAAGTAGCGCTACACAAAAGCTATAATATTAATTACAAACAATTAAACAAAATAATAATGTTATAAGTAAAGCGAATGCGCGAATGTAAAAATAGTATGAATAAGTTGACTTAAGGCTCAATAAGCTTATTATTTTTTATTAGTATATTTAATATCACCCATATAGTGCCTAATTTGCCTGTCCAATCACAGTGTGTTTTCACAGCGCATGTAAGGTTTGAGCGACACATGAATGAAAATATTAAAATGTCTGTCAACACGACATTGCAGCAATAGCGAACGAATGTATGAAAAATGCTTTAGAAAACCAAATTTAAATGTTAATTTGATTAAAATATGAAATGAATGGACTATATTAGTACGTTTATGTGTTAAAGTATAAAACTATCTTTGCAAAGAGAAGCTCGATCATCTTAGATTTGAATTAGAGTTTTAGACCTAGGAATAGAGAGATTTGTAACAGTTTGGTTTTGTCTAATGAAAGAATGTACATCAGGATTGATTTCTAACTTCGCAGATATAAGGAACGAATTTATGTAAAAATGCTTTTGAAAGACAAATTTGAAGCTTAATTTTATTAAATAATGAAATCAATAGACTATATTTGTAATTTGTGTGTGTCAAAGCAAAAAACTATATGTGCAAAGTGTACTTTAAAAAATTAGATCTAGATCTAGATCCTTTCGATCTTCTCTCGAGTAACCATGATAAACATGGCCTAGATTTATTATTATTTATTTATTTATTATTTGAGGGTCTTAAGTTTGTTTTAGGGCTACAATACATACGCTACGGTCTAAGCTAGTACGTTAGTACCCAAGGAACATTTCTGCCAAGTTTTATAAAGATTGGTCAAACGATTTTGATTTCTATTCGTAACATACATACATACGCCTTACTTTCTACTTTATAGTATAGATAGATATATTAAAGGCAACAAAATAAATAAATATATATATATTATGAACATATTTTTAGCATTTATACAGTTTTAGATATAACACTCGATGGTGATTTGAAATATATGCACGATCAAGATCTAATTTTTGCGATAACTTTACCAAAAAATAAAATGTTCATTTTAAACTCGTTTCCGAGCTAGTAAAGAACTGTGATTACATTTATAGATTTTCAATTTTTTTTAGCACTTTATATAGGAAAAATAACTACTCTATAGAAGTCACACATCAATTCTATGTGTTCTAGGTAAGATCTTACAAGTGGATGCTGAATAATTTCATTGCGGAGAAAGTAAATTTAATTCATTATTTCATTATTGAAGAAAAACGAAATTACATGATAACGAGGCTGTTTTTTTTTCAAAGCTAAAATAAAGCTGAAAGGATTCTTTTATTTTCAAATGCATCCTTTTTTGCTTAACATTTAAATCTGTACTAATTAACTTTGGCATACATTTTGTTGTTAGTGTTACTTACATGTAACCTTTTTGGCTTCATGTCAAATAGTCCTCCATTGGGTACAAAATAATGGAAAATCTTAGAAAAAATATAACTATTTTCGAGTTTTCCTAAGCCAAATCCAAAATGGATCTCAATTCTTGCTACCTAGCCAGGTTGACATGTCATACGCTACTTTCAGAAAATGTCACCCAGTTAATACCTGTTAATCATTACGAAATTAAATTTAAATTTGTATCTTCACTCTTGTGTCGAAATCATGTTTTCCCTCCTTTCACTGTACTCATAGCTAGCATCCCTTTATTAAAGTCAAGTAATCTCTTCAGGTCTTCACTGTACTCATATCTAGCATTCCTTTATTAAAGTCATGTAATCCCTTCAGGTCTTCACTGTACTCATATCTAGCATTCCTTTATTAAAGTCATGTAATCCCTTCAGGTCTTCACTGTACTCATAGCTAGCATCCCTTTATTAAAGTCAAGTAATCCCTTCAGGCGTTCATTGTACTCCTAGTTAGCATCCCTTTATTAAAGTCAACTAATCCCTAGAGGCGTTCACTGTACTCCTAGCTAGCATCCCTTTATTAAAGTCAAGTAATCCCTACAGGCGTTCACTGTTCTCCTAGCTAGCATCCCTTTATTAAAGTCAAGTAATCCCTTCAGGTCTTCACTGTACTCCTAGCTAGCACCTTTTTGTCGTAAGTTTCATGCATTGCCAGTACATTTTCATTAGCGAACATTAGCATTTGTAGACCTTTTTATTGCTTCCCTAAGAATGTGTTGCCAAAGATACCCCTTCCCCTCATCGATTCACAAAAGAGAATGAACTATAGCGCTCTGAGCATGCTATAAGCCTGAAAATTGCGCAATATAAAAGCTATTTAAAAAATATTTGATGCAGAATGTGATGCTTGGGAATTCTTGCTTTCCATACACTAGAGGGTGGTCGATAATAAATGTCCTCATTTTGTCTGGATTGAAATAGCGGTATTTTGCGTATAGCTATAAATAATTTATCTCTCTCTATATTTTTGTTGGCTTTCATCATCTGGCTACCTTGGTTACTTTGTAAATGTCCAAAAAAAAAAAATCTGTTTAAAAAAACATGCAAGATGCTAAGATATTCTTTAAACAATGAGATATTGCCCACTGAAAAAAAAAGACAGATATATTGTTGACCCAGTTGTCTGGTATGTATTACGAGCATATGCTGAATCATTTGAATGGCTTACCTGCAAGCTTGGTGAAACACGAAGAACCTCTTGAGGATGTAGTTAGAATTCTGTTTCCAATGTAGTTTCAAGTTTAAACGTAAATAAAATCTAATTCTCCCGTCTGCCTGGTGAAAAAGTAAACTGAATAATTATTAATAGAAATTTCTTTCTTTTAAACAACTTTTATGGTGTATAAAATATTGAATCGGATGATTTGATGAGTTGGAAGTATTCTAAACAGGTTTATCATTTGTTTCACGGTTTTGAACAAGAGCTTTATGCAGCAAGAGGACATTTATAAGCTGTCACAAACATTAGAATGACTCTTCCATTAACAGCTAAATGTAAAAAATCCTTTTAACAACAACAACTAAAAAAGCTTACCTAAAGAGGAAGAACTCCGTCCTTAAAACTATATCTGCCAATAATGTACAATTTATTTTCCTTTTTCGATATCACACAAAATAATTAATTAGCAATAATTAATTGACTAATTCAGTATTTTGTTTATTGATTTATGTTTTGTTAAGTAAAAAAAATTGTTTAAAGTATCAAATTGATCAGAGATTGCGTGAGGGAGAAATTGCATTAACAATTATTTAAGGGGACTAAACCCAACAAATTAAGCCATATATGTGAGTACTAATGTATTAGTTTTTCTTGTTGCAATTAAACAAAATAATGAATTACCGGTAATTAATAGTCCAATTGCTTGCTTTTTTCTTTATTCATGTCTTGTCTAAGTCAATGAATAATTGTCCGAAGTTTCAGCTTGAACCGAGAATGGGTATGTGAGAAAAAACGTGTGCATACTTTTTACCAGACAGACAGAACGAGTTTTTATAAGCTTTGTAAATATGGATTGTAAGAACCATTATTATCCAATACCTTAGTCATTTATTTTTTCATTTATAGATTTTAAAGCTGATACTGTTACAAAATAATTTAACTTATGAAGTAAATAAATGGCTACATCCTGTAAGTAATTTGTAAAAATATAAAACTAGAGATGTACTACAGTAACACAGATTTTAACAGCTGAGTTTGCGATTACATATAATGACATTTGCAGATTAAGCAGACGATAGTGGGAGATGCTAGGGCACTTAACTCTGGGGAAATAGTTTAAAGACAATTTTAAGGTCGATGTCGTCATTTTAATGTAGAAAAATGAGCTAACATTTGACCGAAAAAATAATCACCAGGAAAGAAAAAGTAAAGAAAAATGTAGGCTGTTTAAATACATTTTAGTTGTTTTTATTTATGATGAAAACAGAATGTTCCGGAAAGATTTTTTTTTTATTGTAAATCAAAGTCTGTATGTGTTTAGTTACGTAGCAAGAGTATTGTTCAATATCAAGTACGACATTTGAATCGCAGAGCTCTTGATGTTTGTCATTCAGTAAGTTAACAAATTTTGTCCTAACCCTAACCCTAGAACATCAACAGAAACAAATATAATATATTCAGTTAGTAATATGGGGAAGACATTCCAAGAACTACTCTACTATATGATTGTAAAATGTAGAGTTTAAACAAAAAGTTTTCTTTTTAAATAGAACACGTCTTAACATAGAAAATAATTTTCATGCTTAATAAAATGTTACTTGAAATTGAAACCCAAGTCATTTCATTGTTAATCTTTTCACTGATGTTCAACAGTATTGTACGAATGGAAGCTCTGGTCGATGGTCTCTCTGGATTATTTTTTAGGGATTACCTGACATCTCTTTCCGGGTCAAGGAAAACACCAATATCATGATCGGCACAGGAAACTAAACATCTGAATACAGCAATACAATCAATTACAATCTAGAGAGAAATGCGTTGAAGTTTTCTACAAAAAAATATCAAAAAAAAAAAAAGTGCCATTACAACATGGTACGGGTTGTCTGAATTTTTCTAATTAACATGCAACGACTTTATTAACACGGACAGGATTGGACACGACTTGCAAATAATATTCTTGAAGAAACGTCTGTAGCTTATAAGAAAAGAATTTATCAATTTATTTTTTATCTCAAACCAGTAACACAATTTATTGTCTTCTATCTCATGCTAATATCAAGAGTTTTTTCCTAAGGGTCACGTGGGCTTTTTGAAAATCATTTTTGTACATTTTCCGTAAAATATTCCGTAAAATATCACGCAAAGTAGGGTAAGCCCAGAAGAGTAGCGTGATAACGCACGTGCGCATGGCCAAGACCAGGTTAAATTATTATTACCAAAACTTGCGTTTTAGCCTGTGATCTTAGTGTCAGCACAGGTGCTTACCGACGTTAGATAGTTTGACCTCAACATTTCTTGGCGCACTGAATACCTGCTTCAACTTGTCAAAACTGAACCCATTTAAAGTCATGCAGGAGACTGCACTTTTATACCACCTTAGTGTATTTGTTTCACAGTTGTAGAAGTCTGTGGTAAAAGTCTGTTGCAGAAGTGTGTTGTAGAAGAGCTATATTGCCTCTACAAGTGTTGGCATGGATTAAAAGGAAGAGATGAATTGAGTGATGTTTAGTCCATCGAGTTTATTTAATCAAAGCTCTAAACCTTGGAATAAATTACAAAGTTTGAGAACATCTCATGACAAAAGCTTTACCGATGTTTTTGTTGTTTGTTTTGTTGTTTTTAATTTTATACTTTAGATAGATTTTATTTCTTGCCACTCGAGTAAAAGTTTCCGTTGAAACCCTTCAGGACTAAATGAGTTGACTTCTTTTTTGTACCGCGTGTTTGAAAATTGTTTCAATATAAAGAGTATTTATATTAATTATAAATAGGAAATAATAAATCAAGTTTAAAAGTATCATTAGTCTATTTCGCTCGTCTATCTCTCTCTATTTCTATATAGGTCTATAGTTGACCTCTATGCTCTGCAATATTGTTTTGGAGTGTATGTGTGTGGTGTGTGTGTGTTTCTATAGTGACTGTGGGAAGAGGTTAGCGATTGGTTGTGAATGATGCAAGATAGGTGGCATTATCGCCATTGGTCTTAGGTCAGACGGCTCCAGAACTTAATTCTTTCTCTCCGTAATTATTTACCACATTCTGGTGGAATCAACGTTGGTATCGTCAGTTATGAGAGAAAGAGTTAAGACTGAAATGCTGTGTAATTGTACATGTATTTTCCTTTCATATCATGTTTATTTTGTCTATATTATAATGAATTACATTTAGTTTTGTTCATAAAGGAAGTTTTACAAGTTAAAATATAAACAAGCGAAGTTAAATTGGTCTTACCATCACCAAATAAATAAATAGATAAAATAAACGACCTTCATACAACACAGTAGTCATTATTCACATATGTACATCGCTCTCAAAATTGTATGTAGCGATTTTAATTACATATATACATATTCGTACAGCAACATAATGCAAGCTGAAGCATTATACATATTTCCTTAATACATTTGAATTTGATTTCAAAAGTAGTATTGGGCGACAATATTATTATTTAAAAAAATGCCTCCGTGGGGCATGGTATATTAAGGTTGAGAACCACTGGACTATGCCAAAGTTAACTCTGCATGGGAGGCAACTCGTGTCACTGTCGACTTCACTGCCAAACTTCGCATTTCAAACTTAAGTCCCCTGCCGTGCCGGCTTGTGTCCACTTGATGAAAGCAAAGTGTTGGAAATAAAGATTAACATTTTCAGAGTCACCTCCCTTTGTCACACTTTGTGTCTATGTCGGACGAAAGTCTCCCTCGACGCTTACTCCAAAGTATTTATAGAATATGTACTTCATTTTTGTGACTACTTGGTATTCACAATAGAACAATGCTATCCAACATTTCATAGCAGAACAGTGCTACCCATCTTTTCATAGCAGAAGAGTGCTACCCAACTTTTCATAGCAGAACAGTGTTCTCCAATGCTTCACAAAATCGATGTTAGATGGTATGATTCTGAGTTGTACTAGTAGAGTTCTAACGAATAGAGTTCTGAATACAATAGGTCAAAGATTCGATACACTTTTAAAGTTCAATGTTAGATGCTTTTAGCTTTTATAGTGTATGTCCGGACAAAATACAACTATTGATTTTTTATTGATGAAGTATTGATAGACAATCGATCTACATTTGATTAATGATAAATAAATAATAAAACCATGTAGTCTACAGAACTCAAGCAATGAATGACAGTGATTCTCAGCAATGCATGGGTTGATTCCATGAGGATCGATGTTATTACCATAAGGAATATATTGCTTAAAAGTTCTTTTAGATTGATTTAAGAGTGAAAATGTAGTGTAAATTACTAGATACGTTGTTTTAGATTGGTAGAATTCAGAGAAATTAGATATGTTTATTTTTTTAAGTAGATTTAATTGAGAATAGATTTCTTTTTGCCTGATTCAAAAAGTTTTTTTTGTGTCCAAAAAAAAAAAAGATAGAAAACATGTTTTATAAGTCTGATAGGAGATATTTGTTATTAGTTATTGTTACTTCAGTAAGGTGGGAACCAGTCGTGTTTCTGATCTGATACGAGATATTTGTTATTAGTTATTGTTACTTCAGTAAGGTGGGAACCAGTCGTGTTTCTGATCTGATACGAGATATTTGTTATTAGTTATTGTTACTTCAGTAAGGTGGGAACCAGTCGTGTTTCTGACTTTATTTTTACAATCGTAGTTGGTGTCTAGTACTAAACATTTGATATGTATCCCACGTAGACACTGATAGTATAGGGTATCCCATAATACTATTTGTTGGAATGTTATTAATATTTATACGTCACAATAAGTGCTCTTAAATACATTTACGTCCGAACTTCATGAAACTGACACTCAGTCTAGGTGTCTCAAAAGTATTTTATCACTCAGTCCTGGTCATTACAGTTACTCAAGTCAGACCGAATGAGGTAAACGGCTGGAGAATAAAATAATTAGAATTAAAAAGAAGAAGAAGAAAAGAAAAAGAAAAAAAAATATATCAAAGGTTCACAAACTTTTTAGACCCGGGGACCTCAATATATAGTTAAAACTTGCCCACCTCACCCCTGAATGAAACAGCTACATAAATACCTATCATATAAGTAACAAATGTAAAAAAAAAAAAAAAACACCATTTATTGAAGAAGTGTTTATTGAGTTTATAAGTTTTGTTTGAAATAAAATTTTAAAAGATTTTCGACTTGGACAAAGCACACATTTTTAGTCGGTTTCTTTTATTTGTGATGAAGTTCATTGCGGCAATAAATCCATGTTGTACCAAATAAAAAGACGGAAAAGCAGTCAAGAATTTCTTTACAATGACCCATAATGAAGGATATACATGAGGAATATGTTTTTATAACCAGAATTTGTGGTATCATTGTTTAAACATTGGCTTAAGTTTTTCGTTTGTGGATATTTCAACAAGCTACTTCTGTATTCGTTTGGATGCATCTGTGACAGGGAGCTGAGTTAGTCCACGAGCTAAAGGGCTCAATACCCAGTCGGAAAGATCCAAATGAAGAATGTCTTCAAATCTTTGGTTTAGGTCGTCATAGAAGAGTATGTCATAGACATTAGAGAGGGACGAGTGGATTATTATTCAAATGATCCTAATGGATAAACTGACTTTTAATTAGGAAGTTATTTGTAACTGTATACAATTTTCATTATTTGGTCGTCTCGCTGACCCGTGGGGGTCCACGTACCAATGTTTGAGAAACACTGCATTGTATTATTAATGACCAATGTAAACGAGTGACCTACATTTCATTTGAACTATCTTTCTATTTACTATGTATGTATGGTTCTGTTATAAGAGACAGTGGATTTACCCAGACCATTCCTTGGCGTTGATGAATATTTATATGTCTGTCAAAAATGTAGTAGGCCTATTAAAAAGTATTTTATCAATTCTTACTTATAAGCGTCTCACGTTTTTTTTTTTACAAAGCTTATATCAACTCACTCTGTCTGTCTGATAAAAGTTTGAGCACATTATTTCTTCCACACCCACTCTCGGATCAAGTTGAAATTTCGCATAATTACTCATTAGAGAAGACAATACATGAATCAATAACAAAATAACCAATTATTCAATTAATTACTGGTAATTAATTATTTTGTTTGATACCGACTAGGGATACCGACTTTGATAATTGTACACGTTATTTCTCCCATACTAATTCGCGGATCAAATTTAAACTTTGCACAATTATTTATTGTTCCTAATAAAGCATGAATTAATACAAAAATTAACCAATTTGTGATTTAATTATTGGTAATTAATTATTCTGTTTGATATCGAAAACGGGATTTAGGGATATGTAAATAGTAATTTCTTCCTCTTATAAAAGCTTTTTTTAAAAAAAGTATTTGTATATTTTGCTTATGTAAGGTCTGGTACTGAACCAAAGAAAAATATAAAAACTATAGCTAAATAAATAAAAAAAAATTTACACACTGTCCTTAAAGAATTTCTGGAATTTCGCTGCTATAAGCCATGGCTCGGTCCCCTGACTAAATCTGGCACAGACGACGGCACTGTCTAAGAAGATGTTAAATTTAGTAACATCTGTGCTTCATACATTAAAAAAAAATGTTTCTCTCGTCCAAGCATAATCCTCTCCTTGCCAGGGACCCTCATCATTCAAGAACGATCCTCGCACCCAGCAGCTAATCTTGAGTTTCAAGAAGATCTAGTTGTCAATACGCCCAGAGCGTAGACAAACAAACAAACACCATGACGACAACAACAAAGAAACAATCCCATTCACTCACACGTGACATGCTTAGAAAGATTCAAGTCATCCCCCCGTTCCATTCAGTTCTGAGTAATCACACAAGAACTGATTTTAGTTAAAGATGAAATAATTCGAAAGTACTTTCGCAATTATTTTATTATAGATAGATTAAGAGAATTCTATTGGTCCAAACAAATGGAAATTCATTTCGAGTACCATAGTCCACGCAACATAAAAACTATAACAATAACAATAGAGATGCAAACACGAATAACATTCACACACAAAAAAAAACAAAAAAAACATACACACTCACACAACCAGTGCTTTATGAATTAGGCTTCTATGTAATCTTCTCTGGGACGACACATGACTTTGCAACTCCACTGAAAGTTGACTAAAGGAGTTTTCAAATCTTTCTGTTTTAATCTTAATTATAGTTGTCTCCGTTTTCTTATTGGTTCGCTTAGATCTGAACGCGGCGATTCGTATTTGCCTTGCGTTCTCTACCAACACCTAGAAAGTTTATTTTAAGATGTCAATATACCTCAAACATTGAACCAATAGACTTCACTCGTATAACTGGCCTCATTTTGGGACAAAGGTTTAACTCTTATATTAACCTCGCTTGAGTCGGAGTACGATTCTTATAACTTTCCAATCAGAGGCAAACTATAATTCTTAAAAATGTCACATCACAATACTTTGTACCCTTACTTGATTATATGAGTAGATACATATCTAGACATCTAGATAAAACATATACATCTAGCGCCATGTTACAAAGACACATTGTGTGGAGACACAAACTCAAAATCGGCCCCCGAAGTGGTCCACCCAGGCAGCTGGCAGATAAAAAGGCAGATTTCAATATTTTCAGAAAGAACATCAGAATGAAATTCTATCAAAGACAATTGACAGAGAAGAATGGACAAAGAAGGTTGACGGATCTTGTGTGGTGCCTCAGCGGTCCACAGACCAAAGGATAGGTGAAATTGAATGTGAAGTTAGATGTGAACCTGGCCAACTAATATTTTATAATGAAAATATAATGGCTCTAATTGTTTTGTAAAGGGACAACCTCTTATTCCTCAAGAAAAAAACATAAAATTTCCTTTACTTCAGTGTTCCATTACATGTATTTATTTTATTAGGCCTCATTTGCACTTCACATGATAATATGTATAACTACTTATTAATTGTTGTTTTAAATTATGTCCAATTTATATGTATACTAAATAGATTTTTTATCTTAAAAAAAGTAAACATTTTTTTTTGGTAAATGTAGTAGTTAGTAGGACAGAACTTACATAACTTAGCAATACAAATGTAAAAAAAATATTTTTTTGACAAAAAATCTAAAACGCGGACGGACAGACATTCCACACAAAACTAATAGTGTCTTTTCCCCTTTGGGGGCCTCTAAAAAAAGGACGTTACTAAAATAAGACGGTTATTTTATAACAAACAAGAAGTAGCACAAATAAGAAAGCCATTATAGCGATGCTGTAACTGTATCCTAAGTTATTATTGTCTTATTTACCATGTCCTGCAAAATACACAATAACGTGTTTGTTTTGTCCTTGTTTGGTTTAATTCTATGAATTCAAGATCTAACTAACCCTCTAAACAGCCAACATAGCTGAATGCAAGCGTCCAACGTCACGCACACTTCTATGTCTCTGTTATTTAGAGAGCATAATCATATTTATGAATACAGTGACAAGGCTGTCGAGGATTAATATGTGAATTAGTAGCCACATTAATACACCCCCTCCTCTTTTTTCTCCCCCTCTCATCAATGATTACCCTCCCCCTCCTGTTCTCACTAGCAATTTTGTTTTATCGTAAGAGTCAAAAGTGTTATTTTGAGTCGCAGTGAAAGCTAGAAATCAATATCTGTCCTTGAGCTACTCCGCCTTCCAAACACTACCTGTTGGGATCACGGGACACTTCAGACTACTTCACCCTGATGTCCATACTAAATGTCTTCTAGTGTCCACGCAAAATTACACGAGGGACATATTAAAGACATTTAGCCGCCCCTTAAAGTGGTGACCACACGGAAAAGTACAATGCACATTACCGCATATAACCAAACATTTGGTCGTTGGATGCTATTTGTAGACAATGTAAATAGGACAAATAAAGAATAGATACCAATATCGTCTCCCCTCATGGGACGCGAGTTCTATGGCCTCCTATGAACTCTAGGTGTATTAACAAAACAAAGTTCAAGAAATGGGTTTTGTTGTCCACGTTCTTTTCTTGGAGGCAAAACTGTAAATAGCTATAGCGTTTTTTTAAACAAGCCTATATCAGTTCACTCTGTCTGTCTGTCTGGGTGGATTCTGTGACATTTTTTTCCTCCCATTTCCCATTCTCAGATCAAGTTGAAACTTTGCAATTATTCATTTTTGATGATAACGCATGAATCAATTTTAAAAATTAAAAAATTAGTTCATCAATTAGTGTTAAATAATTAATTTAGTTTTATATGGATAAAGGGGAGATAAACCTAGCAATATTACAAGATATGAGAGCAATTGAATGGTCGTCTCACTTCAGTCAATATAAGCTTTTTTTTATAAAAAATATTTTTTATTTTTAACTTCTTTGGTTGTATCCGGTGTTTAGAATACAGACAGATTCATTAGCGAAGTATTTTAATTAATATATAATATATTTTTTGTTGAACACGTTTCAGCTCTGTTAGATTACATTCTCTCGCTGTTTTGCTTGTAGCACTTGTTATTATATAGTTAACGGGATTTATCCATTAATCCGGCGTCCTTGACATTGTTTATTTTGTCTATTCAAAAACTCTCCTAATCTTCTTCTATAAATTTTTTGTTCGTCAGCATCCATTATTTGGCCATTACATTTTTTTACAATCGATTTCTCTTCTCTTTCTTCAGTTTTTTACTCCTAGAACGTAAAGCTTGTTTTGTAAAAACTCAGAGTTGGAAACAAAGAGAAGATTACTGTGATTAAGTTTGAAAACCCCTTATAGGCAATAGATCTAGATATTTCTTCTATATACTCAGTAGAATATAGTCTATGGAAAGACTTAAAGATAAAGTCACATTTCTTATTCCATATGCTAGGATAAATTCGTACAAGTGCTTATTATTCCCTAGTTACACTATAAAAGCATGGAATTGGTTGCCTGAATCAGCCACGAAAATTAACAACCTAGAAGACAAATGTCCTTATAATGAATAAATAATATAAATAAATAATAAATATTATAGTCATTATATTATTTTGACTTGGCAGAATTGAAGTCATTGGTTAATATGCATGACTAAATGCATGACGCGTAGGACGTAATCATCTTCTTTTTTGAAGTAACGTCTGTATTATATAAGATAAGATAAGAAGATATTGTTATCTTTAAATACACGTAGGACGTAATTAGTAGAGCAATTTAAGTTCCCCCTTTCAGACCTTGTGGTCTACAGGTCATCTGTTTCGGTCGCCTACGGTTGACGAGGGTGACATGTGGCCAACACAAGACCAACCACCTTTACTTTTCCCCAACTAATGTCAGGTACCCATTAGAGCTGGGTGAACTCAGAGGCGCGCAGAGATCTCGAAATAAAAAATTCTATTCTTTACCAGGATTCGAACCCGGGACCCCGGTTCGGAAGTCAAGCGCTTTACCGCGCCTCCAGGACTAAATTAACTTCTCTTTGAACGTAACGTCTGTAGTTTATAAGATAAGATAAACTACTGCGTCAAATCGTCTGGCTGATGACAAGAGGTGACGGCGAGTTATGCTCTCAACACCAGTCAGTCACAGAAAGACGTAGGCGTCATTATGAAGGCCTAATCAACTAAACACTACTAGTTGACAGAGACATTATTCACGACAAAATGAGTACTGTGGTATGGTTGTCAGTAGGACAGTGGCAATGCATTGAAGTGCTGAGCAAGAAAGTGAAATACAAAAGATAATATGTTTTTCATTAGTAACTAGCGGCGTTGATAAGTTTAATGAGACCCGTATCGTTGTATCATCAAGGGAAAGCACCACTTTCTTTACCAACTTTCATTGTAACTTCCAGTCCACATTTTAAAGTGGCTCTAAATTGTATTAGAAATTTTAGCGATGAATGTCATTCACTGCTGTTTCTTAACATATCTATTTAGCAAGCCTATTAATTTAGGGTTGAAAAGTGAGTCTGGTTGTAGAGGTCATAAACAAGACAGAAGTACAGACAAACATTAGGATTTGATAAATTCTCGACGAGAGAGAGAGAGAGAGAGAGAAGAGAGAGAGAGAGATGAGAGAGAGAAGAGAGAGAGAAGAGAGAGAGAGATGAGAGAGAGAAGAGAGAGAGAATAGAGAGAGAGAGAGGAGAGAGAGAGAAGAGAGAGAGAGAAGAGAGAGAAGAGAGAGAGAGAAGAGAGAGAGAGAGAAGAGAGAGAGAGATTAAGAAACAGAGCGTAAGAGAAGATAAACACTGAGAAAGAGACAGACACACAGACAGACAGAATAAGCGTTAGAAAAGAAAAGAGACAGAGAATCAGAAAAAAACAACAACATAATTTCTAAATTGTAAGGACACGTAAAATAATAAAAGCATTCCATGCAAACTAAACATACCACAGCCAAACACAAACACTTTAATATCCCTTTAACATTTCTAGCTCTTGAAAATAAAGATGACATTTAAAGGTAAATCTGAAATCTTTTTAATGGAGCTTATATTTTAATTACACGACGAAAGCTCTGGACCAAGCTCCAGGCAATAAAATAGAAACACAAGAGAAACAGAGACAAAACTATTGGAAAACTAAAAAGAAACATTTGGACATTCGAGGAAAATATGAACACAAAAAAGCGAAAGTATTTATTGATGCCATTGTTGTGCTAAAAATAGCCTTTAATTGTGAAAGAAGCCATTTCTAATCCCGACAATCGTTTGCAGCACATTGCATTTTTTTTTTTTTTGTGTGTGTTAAACTAAGAATTGATTGATTGACATTGTAGATTTCCATTTGTGGGGATTTAAAGAGCTAATTAATTTGAAACATATAGATCTAGTTTATACTATGACTCATCTTCCAGCAGTTGAAACAGCCTGGACACAGTGTCATTTTTCTGGAATTTATTTTCTCTATGTACTCTTTGTAATACATTTTTTCTTTTTTAGTTTGTTAAAGTAGAGTTTAAAATGATTTGTGACATGGTTTATTTTAATGGTTTCAGCTTTCCTTTACAGGTTCAGAATAATTAAGTTAACTCTAAATTGTACGTATGTTAGGTGGAGAGACACGCTCTGAAAGGTTATTAGCACAGAAAACCTAAAATCTTATAAAATTGGAAGATTTCTGAACTCATCAACTGCTATTTATAATATAGTTCGTCCATCGTGGTTCGATGATGACCACTTTGTCATCCAGGGGGCTGAGGGCTTTGCACTGGGGTTTTATGCCTCCTCATGTGGCTGGTGAGACCTATATGAGCCCGGAATGTTCGGCCGCACACTGGGCAGGTTATTCCAGCTGGAGCTAGTGTCGTTTGCCTTGCTTTTCTTCTCTGGCGTTTTTCTTCTGCCAGCGTTGTTCTCTTTTCCTCAGCAACCTGTGCGCCTGATGCTCTTCCATGTGCCTCTGTCTACCAGATGCCTGGATCTATGCTGAACGCTTTCAGAGAAGCTTTGAGGGTGTCCTTGAAGCGCTTTCTTTGACCACCTTGCGAGCGCTTTCCTTCGCTTAGTTGGCCATACAAGAGTCGTTTAGGGATGCGGTGGTCTTCCATTCTGCAGACGTGTCCTGCCCATCCCAGCTGGGACTGCATCAGGATTGTGTGGATGCTTTGCAGACACGCTCTTCGAAGGACTTCAGTATCTGGTATTTTGTCTTGACATTTGACTTTCAGTATTTTTCTCAGACATGTCATGTGAAAGTGGTTCAGTTTCTTTGCATGTTTTCTGTACACTGTCCATGTTTCTGAGGCATAGAGCAATATAGGGAGGATGACGACTCTATAGACCCCTAGCTTTGTATTTGTGGTGATACTATTTATAATAGCAAATGGTTGATTAACATTAGAGCACCAACATGTTGATCCATATTTTAGCAGTAAAATGTTGATACTGAGTTTAGTTAAAACGTTATGTATTAAAAACACTTTTGAAACGTACTGTTGTACCGAATTCCTAACTATAATCTATTGTAAGTAAAATATACTCTCTCTCTCTCTCATACACACACACACATATCATATATAAGAAAATAACACTCTTTAAAAAATAAAAACAGAAAGATATTTTGTTACCCTATTATCTTGAATCGAGTTGGAAATAGGTCTAAGCATATGTTTGAAATATAATGAGACATAAGATCATCCCACACACTTGCCATGTCAAATAACCAACCGATGAATCCAGCTTAGACTTTTACAACTTTAGACATTCATTTTAATGCATCACTTTCCGAGATCATTTTTCTGTGTAGAAAATGTTCTGAGCGTGTATTTCTGTAAATGCTAGAATTAACTTTTTAATATATTTTAATTAACACTAAATAAATATGTTAAGCCTTTTTGAGTTGGTCAATTACATTTCCTAGGCCAGAACTACATTCCCTAGGCCAGAACTGAATGCCCTAGGCCAGAACTAGATGACCTAGGCCAGAACTAGACACACTAGGACAGAACTACGGCACAGACTTACGCACCATAATCTTTGACTCCCATTGGCTGTTTTATGAATCATTCTTATGAGAAACAATCGAGCCAGTCAGATCGAGGTTGTTACCATATGGAAATTTTTGGGTTCGGCATAAGATATTAAGATCCAATTCGTCAAAACCAGGGTCGGAAAATACCATCAAGAGAGGAAAGTTATGGTATAGGAAGTCCGTTGTCTGGTGAAATGCATTGCTTCGTAAATACAAGACGGCTATATTAAACCTTTCCAAGACTGCCTAACTTTAGGTGGTTATTACAAAGTGGCTTTTCCAGGCAGCAATATTGGCCGATTCTGCACGGTTGGTTTTACTAGGTTGTGCAATTTTGAAACAGATAGCATTAGGGATCACATGTACAGTTGATATAAGCTTGGAATAAATGTTCTTTTTTTTTTACCTAGCATTAATTAAGATCAAAATATAAGATGTATAAAGGAGATATTGTCGTTTATAAAAAAGCACTTGTTAATGTTTAATTATTTTAGTTTTATTAGGGCCTTATTTTGTAAGACTTTCAAAAAATATATTTAGGACTTGTATTGCATCCATATACTATCTTTATTTTAGGTAGGTGGTTGTTTATGCCTGATATTAACATAAATATGTTAAGATTATAAAGAATAAAAATTCTAAATAATTTAGAAATATATTTTGTTTCATTCTCGACATCTTTATAAAAAACCAATCGTTTCGTTTTGCATTAAAAAAAAATACTGTACAAATGTTTGTTATGCATGTTAGTCCGCACCTAGGTTTTTACCAGTAAAATTTTAAATTTAAATAACAATACATACATTTAATGTGCGAGACATTACGATTGCAGATGTTATTCACTTTTCGTAATCATTATCAAGGCTATCCATAATTATGAAATTTTACATATAGTCCTCATAAACATTGTCCAACTACTTATTGTGTTGAATTGCTCATTAAATCCGTTTGGTATTAACTTAAATGTTGACAACTACTTACAAGCTCTTTCAACAGACAGAAAGTCAATTATCCTTGAGACCTTAAATAGCGATATAAGTCAGATGTGAACGTCTCTTCGTCTAATCTAATCCCTGGAGAGGGTCAAGCTTTTTTTTTGTTCTAAAACTGTTGACAGATGTCTAAATTAACATTCTGGCTCTCATAAGACTACATCCTATTATCTCTGACTAGGAACAGACTAAATCTGGAAGCATGTGACAGAATCTATTTACTTCAATACGCCTCAGAGGCTCTAGCGGTCACAGTTTCCGTAAACAAGTGGATTGGACAGAAGCTTCTAATCCTTAAGCTGATTCTAATCTGTAAGATGTGATAACTGATTGAAAAGGGGTTTAAAGAATATAGCGTGGGTATGAATGAAAAGAAGTCATCCAGAATTTTTCTCTGCATATATCACTATAATGTACACAGGCACCCATATTTCCTTTCATGCTTTTTACCATCAAATAGTAGCTCGTCGTCCAACGATGGAGTCTCATTCCAATAAAGACATTTGTGTGATGTGGATGCTATTTCGTTTTGTTTCGTTTAAATGCACATTTTTTCAAACATTTTTAAAATAACTTCACCAGTCTTTTGTCCCTTCATTCCATTGGTCGGCTCTGGTCTGTTGATAAAGAGGGTGGGACATTTTTGTTTTAACATCAATAAGATTCGAACCCTTTGTAAGAAAGAGACTAGTGAATGCAACAAAGGCTTTAGATCAAGAGGCAACACTTTTTATTGCTTTGCGGTGAATTATTTAATGAAACATTGTATAAAGGGAAGTAAAAGAAAGAATTGCTTGAGGCAATGAGTTCGGTACCTATTTGCTTGGAATAGCCATCAAGTGCTCCACACTTCTATGTATTCTATTAACTCCTAAGAGTTGTGGTTAGACATTTTTTTCTTATTTTGTTAGCGTCTCGAAATTCAGAAACTTGGAACTAAAATTTATTATAATTAGTAACTAACCCGGAAACTGTACAGGATTAATAAGCAAACTGGGCTGGTTGTCAATAAATTGGTTTCTTAACAAATAGTTCAACAGCAAAAGTTTTTCAATTCTGGATAGCAGTTACACTAGTGTCATCCATGTTGATCCAGTTTTATGTTGTCACATAAACCCATTATATTTGGTGCTGCATACAATTAATAGATATATAAGTTGTCGAAAAACAAGTCTAGATCTATCAATACATAGAACACAGTCAATGTAATGAGCAATAGTTTCTACAATTCAGAGACATGAAAATCGTCATTACATTAAATTTCCAGTAGTGGACAACCAATGGGATGTTGTTTCTTGTTGGTCAGTATTATTTAAACCTATTTTTGGTTTGTTATTTCACGAGAATTTCGTCCAGAGCGTCCACTGTTCTTCCCATAGCGTGTCCATCATTAAAGGTCATTGGAAATGTTATGAAACAACGTATTTGTTCAACTCTAGCCAATGGCTACTGTGTGCTTTCAGCCTCAGCTATGTGTGTGTTTTGTATCTAGGAATATATACATGAGGCTGTAACGTGCCACTGCGGTTAATTAAGACTTACTTTTAAAACAAATGTTTTTGTTGCATGTTACATTTCAATACAACGCCGATGACATGATTTCACTAGCAGTAGATCAATACTCACCATTCTGTGGTGTGTCAACTAAAGTATTTAACACTTTCTACGCTCATGTAATCTATATCAATCTAAATGCAAGTTGGTGTCCTCCTTTCCATGTACCAAAACTTCCTTTGCATACTATTTGTATTTGATTGCGATGCTATAAACACCATAGCCTCCAATGCCTTCCGTGGGCCTATACCTCATGTAGGCCTCACGTTTATTCAGCAGTGTTATTATAATAATTCAACATAAGTCAGTTTATTGAAAAATTCTGAACTCCATTTTAAAATGAAAGATCAGTCAGTTTATTATCAAATGAAAGATCAGTCATTTTATAATAAAATGACAGATAAATCAGGGTATCACAAAATGACAGATAAATCAGGGTATACATAATGAAAGATAAGTCAGTTTATTATAAAATGAAAGATAATTCAGGGTATCACAAAATGAAAAATAAATCAGTTTATTATAAAATGAAAGATCAGTCAGTTAATTACAAAATGAAAGTTCAGTCAGTTTATTATAAAATGACAGATAAATCATGGTATCACAAAATGACAGATAAATCATGGTATCACAAAATAAAAGATAAGTCAGTTCATTATAAAATGAAAGATAAGTCAGTTTATTATATAATTCAATATATTAAAAATGATGAATGATAAGTCTGCTTATTATAATATGATGAAAGATAAAGTCAGTTTATTATAGTCGTTCAATAGAAGTCTCTTTGACTATAATCAAGAAAGGTTATTATGATCACGAAGATGGGCCATTTTTTTTGAATGATAAGTTGGTTTGTTACAACAATGAAAGATACTTCATTCAGATACACGCGCTCTGTGTAACTCAAGTTATCTCTTCAACAATGGCACAGTGCAAGGTTTCCATTGTGAACGAGGAATGTTGGATGATACATTTAGATTAGTGACGACTGCAATATTACTAGGTGAATACTGATGCTATCAATAGCAGAAGCACAATTGCAACTGATGACGAACGCTTCACAATGTCGGTTATAACAATAAAGGAAAAACGCCTCACAGAAATAACTGATTTAAGATAAACACATCATTTAATCCATAGAAATGTACACTGAAAATAATTGCAACTTCTAAATTATGTTCACTTGTTTTAAATTAAACTAGAATGGAAGACATTGTTTAGGACAAAAGAGTCAATAAATATTTTTCCAAAAATCGTTGTACACGCTATAGAAATGGCTAGCAATAAATCTTGACTTCAAATCGTTATTTTCTCTGCTACTTTTAATACTAAGTGCACTTTTTGAAAGTTTGGCTTGACCTATCAAGAACAAATATAAGCTGTTTATGTTTACGTGTTAAAGTTTGACTTAACTAGGCAGTCATAGGCAAAAAGAGTTGTGACCCCACAATAAAATGATCATCTGGTTGATGAGCACCTTCGGAGCGAGGGGTCAGTAAAGAACAAATCTCTCATTTCTTGCCACTGGCTAAAATCATTTCCTTTGGTCAAGAGCAAGAATGATGATAAGGCTTATCTCTACAAAGAGATAGAGCGGGAGAGAGAGAGAGAAAGAGTAAAGATAGTTAAATTTAGTGTAGAGGAGTTTTAGGATAGTAGTTTGAAGTCGGCTTTTTTTGGTTATCCCATTAGAGAAATAAATCCTTTATATTAAGCATTGTTTGTATGTTAACAATAATACCAGCTAAACCTTTTGGGTTAGATGATCCCTAAGAACCTGGTCGAATGTAAGATCCTAGGAGAGCCTCACTATTTTATATCTTCAACATGAGCCCACTGCTCTCTCTGTGGTGATAGTTCTTTGAAAACCAAGAGATAAAACTCTTAGCTGTTTAACCCTGACAGTTTACTTATCACTTATCATCAAGTATTTAATGTGTGTGCATGTGGACTTGCAGCCTATTAAAGCATGCCTCCATGTCTGAATATAGTTTTACGTAAATATATTCTCATGTCTAAAGAACTTCAGCTAAAATTCTCCCCGTCATCTTCTTCATCGGAGGACTTGGGGTACCAGGAGGTCTGAGTAGGTTTCTCTATTTCAATCGATTTTTATACAAAAACTCGTACAAAAAAAAACAAAACCTAACCGTTTTTAAAAAGGATAAAGTGAATTTCTAGTCAGAGAGAAAGAGAGAGAGAGAGGAAAGAAAGAAAGAATCTATGCCTCATTAGACACTGTTTTAATCATTAAGTTCTTCGTTGATCTCAAATCAACCTATAAATATGGACTGGAGTTTTGAAATCTGAAAACAAAAAAAAAAAGATTGAAAAATATGAACTGTGTTAAATGTTTAATTCTTCTGATTAAAACATTTGTTGAAATGCCTTTCATTAAGGATTTTAAACCAAATTCTACATAAAATTGTAATGTGTGTGTGTGAGAACATTTCTCCACCAACAATTTGTTGGACCTTCATGTTCTCAAGAGACCTGTCAACGAAACTCAACACACTTTTGATTGATGCCGAGTTTGTGGAACAAAAAAAAAAAAGCAACAAGAACTGAGGAACACAAAAAAAAAATATAAAAATCTGGCAACGCAATGGCCGTGATGAATCGATGAAGTGAGAATGTAAAGTATTGCCTTACACCCATTGATCCAAAGAAATGTCTGAGTAAATCCATTGTAAGACTGAGACTGTATAGGATAGAGTTACTATGAAGTATTAATGCCTACGTTGTGTAAGAATGAGACGATATTTGATCTACTTACCAAGACGAGCCTGTAAAGGTGTTTAGTTGCAATTGTCTCCTGTTCTCTTTGAACTGGTTCCTACTAGTTCATGAATGTATAGCGTTCAGCTCGTGTAGAGCTCTGCTTGCCGCTTCCAGCAGAAGACTCACGCCGTGCAGGAGATTGCCCTCCCGGTCATTTGATCTCATTTTCTTGTTGGCAACCTTGAGTGCACAAACTCAAGGTAAAAGAGTTATTGAATTACCTTCTAATTTGGCTTGGCATTGATTTTTTGATCTTCTAGGCATTTTTGCTCGTATTTAGCGCTGCATGATTTGCTGTGTTTGTAGTTGAAAGGTCATAAAGTATGACACAAGTCTTGAGAATAGTGCTGTAATAGTCTCGCGTCTAGTTTCTGTCACTATAATACAGACCAGGAAGTCTCAACTACTTCTGCAGTTTCGAATATAATAAAATTGCAGCTGAACCAAACACTCCTAGATATTAGTTTGTTTAGAAAAATAATTGTTTCGTAGAAATATAGAAAAAAAAAAAAGCACTGTGCGAACATTGTCCGCGGGTTATTTCTCTTTTGCAGAACGAAGAAATATAAAATAAACAAGCGAAAAAAAATTGAATGAAAAAATAAACAAAACAAAACAAAATCTTTTTATGATTAGCTATAAGCTCATTGAGAGTTGTGGTGTGCCTGATGGATAGACAGAAACAGTTTTAAGACTCGATGTGTTTTATAAAGAAGTGTTATGGTAATAGGTTTGAGAGTCGTTGTCTTGGATAGAGCTGTGTGTAAGTTGGTCTGTCGCGTTATTTAGCCTCTCTCGTTATTTAGTTTCTCTTGATTTCAATGTGCCAACCATAGACATACATAGATAGAGACTGGAAAAAGGAAATAACTTCATGTTACTTGAAAAAATGTATATCTATTGTTGTCGGATTTCCGAATTCTGAAAAGTTACATGATCCTCAGTCTAGATAACAAAACTACACTGCTGTATACTAAAGTACACAAAATTGCAGTCACAAATTTTCGTTTCATAAAACTCTTTTATCGGCCAGTCTATATTTATTATGTCTATTTATGTCTATAGTGCCAACACAATGACACGTCCATGACTAATACGCATAGATCTAAATCATATCTTGCAAATCAACGAGTTTTTGTCCATTTTCATATAGTAAAGTAAAGAGATCACTTAATCAAGTTAATATTAACATATCCTAGAATTATGTCCCAAGATTTCTTGAAAGACATTTTTCCCATTATTCAAAAACCAAAGCTTATAAATTATCTTATAACTTACAGACGTCCTTTCAAAAAGAAGATAACCACATCCTACAGAACTGAGCCAAAAATGTCATGAATGCTATGACCCAAAAAGAAAGCTGAGTACCAAGCAAGTTAAATTTAGTCCTATTTCCTTTGTCAACTCCAGACCTATACTGTCAGGTATCGTAGAACTCTATGGCATCTCTCTCTTCCCTTCCAGCAGATCTCTTTCTTTCACTATTAGCTCAGGGCGAAATGTCCAACCGAAACGTGAACTCTATTGAAGGGACAGAGATCAAAGCTCATAGAGTATATTGATTCTTTTTCGTTCCTTATTGTTTTGATGAGTGACTTCAAAGAATGTCTATGTACTCTAGACGGCTAAACAAGAGACGCTGCTAATTCATTTTTAATGGGATTAGGTGTAAAAATATTTGTTTTGTTTATGTGAAAACAAAATACACTTTTAGTCAAAACAGACATACCATTTTATAAACAAGAATATATCATTCTAAAGAATAGTAACAATTACTAACACATATAGCCATATGGTGCCATAAATTCCATGCATGGTAATTTATAGTACTACAAATTAGTGAACTCAATCATGATTTAGTAAACAGTTAAATATTGAATAGATAACATTTCGAGGAAACCATGACTAGGTCTAATTACTAGTCAGACAAGGCAATGTCAAGATCTTAATAATAAACCAGGGCAACAAGTAAATCAATAACATTGGATGTGTGTACAAGGTGTCGTTGAGAAATGTAGCTTCTCAATAAATGACAAGGTAAGTGTCGCTGAGATATGTAGGTTCTCAATAAATGACAAGATAAGTGTCGCTGAGATATGTAGGTTCTCAATAAATGACAAGATAAGTGTCGCTGAGATATGTAGGTTTTCAAATAATGACAAGGTAAGTGGCTTAGTCGTTGAAATATGTAGGTCCTCGGTAGATGACAAGGTAAGTGGTTTAGTCGTTGAAATATGTAGGTCCTCGGTAGATGACAAGGTAAATGATTTAGTCGTTGAGATTAAGACATTGTAGGAAAAACCAACACACCTAAACACCATGTGATAAGCAATAGATTTGAGTGCTCGAGTTGTTACAATAATTAACTAAATCTTTAAACTTTATTTTCTGAACATCCCACAATTTTCAGCCTTTTTTAAATAAAAATTCCTGTTTGTCTGATAGTTTGCCAGGAATTTTCCAAATTTTAATATTAATTAGTATACTCAATCATCTACATTTCATTAAGTGGTATATATTTCTACGGAATCTGGCTGTTACTGCGTACATAGTCTACATAAAGTTGCTTGATTTCAATATTTTAAACAAGTTCACATGGTTACCTACAGATCTAACATTAACAACACATTGCCTTTCAAAATTATTTCTGCTTTATTAGAACGTTATTTTAAAGATAAGAGAATAAACTGAAATCTCTCTTGTTCACACGGTTTTTAAGTTTGTTTGAAATCTTCATCAACAGAAACATTCACGTTCGATGCGAAATAAAAAACAACACTGGATGTTCTGTAAATAGATTTGAAAACAGCTTAGCAGCTGACATCGTTCAAGATGTTAATAGATAATGGGACCCGGCTGGGAATCGACACATCACACTTGCCGAGGAACATAGTCTCTTGTGTAGGTTACATTTGTTTTTTTGTTCTTCCAATAATTAAATCTGATGGACATCTTTCTCGGCCAGCGCCAGGTTACGTGTTGCTCCTTATCCACTTGATCAGATGGCTATCTACCAGGCTACGCGGTATTGTGGCCTGCGGGCCGGCGCGAACTGATTCGACCTGACAGCCCACTTACATATTGTCATACGCCAGGTTCCTGTTACCGTTATGAAAATAAAAGAAGAACTAGATCATTGAACGTGGGTCTGCTCATTTAAACTAAAAATATATAAGATCTTTTATTTTTAAAGATGAGTATCATATTAAACATTTTAAATTATGCTAAAGATTCATTTGATACTGGCCTTTAATCTTAAGGAACGAATGAAAGACTATGTGGAAATAATATTATTAATGTATCGTTATTGATCTGGACAGGAGTTATAGATGTATTGTCTTTGTCCAACTCGAGGAATGATATATTGGCATAGTTAAAGTAAAAAAGGACAACATTTTTTCAATATAAAGTAAATATCTCTAATAAAAGTAAAGTATTTGATTCAAATACCTAGTGAAAGTTCTTTCGAACTAGCAAGGTCCACATAAAAAAATATAAAATACAACTGACAATATTCCTACTATCAGTACAATGTCATAAGAAAATAACGCCTTTTTGTGGACTTCCCATTTAGAAATGGTGTGTGTGTGTAAGTATGCATATGTGTGTGTATGTGTGTGTGTGTGTGCAGGTTTTCGTTGATTTTGGCAAAACATCTCTCTTCCTGTACTATGGGTAAACTCCGTTGGTCAAAGAATCATACATGGGCGCAAGCTCGACCTTCTTTGACACTCACTGAGGTAACATGTTGGTCATTTTCACCTGTGTCCTAAACTGGAAAACTGCTAAGGCCACATAAATGTCCTGCTGACCGCTGCACCACATCCCGCTTTATTCTTGTTTACAAAGCTTTAGATCAGGTCACTCTGTCTGTCGGTCTTTCAAAATGTGTGTACATATTATTTATCACACACCCAATCTCGGATCAAGATGAAATTTTGGTGGTATAAGTTGAATTAGTCCCCTTTATACGACGCCGCTTTACAGTTTTAATTAACAATAAATAACTATAAAACCTTTTAATTTCATGAGCACTTCCCTGGCACAATGGCTAGTGGGTTGGCTTGAGGTGGCTTGAACCCTTAAGTTCGAATACAGTTCCTTCATTTAAAAAAAAAAATGCATCTGAAAAGCGATCACAGTGACATTATTAGGGATACCCCCTTCTTTCTCTTCTTACCCATTTCTCAACTGGTTAAGACAAGTGATAGGATCCTAGCGTACTGAGAAAGCATAAAAAAATGAAATTGGACTAAAACAAAAACAATTGGTAAATATATTTGTAATCGCAAAAATTAATTATTTTTATTCTAGATATATACAAATTTAATTACATGACTGATCCAAAGTAATTCATACAACTACTCATAAGATTTTTTGTTATATTTTAATATTTTACTTGTTTTTTCTTAGGGTCTGGCGCGGGACAAGGAAGTTTTATTACCCAAAACTAGCTTTCTACTACTTTATTAGCCGGATTCCACCCGTGTAGGCATACTCTCCTTTTGTTTCTGTTCTGGCACTGAGAACTTAAGTTAGACAGATCCGAAAACAAGTGTATAGGGGTGTGTAGTGTAATGGTAGATATTATAGTTTCTATGTATCCATTTTCATTAGTTCATTACTTCTAATGTTATGTTTCTTCTTGATATGTATATGGTGCATACAAATGACATCGATAACACACGTCGCATCATAGCGCGGCTTCTGTAAGTTGATAACACACTTCGCATACATGGCGTGGCTTCTGTAAGTTGATAACACACGTCGCATCATAGCGCGACTTCTGTAAGTTGATAACACACGACGCATATATGGCGCGGCTTCTGTAAGTTGATAACACACGTCGCATCATAGTGCGGCTTCTGTAAGTTGATAATACACGACGCATACATGGCGCGGCTTCTGTAAGTTGATAACACACACGACGCATACATGGCGCGGCTTCTGTAAGTTGATAACACTCGTCGCATACATGGCGCGGCTTCTGTAAGTTGATAACACACGACGCATACATGGCGCGGCTTCTGTAAGTTGATTAACGAAGCTGAATGAATTATGATGTCAAAACGAACTCGTGAACGTTTCGCCGCTACTTGAAAATCAGAGTTGAAACGTCTGTGATTTATGCTTGAAGACAGTGCCTGCGTGTGTGTTGAAACAAGAGAGATATATAGAGAGAAAAAGTGAGCGAGAGAAAAAGAGAGAGAGAGAAGGAGTGAAAGACAAAATCAGGATACAGAAAAAAGACATCTTAATTCAAACGTATTCTGACTAAAAAAAAACAACAAAAAACAAACAAACCCTAAGACAGCTGTGTTTCAAGGAAATAATCCGAAATACAAGATGCAACCCTTTGAAATCAAACATAAAAACATTGGCAGAGTTCTCACGTATAAATAAATGTTGACTTTCTGAAAATTGTGTAAATCCGCAAACCAGGAAGTTGATCAATTATCTAGAAATGTTGTCTAGAAATAGCTATATAATGGCTCCACATTAAACCACTGCAAACAAGAAATAGTTATGGAGCAAAATATGACAGTTTTGATTACAGTTGTCTGTTCTAACATGTCTAGAATTTGAATCCATTTCCTGCACCGGATGTTGAGCTCCTAACGTCAGGGCTAGTCAAGTGTGGGTCAGTTCTAGTCTTGCTATTGACACTACTGATCATGTTCAGCACTTCACGAGAGAACAATGTGTGCACGGAACAACCGTTTGACCGCTAAAACACACATTATAGACCTAGACTAGTTTTACTTTATGGATGCGCCCATTGGTTGCACCACTTCATGGATATCTTTTCTTAGAACGTACAGACAGACAGACAGACTACAAAAAGACTTACGTCCTGCACAAATCCAACAACTTAATTTACACATTTCTCTGATTTTGTTCCAACATTTGTGAAAGACAAAATGTGCAAGCGGAGGGGGAGAAGGGGGAGTCTTATGTCACAGAAAATGAGAAATACTTCATTGAATTGAGCATTTTAGCACTAATTAACACAGATGCATGAAATTAGTCTATAAAGAAAATTCAAATCGAGTTATATCAAAGCCAAATTAAACAATCCTGGCTAAGTACTGGGCGTTCGGCTTACAGTTTTATTTTAATCAGACTTCTTATTCATTTATGCGATTAAAAATCATTAATGCCGGGGAAATTTATAGTTAACATAGCTAATTAAAAGGCTAACAATATAAAAAAAAAACAGGTCAAGACTTTCTTTAGGGAAACTCTATCGATTTCAAAATGAACTTTTTTCTTTTCTGTTCTACGACCTTGTTGTGATTTCTTTCTTTGGCTAATTATCTTGGAAATGAATTTCTAAAAATAGCTTAAGCAACCCACAATTCAAGAGCTTGTACTGATGATCAAAGCCAGTTTTCTTTTACATAAAAGAGAATCGCTGACACTCAAAAGACATAAGACATTGCTTCTTATGGTTTCCTCTGTCCAGAGAAAGTGCTAGACAAGGTCAACAGAAGTGTGAAGACACATTGAAACAGCTAAAAGTTGGTGTCTAGTTTCCTAGAAATAAAATCTGTTTTATTTTAAGACAACGCCGAAAGATTTTGGATGTCTCAAAAACAAACATTACTTTTAACTGGCACTACTTTTTTCTTCACACGAAGAGTATGAAAGATAAACATTCGCTGTTTAAAATAGTGCCTTTAGTGAAATCATCACTTCCGGTATCTTCCTTTGGCTTCCACCATATTCTTTATTCGCTGTATATACTCTACGAGGAAAGCTGGTCGACTTTTTTGCTAAATAGATAAGTTTCAATGTTGAGAAAATTTAATTATTAGGTCTAACAATCATAGAGGTAAATTAAAAGCTTATTCAACACATACACACAAAATGACAACTCATAATCAATGGAGCTATAAATGTCAAATACAAAATCTATCCTAAGATATGCAATTCTTACCAAACAACCGGCCCACAAGGCTGCCTACGTGTTTGTGCTAAATCACAAAACTACTTTTGTTTTTCAAAAAAAAAATAATTATATTACAGCTAAGATACACTGATTATAGCTTTTTTAAAAAGATGTTTTATTTCCTGATTGTATATTGAAAAATTTAGTTTTTAAATAAATGTTTAGGCTTCAAATTTTAATTGCAATCATTTGAACATTATAGTCAGACACTTTCCGACATAGACTAAATCAAGTTATATGAAGAATGAGGGTGAGTGGATCAAATGGGCACAACACTACCCAGTGATAAACTTTAGCTGAAACTAGCTCCAGGTTTTCAGATTCAAGTTATTTTGTTTTAATTTCTTAATAAAAATTTTAAAAAAGGGAACTTATATTGAACTAGATACTGTAAGACGTAAGGATATCAAACGTGACAATGTCGTACCAAAACTATCTTAAAACTAAACCCAATGTTTATAAACAAATCTTTGGCATTAATCTGTTGAAAAGGACATCTGTTTTGCATTTATTTTTAAATATTTTACCCGCTTGTGTGACTTAGATTCTATAAATAGGAGTCTGAAAAATTTAAACAAAATTTTAAAACTCTCAACCGCCTCAAGCCTTGTCCTGAGTAGAGATTGGATTATACATTGGTTCACACGGCTAGTCAGAAATTCGAGAAATTCCTATAACTGTGTTGATCAAGTACTAGGGGGTTAAGGTAATATAGTCATCTTCCCCTTTCTCTGTCTCTCTCTCCCTTTCTCTATGACTCTTGTCTTTTTTTTGTGTCTCTTCCCCTTTCTGTCTCTCTTCCGTCTTTCTGTGTCTCTTTCCGTCTTTCTATCTTTCTTTCAGTCTTTCTATCTGTATCTCTCTGCCAGTCTTTGTATCCGTGTCTCTCTTACTATCTTTCTATCTCTCTTCTCGACTTTCTGTCTCTCTTTCAGTCTATCTATCTGTATCTATCTTCCCGTCATACTGTCTCTCTTGCTATCTTTCTGTCTCTCTTCTCGTCTTTCTGTGTCTCTTTCCGTCTTTCTATCTGTATTTTTCTGCCAGTCTTTGTATCCGTGTCTCTCCTACTATCTTTCTATCTTCTCGTATTTCATCCTCAGTCTTTCAATATTTCTAATTTGACTCGCTTCCTGTCTCTCTCTCTCCCTCTCTCTCTTTGTTCCCTTCTGTCCGTCTCCCCTTCTTTACCCTGTTCTTTATCTAGATCTAATTTTGCTAATTTGGTTATAAAATTATTATATTTCTTGAAACCAAAAATTGACTCTGTCGACCTTCTTGACATTGACCCTCATCCCACAAATCATTTCAAAGTATTATGGGATTTTTATTTTTTTCTCTGCAGATGTAGATTTTTCTATGATCAAATTTAGTGTCGCTGTTCGACTATTATTTTTTTTGCCCACTCAAAAAAAAAGCTTTTAAAATGCACATTATTAGTATACAGTGCTTTCCATATATATACAGACCGTCACATATATATATAGACTTTGTCAAGTAACTCAATCGAAACAGTATTTCTGCAGATGTCTTGAGTTCAAACCCTGCTGAAGGTTTGAACTGGAACCTAACGATTCAGGAACCTAAAACTTCGAGTCATGTTAGTCAATCACGTATGGAACCATACGCTCCAGAGAACCTAAAACTTCGAGTCATGTAAGTCAATCACGTATGGAACCATACGATCCAGGAACCTAAAACTTCAAGTCATGTAAGTCAATCACGTAAGTTTACGTAATGCAGGTGTTGGAGGGTCCACAGAAATCAAACATCGACTACATCTCTGTGAGGACAGCACGCGTTTTTTTTCTCCACCTTTCAATGTGTAGTATCTACAATACGACATTGTAAACATTATGTAAGTAACACAATAGGTGTGTCAAACTGTAGCTGACATGTCCGACAATGTAGATAATAATAATAATAATCTTTATTGTCCATAGCTGTAGCTGATATAACAATATATCTAAAAGTATAGCTGAAAATATGTGTCCTAGTATAGCTGACAATATTTGTAAAATTGTAGCTAACAATAAAGGTAGCTGAGAACTGTCGCAGAAAGCATCTTTCAATGCTCCAACAAATCAAATATTCAAGCTTTCTATCCTGGTTTTGAAGTCTGCCAGTGTTTGCCTCAGCGTGTACTATTATATTAATTAGCTCGATGTTGATGCTTTTTTTTTCTAATGTATTTTCTTTAAGTTTTAATATATAGAGTTGTTTTTTTTAAATGTATTTGTTTTACCTTAAATAATTAATACATTTATTAGTAAATACATGAAGAAGAAGAATTAGCTTTATATTTATGTTTATATTTTGTTTGCAACATTTCTATTTTTGTAATGTAGTTTTAATTTGATGTTCATTAAAGTATAGTCTCATATTATTCAGAGAGAAGTGTTTTAAACAAAGATTCTTACATCCTACGCCTAATGTACGTGTTTATCTAGATCAGTGACCTACTCGTGTTCTTTTCTTGTTTAACAATAATGCGTTGGTTGTCCTGTCATTTGGACAATCGTTGCCCTCTATCATGAGTGGTATGCAAACTGCCTGGTCTGCGGTTTGCGCGCTGGGCTGACGTTCGGATTTATCGATTGTCCCGGGTTTAAACCCTGCCCATTCAAATCCCCCGTCGTGCTGTGGGAGGTTGGACAAGGAAGTAAATTATCTTCAACTCTGAAGCAACATCCGAAACCTGTAAAACATTTTACAAACATTTTACAAACTTGTTAATGCAGATGTTTTTTGTTCCCATATTTCTTTTAAGTTCACGTTTTTTGGTTGGCGAAAATCTAGCTAGTGTCAGACTTTTATTTTGCTAGAATTTCTCTATCCATCTCGTGGTTTCAACCTTTAATCATGAACAAAATTGTAAAAACTTCTGGTCAAGCTGTTCTATAATAAGACAAGTATGTCAGCTGTTGTTTTGACAAGGGTCATTATCAATGATAGAGTCTCCACGAGTAGGCAATTAGCTACTTGGTTTTAAATTACAGTTGGAGGGGTGTTAGACAATCCAACTATCTATCCTCTCAAGATCTGACAGAATAAGATTGTGATTAATGCCTTCAAATGAGAAGATTACCTCACCAAGAACTCTGTCTCTGATGTAGGTGATATTGCTACGTTATAGTTTTGTACTTGTAAAATTTGATTATGTGTTAGTGTTTGTCTTTTAACCTTATGTTCTAAAGTGACTCTAATTAGGATTATTTTATCTATCCTGATTAGCTGAGATTATCTAAGGTTGATAACTCTCAAGTTTCATTTCTATTTATTTTTTCTTTTCGTTAACAGTTCCTGAAAATGGTGGACACTAACCCGCCCCTCTGTTAGTACAGTCCTGGAAATGGTGGACACTAACCCAAAAGATGCGCGCCTCTGTTAGTATTTTTTTATGAAAGTTAAATTTCATTTCTATATTTATATCTTATACTATAAATAAAATAATCTTTTTAATAAACAGTTAGAGCATTTCTTCATTTTGCTGGTCCCAGTATTGTTTAAATTCATTATAAGTATATTTTGTAGTTTTTAGTCCGTTTTGGTTGCATGAACAAAACACAAGGAGATTGTTTATTTTGTTATAATTTTAGAGCAATCACTGGAGGATATCATGCTTTTACAATTCCTTAAGTCATACATCCCGAATGACTGGGCAAAATGTTCTGGGAAAAACCTAAAACCTGTGTGGAGGCGGTTCTCGAAAAGGGCTCTAAGGATTTTCCTAGAAATTTAACAGTTGATTTTTGCCTATATTTTCGTTGGGAAAAGAAATATTAGCTCGTTGACCACACTGGGAAAACTCTAGTTTGACCTTTATAATTAAACAAAAATAACTTTGGCTAGAGGACTAGAAAATATTTATCTTGAACGAGATATGTCTTCGGGTATTTCCGCATGTAAGCCCTAGTTATTAAAGAGCTTGATTAATGTCCAGGAACATTTTGTGCACCGTCTACTTAGCCTAGATTTAAAGGCCTATCATGAGAATGTGATAATTCTAGTAGATATTTACATTCGCTTGACCAGGCTAGGGAATGATGGATCGGGGTAAAAATGTTCTATTTATTTTAAATCTACAATTCATTAATTATTAAGAGAAAAATAATCGTTGTATAAGATCTATAAAGGAGGTATTGTCTTTTTAATTTAAAAGACAGTATTAAAAAAAATATTTTTCTTGTTTAAAATCTAAAAACTTAACCACAAATAAACACACACACAAAAATCTCAATTTCGAGTTTGTTATTTTCGCAGATGTTTGTCGGGCGGAAACAAATTATAACCTGCAATCAACTGGGTTATCGCTATACACTACAAACAATACTTGGCCTATGTCTAATGAGGTGATTGTAGGATAATGAAAACTCTGTTTTGATCTATGCTGGAAATGCATGATCCGTTTATATTGTGGATCAGAAATATGAAGTAGGTAATTTTTAAGTCTAAATCAAATTATTTTTATAAAAAGGCCTATAGGCCTTCGATTTCTAAACGTTTTGATCAAAAATCAATAATAATTTTTTGCCATAATCTTCAAATTATAATACATCTATAGAAGTTATTTTTAAACTTTGAATTAAAAGAAAACGACATAAAAAGTGAGATTAATTCGTAGATGAAAAAAATAATTAATCCCCCCCCCCCCCTCAAATAAGATACTCAATACTACTCAATAGAGTCCTAAAACACACCAAGTACGCTAATAATTCTTTTTAAAAAAGAGACATTGTCAACACAATAAAAAATACACAATGAAGTTGTAACAAACACACTGACCACGCTAATAAAATGTTATCACAAACCTAACCATTTCTATGAACTGTATTGCTGTTGTGGCTCTAGAGAAACATTTTGTCACGCTATAAAAAACAATGCCTGCTATTCAACGCGTTCAACCATCCTATTCTTTAAGAATGACACTCATGCATGGATCTTTAGAACATCATCAACGAGATGGAGGGAGAGACTAAAATGGTTTTCACAGTTAGATCAAGTCTCTATTGCTAAAATCTCATAACTTGTTGACCCGAAAACGAAATAGAACCAAATTTGACGCTGCTTGACTGGAGCCCAGAATCGATTTCATCCTTATATTATCCTCCAGTGATTTCCTTGTAGGCCGAGGCGTGTTAGTCTTGCTTTAAAAACAGTGAGAACATGATCAGTTTAGCTGACTAATGCTCTTTGCCACAGAGAGGGGAAACAAAAACGCCTCTTTTCAGAAATGTCTTGCCCATCATGAAATAATGGCTAATGGAGTCTCTTTGTAGCACATTTTTGCCTCCTTAATATTTTCCAACCAAAAAAAATATTTTTTTTGTTCCTCAGTATATGGTTAGCTGTTTGAATTTAAAGTCAGTTATAGAGACTCTACACCTAAAGATATACATGAACGTAGATTGGTGTATTTACTCACATAGATATTAAAAGTGTTTGTTAGTTTGCTAACAACTTACAATTTCATTAAAAACCCAATGTGTCTTGCTTAAGTAAAATGAATTCAAAATCTATGAAGGAAAAAATGAAACAAAAAAAAGGGCTTGGGTTACTAAGAAAAAACACATTATTACAGGGTATATAATAGCTCAGCTAAATAAATCCGACATACACCTACAAAAGCTTTTTTTCAAAATCATTTTAAGGGAAGTTTACTGAGTACGAGTTATTATCTTTTTACTCTAGGTTCTGGTCAGTAAAGAAAATGTTTTAAAGTGTCTGTGAAAATTGAATCTTGTAAGTTTTTTTTGTCCTTAAAAAATGTGCTAATTTGTGGTATATTACAAAACTTTGAACAAACAACAATTAGTGTCCTTAAAATTGTTTTATTTAATTCTTCAGGCTTTTTTTTGTTGTTTTTTTTTAAATAAGGTGGCCAGATAAGATAACCAATGAGGAAGTGCTACAAAGAGCAGGGTGTCAGGACATCCGCTCTGTTATCAGCAGCAGACGCCTTGGCTTGCTTGGCCACGTTCGTAGAATGCCAGTAGGTCGACTTCCACAGGACATCCTGTATGGCGATCTAATAGAAGGCAGGAGAGCAGCTGGTCGCCCATTTTTACGTTATACGGATGTATGCAAACGCGACATGAAGCTCTTCAAAATCAGAGATCTGAAGCCACAGCTCAAAAGGCAGCTTACACAATCTTGTTTTAAAACTTTACACGTTCTACACCGTACAGTTGCAAGTCATTCATCCTAATATCGATAGTGTTACAAAAACAAACAACAAGAAATCAACAAATTTGAAAAAACTTCAACTTAGTAAAAGTTAGTTCATGTAGGTTGCAACTATCAAAACATAACCACATTAGCCAATAAATAGCTTTAGAACATCAAAGGGTAAAAACTAGACAACAGTGACTTGATTTAGAGCCATAATTCTAGTGTGATCTTTTGTGTCAGTGTGTCCTCCACTGGCTGCTTGAAGACTCATTATTATTATTTGAATGAAAGCACGGATTTGATATCCTAAAAATAATGCTTTTGGGCATCTCAGACACGTCCGTTGAAGGGCGGTAACTCGCGTAACACTAGACGTTTTTTGACTGCTCACCGGAGAATCACTTTTAATAAAAAGGCCGCTCTTTCCCAACTTGAAAAGATAGCCACTAGGCGTAATTATATCAAAAAGATTCACGCTTTCTCACAGGAAGTTGAAGGATCGGCATCCATCTTGAATCAAGCGCCTCTTATGAACTGGCAAGGGCTGCTAGAAATAACACTAGCACATAGCTATAAAAACATTGGCAAATGGGTGTAAAAATAAATCGGCAATTTTAAATCTCTGAATCCATTACTCCAGAAAGTATATAAATCCATTTCAATGTCAACTAATCGAACCATTTGCTTGTGGCAATAAATGCACAGCTATACTAGCATCGATATAATCTTTCTGGCCACATATAGCTCCCGTTCAGAATTGAAGTGGTACTCGAAACACGAGACAGAGGCTGCACTATGGTTTCCGGTATTAGTCTCCATTTCCTGTAACTCGTAGAGTCTATTATTGTTTAATGACCTCAAATCATTAAGCTTTAAGTTTATAGCAAAAATATTTGATAAATTGAATCGTCTCCCTTGATTATTTCAAACTGTAAAGGTCGATCTGTCTGACATATCACAAAATCGGACATGAAATTTAACAATTGTGATTACTTGAAAATAAAAACCATAAAAAAATATAGATAGATGTATTGTTTTGTGTCACGAACATAGGAAATAATGTAGAATCGATACTCTCGGAAAAAATAAATTTAAGATCGATCCTCTTGGTGTAGAGCTGTGCGTGTTTGAGTTTCTATGAAACAAAGAACATTGCCAACAGCGAGGCCCAAAAAAAGAACAAACTGTATTATACACTTAATAAAGATGTCAGTCAATTCATGAACACCGAAAGTAAATACCATTAGATAGGCGGCAAGGCCAAAGCAAACATGGATTGGTGAAATGAAACATTTGTATGTACGATTTTTCAGTCTTCACACCAAGCAACATAGTGATGCTGATCCCCTATTGACAACATAGTGATGCTGATCCCCTATTGACAACATAGTGATGCTGATCCCCTATTGACAACATAGTGATGCTGCATCCCCATTGACAACATAGGGATGCTGATCCCCTATTGACAACATAGTGATGCTGATCCCCTATTGACAACATAGTGATGCTGATCCCCATTGACAACATAGTGATGCTGATCCCCTATTGACAACATAGTGATGCTGCATCCCCATTGACAACATAGTGATGCTGATCCCCTATTGACAACATAGTGATGCTGCATCCCCATTGACAACATAGTGATGCTGATCCCCTATTGACAACATAGTGATGCTGCATCCCCATTGACAACATAGTGAACTGCATCCCCCATTGACAACTGTCATGTTCGTGGACAAATAAAAACAGTTTGACTAGATTTCAGAAGTTTCCTAGTTTGTGTAATATTATATTAATGACGTTAAGCAAAAGTTTTATTTGGAACTATGTGATCTCGATATGACCACCATAACCCGGCATGCTTCTGAGTTTTTCGTTGATAAAATTGTTTGGTCAAAAATGGTAATAATTTGTAATAAAATGCAGTAATGCACTTAAGGGGGATACCAAAGATCAAGATATGTGGAGCTCGTATAAATAGGTTGCTGTACTTAAATAGAAAGCTTTAATCGGGAAAGTAAGTTTTCGATCCAGCCCCAGAGGTCCGTAAGGAAGGGATATAAATATCCATCTAACTAGTTATTAAGTTAAAGTTTCATCCAGACCCGAGTGTCTGAGTTGACAAATCAGTTGCCATGAATAGGACACAGTTATGATTGTTTGATAACAAATGCATTCATATTAATTTTGTGTTTGTGTTTTTAAGGTGATTCTGTTATATATTTATATTAAATGTTTAAGCACCTTCTCCCCCCCCCCCCCCCCCCCCCCCCCCAGAGAAAAAGTTTGTTTGTGGTCTGTCTGCCCGTTCTTCCCGTTAAGATCTCAGGAAGAAGAATAGATATGAAAATCCGATATCATGATATTTAAGGGTGATCGGTCATTCCTCCCCGGTCACTTCATCCTCGATCACTTCATCCTCGGTCATTTCATCCCCAATTAAATATTTTTTCTTATTCATTGTTTACTTGTGCTGTTACAGCTTTGATTTTAAGCCCTCATTTCATTAATATATAAACAGGATTAGATAGAATGCTTTTTGATGAAGTGACCGGAGATGAAATGACCGGGCACCTAATAGCTCATCAAAAGTATTCTGTTTTATTTGTTTCAGGTTTCTGCTAGGCCATCTAGTTACTCCTTTTTGTTTCTGTAATTCTTGTCATCCAGTAATAGTTATTTTAAAAATGTGTCTCTTAAATGTTTTAGCTGCATTTCTCTGTGTGTGTGTGTGAGAGTGAGAGAGAGACAGTGAGAGAGAGAGACAGTGAGAGGGAAACAGAGAGAGAGACAGAGAGAGAGAGACAGAGAGAGAGAGAGACAGAGTGAGAGAGACAGAGTGAGAGAGACAGAGAGAAAGACAGATAGAGAGACAGAGAGAGAGACAGAGAGAGAGAGAGAGGAGAGGAGAGCTAGGAACAATGAGAAAAGAAAGGAACAGAAAAGCAACTTGCCATCTCTCATGTTACAGAATACCCCCCCCCCCCTTCTCTCTCCCCTCGTTTGACCAGATCTATGATAATGTACGATCTAATGCCAGTCATAAATCACTTAGTAGCCGAGGATCTACCCTCTCAACGTCTTCTGTGTGTCAGGGTGTGTATGTGCATGAATAGGTGTGCGTGTGTGTGAATATATGTGTGATTGCGTGTGTATGAAAGTGTGTGTGAGTGCGTGTGTGTCAGTGTGCTGTAGATGTAAAGTTTTTATAGCGGAAGAGATTCCGCTTAGCCAACCGATCAACGAGACAGAAAAAATTTCCTTACCGCTTAATTTAAAGATTGGCTATCGAGGGCGGCTAACTAAACGGGCAGCATAGTTTGACCTGGTTCCGTTCCCAACGATTATTTAGAACAGACAACTAAAAAGTTGAGGGGGATGGACAATTAAGTTAACCCGAAATATCCTATAGCTGATTGACCCGATTTATTAACCCCATTCTAGTTTTTTTTTTTTTTAAAAGTAGAGGCGTCACTTCCAGGGCCCTCCAAGTATCAGTGGGGATGGAATCATCCACAACTCGTGACTCAAATAATAGCAGCATCTCTTTGATCTCTGTTTACAGAGTTCGCCTGGTCGTGTCCTAGTCTTGTCCTGGTCGTGTCCTAGTCTTGTCCTGGTCTTGTCCTGGTCGTGTCCTAGTCTTGTCCTGGTCTTGTCCTGGTCGTGTCCTGGTCTTGTCCTGGTCTTGTCCTGGTCGTGTCCTAGTCTTGTCCTGGTCGTGTCCTGGTCGTGTCCTAGTCTTGTCCTGGTCTTGCCCTGGTCGTGTCCTAGTCTTGTCCTGGTCGTGTCCTAGTCTTGTCCTAGTCTTGTCCTGGTCTTGTCCTAGTCTTGTCCTGGTCGTGTCCTAGTCTTGTCCTGGTCGTGTCCTAGTCTTGTCCTGGTCGTGTCCTAGTCTTGTCCTGGTCTTGTCCTGGTCGTGTCCTAGTCTTGTCCTGGTCGTGTCCTAGTCTTGTCCTGGTCGTGTCCTAGTCTTGTCCTGGTCGTGTCCTAGTCTTGTCCTGGTCTTGTCCTGGTCTTGTCCTGGATTGTCCTGGTCTTGTCCTGGTCTTGTCCTGGTCTTGTCCTGGTCGTGTACTAGTCTTGTCCTGGTCTTGTCCTGGTCGTGTCCTAGTCGTGTCCTAGTCTTGTCCTGGTCGTGTCCTAGTCTTGTCCTGGTCGTGTCCTAGTCTTGTCCTGGTCTTGTCCTGGTCGTGTCCTAGTCTTGTCCTGGTCGTGTCCTAGTCTTGTCCTGGTCGTGTCCTAGTCTTGTCCTGGTATTGTCCTGGTCTTGTCCTGGTCTTGTCCTGGTCGTGTCCTAGTCTTGTCCTGGTCGTGTCCTAGTCTTGTCCTGGTCGTGTCCTAGTCTTGTCCTGGTCTTGTCCTGGTCTTGTCCTAGTCTTGTCCTGGTCTTGTCCTGGTCTTGTCCTGATCTTGTCCTAGTCTTGTCCTGGTCTTGTCCTAGTCTTGTCCTGGTCTTGTCCTGGTCTTGTGGTATCCTGCCCGCCTCCATCCCCCGCCCCGCCCCCCCGTGTATTGTGGGACAGGATTTAGTTATCTTAAAATTGGAAGAAAAATGCGAAACATGTCAAGCAAAAACAAACATAAGTAGACACCTAAAGTAAATTATTTTAATACAATGTTTTTGCCTCGTGTCTATGTCGAATCAATGAACAAAAGATGCCCAATGATTTTTAAACAGTGTTTCAGATTTATGAAAAAATTAAAGAAAAAAAAATTGTTTCAAATAATAGGTATAAAAGATAGAGAGAACCATTGGAGATTTTCACTAAAAACTAACCAATGTCAAGGACGCTAACTTGACCTTCAAAAAATTACTAACTCAATACAAGCTACAAACAGAAGAGCGTTCACAAGTGTTGATTCATTAATGCTAAAATATGCACACAAATGATCATGTCAGCCTTTAAAAACCTAGGTTACCAGCGCTTCCTTTATTTTGTACACCGGATACACCAAAAAGTTGCTACTTATCGGTTTTCCGCCGTGTACGGAATTCTCCATTGTAAGTGTAGATCATTGATGAACTTGAAAAGGTTTATTATGTTTCTGCGCACTTTTCAGGATTGTAAAATCATAGTACTACATTTAATGTATCATTTATTATCAAATCTCTCCATTTTTTCCCCTTACATTTTTTTAGGTTTCTTGATATCGCTATTGTTACCGGTCGTTGACTTGTAGCAGCACACTGCTGGTAGACAACTAAACCGTTGTAGTCTTAATGTATCTTAAGTAATAAAACTTCAAATAACTTCAATAACTTCCTTTAGTGGACACATTCAATAGAACTTTATTTATAATGTAGACAACATCAAATTAATATGAAATTAAATAATGAACTAGACTTTAGTAATAATATTCTTTAACAAAATCTAACTCATTACAATGACACAACCGTTCAGTCTCACGTCCTGGAGTCGTCTCCCCTAAGATCAAATGACGACAATGCCGCATTTGTTGCGTCATTCAAAACCAATCGCTAACGTCTTCCCATTGTCACCATAGAAACACAAACACACACACACTCCATAACAATCGTCTCAACACTTCTCCATATCGCATTCTCTTTCTATATTATTTTATTTGATGGTTTCAACTTGAAGAATGTCTACTAGATATTGCCAAGCGAAATGTAAACAATGGGGAGATCACTACGTGGACAAATTCTCGTGTGCACATCTATGATCTAGTTCTAAGTATACCACTGACGGACTGACACATTCATTGATCAACAGATCTCTTATATTCATGGCTTTATTTCAACAAATTTTGACATAATGAATTAGATGAATTACAGAAATGGGAATCAAATTGGAGCATGTCTTTCCATCTATAAAAATATCAGTTATTAAGAGTAACAAAAAACTAAAACAAATAAATTCCACTTATCTTATTCATGGCAAACCAGTAACACAGACTAAAAACGCAAAATACGTAGGTGTTATAATAAATGAAAAACTGTCATGGAATCCACATATTGATAAAACTATCAAAAAATCAAACAAAGTATTAGGGTTTATTAAAAGAAATTTCTATAAATCAAATAAGAACATAAAACTAAAATGTTATTTAACCTTTGTTAGGCCAATAATAGAATATGCATCCTCCGTTTGGGATCCCTCCACTCAAGAAAACATTAAGAAACTGGAACAGACACAAAATAGAGCAGTGAGATTCATAATAAACGAATTTTCAGATTTGACTAGAGCAGGGGTGGGCAAATTACGGTCGCGGGCCACATGCGCCCGCCGGAGTGTTTTATGCGGCCCGCCGACACCTACAGAAGTCAGTTGTGCCCACAGTATATACTTATAAAAATGCAAATATATTAAAAAATAATATAAATATAAATTATTGAAACTGTCATTATAAAAAGTTTCAAGCAAACGAAGACTATGCTTATTGGCTAAACATCAATACACTCAATTGAAGACATAATCTCTGATCAGTATTTATTCAATGCTATGAAGAACTGTGTTGAATGTTGGGTATGCTTGGAACAAGATGGCAAGGATGACAACTGGTGGAGCTCGATCTTTGACTGAGTAAAATAGTTTTTTTTTGTTCTTGCTTTTTTTAGTATCCTAACCATAAGCTTTAAACAGGAAAGTTTGCACAAAGCTTCATAAAATTTAAATTTCATAGTAGCATAATAAATGTAAAAATCACTTAGAGCTAGAGTATATAAACCAGAGGTAGTTCCGATTAAGAACAAAATGATCAAACATATCCGCCATCTTAGCATGGGCAAGATAAACGAGAACACTATAAAATCTCATGGAAGAAATCGTTCTGTTTCTTGAAAGACATTGACTGTCACCTTGTTACCAATATTTTTAATGAAGAGTGGAAGACAGATTTTATGTTTCATAATTGCCTTTGCAATGAGCTTCTTGCATATGAAATGTAAATGGATGTTAAATCTTTTCAAACAAGGCCTTCCCTTTTCTACAAGCAAGCAAAAGAAACAAGTTTTGTCATTTTCCTTTGCTGAAAGGTGAAATTATTTCTAGTGAAATGAATAAAAGTACAACACTTTTTTAGATTCCTTAATGTTGCAATTTATAAAAGCAAATTTTAAGACGTCAAGAACCGGTTTTCAATGCCATTAGCTCACCGTTCAGCGCATAAGCTGATTTAGCTCCAGAGGACATAACTCCGAGCAAAGAGAATTTCCAATCAGTACTTCCACAGGAGTCTTATGAGTGCCAGAATCTGTATGTCAACACTACGACATTAATCCGAGAGTGGGTACATGACAAGTGGTTGAAATCCTGGGATGGCTCCAACAAAGCCCCTGGAGTCTGGCAGCATTTGCGTCGCCCGGACCGCGACGATCCATGATGGAGGCTAAAAAGGTCGGAACAATATATCATTTCGCAGTGTAGAAAGGGGCACCGTTTCCGGCCAAATTTTGATGCCCGTTGCCGACACTGTAGAGAGTCAGTGGAAACAGCGACGCATCTCTTGCAAGAGTGTCAGCATCTACGAGAGCTGCGGGGTAGTTTGTCTGCAGAGTCACTTGACCTGTATGGGAGCTTGAAGGCACTACGCCTAACAGCAGAGCCTCTCGCCAAGGCTCTACGGGAGGACCGGTCCTTCCAGCCTTGCCACTAATTGGAGTTCATCTCAAGTATGTCAACACTTTAAAAATAAAAAATGTGCTGCTGTTCACACTATTTGTGTACACATACCTCTGTTCTTCTTCTTCTTCGTTCTCATTTTACATGTTGGAGGGTTCAGATCAGTAATCCTATATCTAAGATGAACCGCGCAATGTTTTCCAGATCAGACAGTTTTCCAAATAGTTTTGGTTCTATAGGAGGGCTTTGGGGCCAGAGTCCTGTTCGGGTCTCTGATTTAGTGTGCACCAATGAAGGACATGGTCAGCATTCTCTGGTGATGTTCCAAAAGGGCAAGTTTCACTCGTCCCGACATTTAACTTCCAGAACATATATTGTCTCATCCAGTGAACAAGCATTATATTTTGGGTGGGGGGAAACTAAATAAGTATAATTACTGGTCGATTTTGACTGACTGTAATTTGACAGCAGTCACAAGGGTAACAAACTAGTCAGCTAGTTCCACAGTTCCAGAACATTATGCACGAGTGTAAAAAGTAAAATACTGCACATTAAATACAACTGTATATTAGTGGGGTTATTGTAATATAAAAAGACAACAGCAATTTTAAAAAAAATATTAATTGATTTCAGAAATTGCTAACTCTTGTTGTAATTCCTTAACGTGGAGTGTGGAAAAAAAGAAACGTGAATAAAATACAGCGTAGCTATGAATTAAAAGTTAGCTAGAGTATCTTTCTAAGTTGTATATACATATACGACCCGCCATTCCCAAATATAAAGAGATGCGGCCCTCGATCCAAAAAGGTTGCCCACCCCTGGACTAGAGTAACACCTTTAGTAAAATCACTACATTTATAAAGCCTTCAGGATAGAAGACTTAAAAGTAAAGTAGCAATTATACATAAAACACTGAACCATAACCTTCAAATACAAAAGCAACATCTAATAAATTACTCAGAAAGACACAAAGATAAAGGCACATTCCTAGTTCCATATGCTAAGACAAATTTGTACAAATACTCCTTCTTCCCTAGCGCTATTAGAGCATGGAATGGGTTGCCTGAGCTAGCCAGGAAAACCAGTGACTTGGCAGAATTTAGGTCATTGGTTAACATGCATGATTAAATGCATAACGCGTAGGACGTAATCATTATCTTTTTTAAAGTAACGTCTGTATTATCTAAAATGAAGAACCCCCTACTACTTCAGTTCTGGAGCATAGGAGAGGAGAGGATATTTAGTGTTTTTTTGTTTGGGGGGGAGGGTATGGAGCTAAAACGGTTAAAACATTTGTTATGGAAGTTTACAAACGAGTTTTTAAGTCGCTAAGTTTTTTGTTTGTTTGTAATATCTATTGTATCTTCAAATTATCATAACGTTCAACCATTTTCAAATTGAGGGAAGGCTGCCCCCATCTTCCACGAATGACCTTTTAGACATTGACTGCACTGACCTACAGTCTGAGTTTTGTACGTCACGCAGCCGATGCTGCTATCGCCCCTGATTAACGTGTCTACAGTTAACTTGGCTTTGTTCCTGCTAGCATTTACTTTGAGTTCAATGGAGCGTGAAATCAGGATAACCCACTAAGTCAAATTAGAGCCATTGGCATTGTGAATGTTAAGCGTTTGATTATCCAGTTGATCGGTAAAGCTAATATCGTTTGATTGATGGTTATTGACAGATATCCAAGTCCGACATTTAATGTCAGATACCCATTGAGTGATATCGTGTGTTATCAAAGCGAGATAATCAAACGATTGTAGGCAAACAATGACTTTAAGTTTCAAGCTCCCAAGAGTTTGATGCATCAATATGCAGTTACTGACATGTATCAAACATCAGTCCAATGATTTCCAACGAGATATGGATACATTCATTTAATATCAAAGACATTTAAATCTTGAAAACATAAGAACAATGGACACCTACGGACCTCAAATGTTTGCAGTTGATTATAACGCATAATAATGAAGATTGCTTGACATTGACAGACAATTTGAAAAGTCTGACGTGAGTATAACATCGGAGTATAAAGGGCTGTTATCTATGTTACTATCCGGATATAAAGGGCTGTTATATATGTTATTAGATGGATATAAAGGGCTATGTTATATATTGTTGTAAACTTGTTCCCCCCGACTGACCATTTTTCCCACGTGAGAACTTTTTGAATTTTGTTTATGTTTGGAGGCGAAGCTGACCTGAGCGAGTGTGTTAATGTGTAAAGTAACTGGAGTTATGATCGCGGATTTTTCAACGGAGGATTGTTTTTTTCTTGAATCGGTTTTTGTGAGTAGTTCTATGTACTTTTGATTAGGAGAACTATGAAATTATTTCTATTACCGTACTTGGATTTGATTATTGACTGTTCGTAGTGGATTGTGCTTCTGCAACCAGAAGGATATTGGCGATCTGATAATCGGTGAGTTAACTTTCTTTAGTCTACTCCAAAGTCGTAACAATATGTAACTAGCCGGATATAAAAGACTATGTTATATATGTTACTAGCCTGATATAAAGAGCTATTCTATATATGTTACTAGCCTGATATAAAGGGTTATGTTATATATGTTACTAGCCGGATATAAAGGGCTATGTTATAAATGTTACTAGCCGGATATAAAGGGCTATGTTATATATGTTACTAGCCTGATATAAAGGGCTATGTTATATATGTTACTAGCCGGATATAAAGGGCTATGTTATATATGTCACTAGCCTGATATAAAGGGCTATTTTATATATGTTACTAGCCGGATATAAAGGGCTATGTTATATATGTTACTAGCCGGATATAAAGGGCTATGTTATATATGTTACTAGCCTGATATAAAGGGCTATGTTATTTATGTTACTAGCCGGATATGACCCTCGGCCTGCGGGCCTTAGATTTGGTATTACCGATTTACTGGTTTGAATTTAGATCTATGTTAAACATGGACAATATATCTTTCACATTTTTTTTTATTTTTCCACGAAATCAAATGTAAAGTGTGAAAATAGTTTTACCCGATTTATTAAAAGGTATCTTTTTTAAAAAAGAGATACAGTTGGGTACCTTTTGTCTATTTTTAGGGCTCTCCGAAAGTGGTAGGGACATTAAATATACATTAGTCTCCGCCATGACCTAAGGAACAATTATACCAAGTTTTTTCAAGTAACTGTTATATTTCCATCCATACATACTTACATACATACATACGTCCTACTTTCTGCTTTATATATTATATAGTTGCACCAAGCAGGAAAAGCTCGACTAGCAAGGTACCTATTTACCACTCCAATCAGATACAATAGGATACTGTCCTTGAAGATAACCTCCCCGTCAGTGACAAAATGACCTGCTCACACTGACAGTTGGGGATGTGGAATGGCGAATGAAGAAAAGAAAGGACGGCGAAAAATCGTGTTTACAAACTAGAAGTGTCTATTAGAAGTGTCTACAGTCTATAACCTTATACGCTGTGCATTACTTTCTCGGATGCTGATAGGAAACCACCTGAAGGTAACTTCACATACAATTATGCAGAGCCTAAACCTTTGAGATCAGGAGAAAAGAAAGGGTCGGAAACAACAAAAAAAGTTGTTTATCAAAAAATTGAAACCCTCTTTCCACCCCTTCCCTAAAAAAAAAGGTATCAAATCATGTATCATATCTTATAGGAATGTTTAGCTATTAAGTTCAATACGGTTAATCGAACCATCTGCTGATAAGGGCCGATATCGTAGTACAAGAAAATGGAATTCAAAAACTATTAGCCAACACCAAACCAAATAAAGCGTCTGGACCTGCTGGTATTCCAGCTAGATTACTCAAAGAACTAAGCAATGACCTAGCCCAGTGTTCAAAATACTCTTTCGGGCTTCACTTAACCAGGGCAGAGTACCAAAGGACTGGAAAGAAGCTAATGTCACCCCCCTATTTAAAAAAGGAGAAAAATCTGACCCAGGAAACTACAGACCAGTATCACTTACCAGCGTCACATGTAAAATCCTAGAACACATAATATGTAGCAACATCATAAACCACTTAGACAAACATAATGTTCTCACACCATACCAACATGGCTTTAGGAAATGTAGATCATGTGAAACACAACTAATAGGACTAATTGATGATTTTTCTAAAGGTTTAAATAATAGTGAACAAATAGATGCTATCTTACTAGATTTTTCTAAGGCTTTTGACAAAGTTCACCACCAAGTTTGCTTAAAAAATTAAAATATTTTAGCATTAATGGTCCACTGCATCAGTGAATTAAAGATTTTCTGATAGGGAGAGAACAAACTGTAATAATAAATGGCTCTAAATCAACACCGATAACAGTAAACTCAGGTGTACCTCAAGGAACAGTCTTGGGTCCACTACTATTTTTAATTTACATAAAGGATTTACCAAATTGCATTACTTCAGGAACAAAAGTCAGATTATTTGCAGACGATTGCATAATATATAGAACAATAAAAACAAAAGAAGACACAGATATTTTACAAAGAGAATTAGATGAATTACAGAAATGGGAATCAAATTCGAGCATGTCTTTCCACCCAGAAAAATGTCAGTTGTTAAGAGTAACAAAAAAACTAAAACAAGTTAATTCCACTTATCTTATTCATGGCAAACCAGTAACACAGACAAAAAACGCAAAATACCTAGGTGTTATAATAAATGAAAAACTGTCATGGAATCCACATATTGATGAAAGTATAAAAAAAATCAAACAAAGCATTAGGATTTATTAAAAGAAATTTCTATAAATCAAATAAGAACATAAGACTAAAATGTTATTTAACCTTGGTTAGGCCAATAATAGAATATGCATCCTCCGTTTGGGACCCCTCAACTCAAGAAAACATTAAGAAACTGGAACAGACACAAAATAGAGCAGTGAGATTCATAACAAATGAATATTCACATTTGACTAGAGTAACACCTATAGTGAAATCACTAAATTTAGAAAGCCTTCAGGACAGAAGACTCAAAAGTAAAGTCGCAATTATACATAAAACACTGAACCATAATCTTCAAATACAAAAACAAAATTTAATAAAATACTCTGAAAGACACAAATATAAAGGCACATTCCTCGTCCCATATGCTAGGACAAATTTGTACAAATACTCCTTTCCTAGTGCTATTAGAGCATGAAATGGGTTGCCTGAGCTAGCCAAGAAAACCAGTGACTTGGCAGAATTTAAGTCATTGGTTAATATGCATGACTATATGCATGACGCGTAGGACGTAATCATCTTCTTTTTTGAAGTAACGTCTATATTATATAAGATAAGATAAGAATCTTAAAGTACCGAAACAAATCCTGTTATACAGTAGAATAGGTTAAACGCACCAGCAGGTTATTACGAAAAGAAAAAGATCATGCCTTGATATAGTCCGATTAATTTATATTTAATATCAATAAACAGCATGAAAAAAACAACAACTCCCTGTAGACTACGCGAACACAAATATTTGGGTACTGTACAAGATGCATAAATTTTTTATTCACTTTAAATTTTTAAAATGTTTGAAATATTTCCAATTTTAAATTAACTGCTTGAAATCGCTTTCTTAGTCCTTAGAATTATAATAAGTGTATGTGCCAGATTTAGCTACAAATCATTTCATTTGGTTTGCAGCACAAAAAAAAAAAAATAGACAGTTCATTAATTTTCTTTCTTTTTTTTTTTTAAAGTTTAATTGAGTTAATCAGGGAAGAGAATCAAGAGATGTACATTTCAGAAAGTTCAAGGTCGCCATTCCTCAAAGGACAGATCATTTAATGTGGAGCCCTTTACAAACTTTTATCAACTCACTCTGTCAGTCTGTCTGTTTCTGTCTGTCAGGTACACATTTTGATATGTGATTTTTCCGACAAAAATTCCTGGATCAAGTTGAAAACTACACAATTATTTGTTGTACCTAACAAAACACGAATCAATCGAAGAAATGACCAATGAATAAATTAAAGAATTATTGTAATCAATTATTTTGAATGGTATCGAAGAAGGGAAATAAATGCTACTTATTGTGAGATGTGGCTATATATCTGGATTTATTCCCCTTATTGCATTTCGTACATGTTTTGAAATTTACATAATTATTCATAGTCGTTGACAATACAGGAATCAATCCAAAAAATAACCACTGGGCTAATCATTTAGTACTACTAAATTAATTTCAATGAGATTTCATAACTTTTAAATTTGACATAAAATTGAAATCCCAGAGATGACGTCATGTTAGGGTTTAAGCACTTTACGAGCAGATGTGACTATTAATCATACACCAACAGACTCATCTATAATAGATTATGAAGACTTTAATCTTGATTAACAAACAATAGCATGTCAATTACAACTTCGTTTACATTGCTCCATTCTTTGATTCCCCTCGATCCTTTGTTTTCAACACGCATACCATTCCACATCCACACTATGCTGCGCACGTAACACACTGGATCCAAGATTGGGAGATGGAGAAAAAAAACATGCAGAGTGACAGACAGACAGAGTGAATCAATATAAGCGTTGTAATTATTGTTCTCTCTTTACGACCAACAATAAATAATCACTTCTCATATCACCTAGGAAACACACACACACATTTTAGAAGTTGTCTTTAAAACTGAAGACTATTACACCCAAACCTTCTGCAGCAGTTGGTCGGCGAGGGGTGGAAGCGGTCAGGGTTCAAGCCCGCGACTGTTAGGACAGTCCATAGCGCATCCCACACGATCAGCCGGTCATCCAACTCATAAACTCTATTAGAAATATGGAGATTCGTGCTAAATACAAGATCTACTGTGTCTAGTGTCTTGATCATCTTTCATTAATTTTAATTAATATACTTTTGTTTGCTTTTTACAAAGCAAGTAATTTGATGGCTGTTCGTGTTTGTAATATTTATTGTAGTGCGTGTATTTGACTCGGTGTTGAGTGACTTTTTTTTTCGTCTCTCTTTCACTCCCGTCCTCCTCCTCTCCTTCCATGCTTCCTCTCCCCCCCCCCATCTCTCCATTTCCCCACTCAATGAATCTTTTGAGTTAATGAATTGTATGCTCACTTCTATTGTCATATCATCTTAGATCTAAGAAACAAGATGGCGGTTAATGTTCCTGCTTCATTGAAAAGGAGATTCATGAATTCTATCCCAACATCAAGGGCAACTTTAATGAGCGGAAATCACTTTTAGTCCAACATTTCAAACAGAATGACAAAGGCACTCGTACATTAGAACAAAAAGCTAAATTATATTAGTGGATCCCTATTCTTTCAGCGTGTTTTTCTTGAAACAAATATTTTCACGAGTCATTATTATATAAGTACGTCATACGTCATTAGGCGGCGCGGTGGCTAAGGGGTTAAGCTTACCGAACCGGTGTCTGGGGTTCGAATCCTGTTGAAGACATGAATTTTTAATTTCGGGATCTTAAAGGCGGTTGGTCGTTGTGCTGGTCACATGACACCTTCGTTAATCGTAGGCCACAGAAACAGATCATGAGAGGGACTGGGCCAGCTCTAATTCATAAACCACAAGCCTTATCGATAACATATTTCTATTTTTAGCGGCACCCGAAAGGGGAAAAGACGCTATTAGTTTTGTGTGAAATGGTGTCCGTCTGTCCGTCACGTTTAGATCTCGTAAACTAGAAAAGATAGTGAACAGCCGACATCATAATATTTTAGTCCATTCAAGTTCTGATGCAACGGCTACTTTTTTCTTTTCTAAAAGCGAAAAATCTAATTTTTTAAATCACTAATGCAAGCAGTTTTTTCATGAAAAAAAAATACACCACTTTTACAACTATTCACTATTAATTGCAACAAACCAAGTTAGCTCTATAAAAGAGTGTATGACAATATGGAAAGGTTTAAACACATTTAATGTGAATGGTTTTAGACTTTTTGTTAACAATTTTTTTTTACAGTTGTATGGCTACGTTATATAAGTTCTATCCTACCAGCCTCGACATTTACCCAAAAATAATGTTTACTTTTTAAGAGAAAAAAATCTATTTAGTATGCATATTTTAAACAACTATTAATAAGTATATATCGCGTGAACAGCAGTGCTATATCACAGCCACAATGCACTTAATTAAAGGATTTTGTTAATTTTTTTTTACGGAAATGTTTTTTTTTCTTTTTTGAGGATTTGAATAACAAAACAATTAGATCAATAAGATATTCATTTTAAGAACTCAGTCCAGGTTCTTATTGAACTTCGCATTCACTTTTACCTATCTTTTGGTCTGTTGGACCGCTGGGGCACCGCACACGATCTGTCAACCTTCTTTGTTCATTCTTCTCTGGCATTTGCTTTGATATAATTTAATTCTGATGTTCTTTCTGAAAATATTGATACCTGCCTTTTTACCTGCCTGGATGGACCACTTCGGGGGCCGATTTTGAGTTTGTGTTTCCACACAAACTGTCTCTGTAACCTTGTTATATTTCATAATTATGTTTTTATTCTGTAGTGTATGAAGATTCATTATGTTGAGATGAATAATTTTTCCCTTTTTAAAGCTTATATCAACTCTGTCTGTCTGGGTGACATCTTCAACTCGTTATTTCCCCACTTCTCATTCTCAAAACAAGTAGAAACGTGGACACAATTTTTCATTGTCGATGACAACACATGAATCAATCACAAAAATGACCAGTTAGTTAAATAAATAGTCTTAATTAACTTTGTTTTATACAGAGACACTATTTTGTATTTATCTTTGAAGAAAGTGCCACATTTTTGTCATTTTAGTTTCATACATAGCTTACCTAATCTAGTTACTCTTTTGTATGATATCCAAAATCAACCACTTTGTTTTATCTCAAAACTAAACACTGTTATCTAACTTTGGTAGGAACTTGACACCACTAGCTAAAAGGCAGCCAGGGTGTCAACATTCACCATGTTGCACAGTTTTGCGTTAATATTTGAAGATGCGGCAAGTTTTGTAAATTTTTTGTACATTTTTATTCCAACATTTGAACTCTACTAAGTCAAATTACAGGGCCACAAGAAAGTCAGCAGATGATACGAAGCCGCACACAAATTAGTGTTAATTTGGATCATATTGTATTTTGCATGTTGGGCATATTGTGTTAAGCCTCTAATGAACTGATCGAACGCATGGCATGTGACATGACACAGTTTGGCGTATGGGGCAATCAGTGCATAGCGTGAGATGTCAACAGCTTAACTCAGACTGTCATCAACTATTAATAGAATACCCAGAAGTCCTGAAGGGCAAACACGATGACCCAACTCTGACGTGAACGAGTCGTAGACAAACAAAACTTAACACTGTTTATTAGGGGAGATGGCTGCATTGTCGTGTGGTATGTGCTATGGACTGTCATTCGATGGTCTCGGGTTCGAATCCTACTTTTAACACACCGTCCTGGGGGAGGTTTAGACTAGAATGAAATAATCTTCAATTCTGAGGTAACACACGAAACATAAAACAAACACACATCTTTTATGTACATTTTCTCAACCATACTCAAAATAGTACAGAATCATATATGGCTTTTAAAATAGTCATGCAAGTTATATAGCTCATCGAAACCAAATTATGTTTAAAATTTCTTTCCATTATTGTAAAAAAAAAAAAACCTGCCGCTTATCGATGACTTTTGGTCTAGTGACAGATACATCTTCTACATTTCCTTACAACTCAACCAGCTCAATATGCACTTCAAAAAATATAATTGGTAAAAGAACGTAATGTATCTATTCATTACGTTTTCTTGATGTCCCCCTCCCCCGTACGATAAAAGTCCTTGCTTTTGATGTTTTTTTTTTTCACTCCACACTTAGTCAATAAAAACAAATTAATTGAACTGCATTTTAAAATGAAATCTATTGACCATCGAAGGTCAAGAACTGAGAGTAGAGATACGCGCCTTGCAGTTCGTGTTTTTTTAAAAAATGTTGTACCTTCGAGACAACCAAACGACAATCCACAGCACACACACCGCACGACCAGACAGTTGTTTTTTTTTCGTAAAACCGTTATATACAAGGAGAGTGGCATCTCAGCGTTTATGGAAATGCAAACTTTGGGCTAAAAATTCAGCAACATGAACACAATGTTGGTCTCATTTCTGTAGGTAGTCCCGTCATGGACATAGGTTCCAACCAGCTTTCTCCAGGCGTCACGGTTCTGGGCAAGTCTCTTCAAATGTCCCAACGTCAACTGGTCAATAGAGAGACTAGTTAAAACATAGACATTTTTTTTTTAAATTTAAAAAAAATTTTTTTTTTCTCAAACATTATTATTTTGTTAAACTAAAATAAAAAGAGATTTTTGACATTTTCGAGGAGGCTGTGTTTCTTTCAATGAGTAAATCCATCACCATATTAGTTTGAGAACCCTAAGAACAAAGTAACCATTAATTAGACACTTTCATCTCAATGTCAAATCAACAGTTAGAACTAATTGACTCACACAGGACACACGACTGATAGAAACAGTTTTAGAAGACTCAAAGAAGGCGAGAAACATTTTAAGACATTTTAAAAACTTTTTTTTCACCTCATAAACGTGACAGCAGAGTTGGAAACAGTTTGTCTTCTTAGAAACTACAAGAAATGATATTCTAACACATTTGAAACTTCATAACACTTTTGTCGTACATCTTCACTACTTCACTATTTCACTTGTGTGTATATTCTTTAACTAGTGTTTGATCACGTGTGTTGCTTGGGTTGTGTTTTATGACTGCTGCTGTCTCTGGTGTATTGTGACTATTGCTATATTCCTTCATTATCTGAAGACTTCTGTTAGCGATGTTAATAAGTCTTCATTCATCGATCTATCCTCGAGTGTCATGTCTGTAGCATATTGTTCCTTCCAGCGTGTCAATGTAACATACTCGATCCGTCTTTTAACTTTGGTCCCACGTGCTTAAAAGTCGATATTCTGATTGGCTAGGAGAAGCTCGTGCTACTGTTAAGAAATGGCGCCACTGTGCAGCATAGGTCTGTACCATCTTTATACTAACTTCAAAACCTCACTAAGAAATGATTATGTTTAGGTCCTTTTATAATTATTTGAATATGAGTTGAACTGAACTGTAAACAGATTAGCTTAAGTTTTCTACTTAGAGTGGAGACCTCGCCACTAAATAATTGAATTTTTATGTTTCTTTCCATGTTTCTATGAGCCCGAGCTGCTATATAATTAGTGTAGAATTAAACATGAGATAGTGACTTTCTGTCTTGCTGTTTTAGTTTATTATTTAGATGTTTCAACTTGTCATTCTATGTGTGTGTGTTATGTCATGTTATGCCATGAAATACAATATATTTGTAACTAATTTCTGAAAAAATAATCATTAATGGATTGAGACAAATCTAAATATTTCGTTATTGACTTACTTTGACTCAATGCAAGTATAAGTCAACCAAGTTTCTAATTAAAAAGGTCTAGGCTTGAATGTTTAGGCGCACCAGAACTTCGTAGACTGAGTATTTTTTTTTTTTTTTTTTTTTACAAAGTTCAAGTCTTCGGTACAACACAAATAGTCGTTCTGGTTATTTTAAGCACCATGTAGAGACTATTGTGACAGCGGATTTCCACACCACACCTTTTGTGACAGATGAATAGACAGACAGGACAAACACAAGTGACAATCAAAATAACAGCAAGTAGTTGTCCCAATAGACAAATACAATCATAGCTAATACTTAGCTCAATAGACAAACACTATCAAAGCAAATACTTGTGTTTGAATATATAATCTCTATATTGATTACGCTGTGGAAGATGATGTGAACTGTTTAGTGAATAGCAAAAGAAATAAAAATGTTTTTTGCTTGTCTTTGAATATTCACACAAGCCTAAAAAAAACGGGACTAATAGAATGTCTGATTTTGTTATTTAATCAAGGAAGCTTGTGAACACCAGTAAAACAAATTCTCCAAAATCACTTCCAGATATAGAAATGTACAGTTTGCGGGATAATTCAGTGTTTGGACCAAAAGTTCGGAACTCTCTGTCCATTGATTTTAGACAAACTTCATACTACAATACTATTTAAGTAGAATATTAAAACCTATGTGTTCAAAACTTTTGATTAGCCATCTTTATTTTCGTTTTTATGTTCTCATAGCGCCCTGAGCATATATTCTGTTTGTTAGCAACGCTATAGACATTATATTATTATTATTATTATAATCAATCAGGAATAACGATGTATCTGAAAGCTGTAACGATTTAAATAAAAAAATAGCTGTAGACCTTGCCATGTGTAGACCTCGCCGTGTGTAGAACTCGCCCTTTGTAGATCCAGCTGTTCATGTTGTAGACTTATTCATGTGGATAACACCGTTGAATTGGCACCAGATATTGTGGACTTGATATCACCATTGAATGAGCACCAGATATTGTGGACTTGATATCACCGTTGAATGGGCATAAAATATTGTGGAGTTGATATCACCGTTGAATGGGCATAAAATATTGTGGACTTGATATCACCGTTGAATAGGAACTAGATATTGTGGACTTGATATCACCGTTGAATGGGCACCAAATATTTTGAACTTGATATCACCGTTGAATGGGCACCAAATATTGTGGACTTGATATCACCGTTGAATGGGCACCAAATAGTGTGGACTTGATATCACCGTTGAATGGGCATAAAATATTGTGGACTTGATATCACCGTTGAATGGGCATAAATTATTGTGGACTTGATATCACCATTGAATGGGCATAAAATATTGTGGACTTGATATCACCGTTGAATGGGCACCAGATATTGTGGACTTCATATCACCGTTGAATGGGCACCAAATATTGTGGACTTGATATCACCGTTGAATGGGCACCAAATATTGTGGACGTTATATCACCGTTAAATTGGCACCAGATATTGTGGACTTGATATCACCGTTGAATGGGCACTAGATTTTGTGGACTTGATATCACCATGGAATGAGCACCAGATATTGTGAACTTGATATCACCGTTGAATGGGCACTAGATATTGTGGACTTGATATCACCATAGAATGGGCACTAGATATTTTGGACTTAATATCACCGTTGAATGGGCACTAGATATTGTGGACTTGATATCACCGTTGAATGGGCAATAGATATTGTGGTCTTGATATCACTGTTGAATGGGCACCAGATATTGTGAACTTGATATCACCTTTGAATGGGTACCAGATATTGTGAACTTGATATCACCGTCGTATGCATTTAATGGCTTTGTTTAATTGAGAGTTGAAGTATTTAAATATTTGTCTCATTATTTGCTCAGTTGCAAGTCCATTTAAATTTGAATAATACACGAAAGTGACTCAGTATTAATTTCAATGAGATTTCATAACTATTAAACTAGACATAAATTTGTAATCCCAGAGATGACGTCATGTTAGCGTTTAAGCACTTTACGAGCAGATGCGACTCTTAATCATACACCAACAGACTCATCTATAATAGATTATGAAGACTTTAATCTTGATTAACAAACAATAACATGTCAATTATAAGTTCGTTTACATTACTCCATTGTTTTATTCCCCTCGATATTTTGTTTTCAACACGCATTCACACCATTCTACATTCACACTGTGCTGCTCACGTAACATTCGCACCATTCCACATTCACACTATGCTGCTCACGTAACATTCGCACCATTCCACATTCACACTATGCTGCGCACGTAACACAGGTATTGCTTTCCCAATGCAATGAAAACTTTGGAAAAAGTTCATAGCAAAGTACGATAGAATGGTCGGTACTACCGCACTGCTACGTCACAATAACTTAATAAGTAGCAACACCTGGTCCATTAGAAATGTAGGTTGCAATATAATAACAAAAATGTATTGATTAGTCACGAACAAAAAAATTCATATATTCGAGGATAATATCTTCTTAGCTTCCTTGTACAAAATAAACGTTTAGCCGAAATGCCGCTTCAACCAAAAGCTTAATTTTTTTTTTACAATATATAATTAATATTTTTGCTCTAGAACCTAATTGCTCGTCGGTGATATATGGGAGATTACTCCTGCAGTGCAATGTTAAAGTTATGTAGAATGGAAAGCTAAGTGATGAGTTACGAGTTACCTCTCCTGATTATTTAGACATGTTTATTGCTTATGGCACAATTAAACTAGAGATCCGCGACTAATTTAGTTCCCCAGGTAAGAGACCTCTAAAATTCAAGTTCTTTCCCTGCAGTGGTTCAGATGAGACACGTATTGCTGTTTTGTACATGTCCACCTGCGTGGCCTACCTAGCACAATGCGTATACAGTGGTTCATATCTTTTTTGACAACACGCGTTTTAAAGTTGTCTTATTGGTTAGAGGGAAGAAGATGGCATTCAAGAAAGTTATTTATAACACTTGAAATACACGAAAAGATTTGATTTCTTGAAAGGTTTTGTCAATGTGTGTGTGTGTGTATTTACGAGAGTAAAGTAAATGTAAAATTCCCCTTTCAGACCTTGCGATCTATAGGGCAGATAATTTTAAACTTATGTTTCTTTGGCCAACGGTTAGCAAGCAGGGTGTCATGCGGCCAGCACAACGACCAACCTCCTTTACTTTTCAACTAAAATCAGGTACCCATTAGAGCTGGGTGGACTAGGGGGCGCCCGAAAAATCCTGAAAATTCAAACTCAGTTTTCGACGAGATTCGAACACAGGACCCTTGCACTTTCACCGTGGCCAGTGTAAAATATCTCCTTCTTTTTGACATGATTCCAAACTTGTCACATTATCACATGCTGTTCTGTGCTACTTTCTCAACGTGAACACAAAATTGTCACAATCGTCTGGCTGCTGTCACCGAGTTACATATATTAAACATAAATGAATAAAAGCACCAGGGACCAATTTTTTTTTAAAGAGAGAAAGTAGTGAATTAAAATGCTACGAAAATAAGGGCATGCGCCGACCGAGGCTCGAACCTGTGACTCCGGATTCGACACCACCGCCTAGCGATAACGCACCAAGCGAAACTAAGCCAAGCTTGGTGCGTTATCGCTAGGCGGTGGTGTCGAATCCGGAGTCACAGGTTCGAGCCTTGGTCGGCGCATGCCCTTATTTTCGTAGCATTTTAATTCACTACTTTCTCTCTTAAAAACTTGGTCCCTGGTGCTGTTATTCATTTATGTTTAATATATGTATGTATCATTTGTTTCAGCACCTAGCTTCAACTCTATGTCAACGAGTTGTAGACAATGTGTCACACACACGTCGCTGGCACACAGTCCTGGCGCTGATTTCTTATTAAACCGTCACATATAGGTATTGCTCCCTCCCCTCCTCCGCTTCCCTTCTCCCCACTTCTAGCTTCACCAGAACGGCGGGCGGGGGAGGAGATATCGATGGGGAGGGAAAGAAAAAAGAAAGTTGGCGGTGCGCGGGTCGTGAAAGGAGTACTCGCGCCCAGTCGACACCGGGGGGGGGGGGGGGGGGAGTAGCTGCATCGCTGCTCAGTTCGAAGGAATTAAAGCGATCCCAAAGAGTCGTTGGGTCAGATAGAACGTGAGAAGATGTGAACTAGACATTCTGTGTGAGCAGCTTTTAGTCTTTCAGTACTCATACACAAAGTAGTGGACATTGTGTTCCCTGGAACTTATTTAACACTTTTCTAAAACATGGTGAGTTCAGTTTGAATTTCAGGACAGTAGTTATCTTCTCTTTCCTTCTGCTTGTTGTTGGGTGAGAGAGTCGAGCAGTCATTAGTTACATTAATATGTAGTGTGTGTGTTTGTTTGTACACACTTCTACCAATGTAAACATTTCACGCACTAAAATTATTTCTTTTTATATATTTAGTTTCCAATTGGCCAGCAGCAGGTTGGTTTGGTTGTATCCCTGAAAAAATGTAGCTAAATATTGAAACAAACTACGTAGAACTATTTGGTAAATAAACTCTGACAATTATTGCGTGCATAGATTCAGACGAGATTGGTTGATTATGAAGTGATCTATTAAATATTTATCCATATCAAATTATCACTTTATCGATTTCGTCGAGGTGTGTCTAGATACAAGTAAGGCGCTGATAACTTTTTTTTTACTTACTTTTAATTTTTATCAAATTTCTTTAATTTCAATCAATTTTAACTAATCAATGTTACAGACAATCAGACTAACTAATCAATGTTACAGACAATCAGACTAACTAATTAATGTTACAGACAATCAGACTAACTAATTAATGTTACAGACAATCAGACCTACGCCATGCTGTTATTAATGCGCAGTAACGTTATATTGTGAAATACATTCATTTAGTTATATTCTGAACTCTTCGAGTTGGCTTTTTCTTTGTCCTGAATGACAGATAGATCAATATCTTAATAAAGTCTTTTCCACAACTTCGTCTTTTTATCACATGAAAGATCTAGATCTAGTTATTAAAGTAATTAGAGATGACTTGTGCCGATAAAGAGCTATTTAAAGAGTAACCTCGTGACAGAAATATCTTCTTAAACATCCTTTATTTTTACGTAGGCGTTAAAAAGAAAAGCGGCACTGGTTGTGAGCCAGAGGGAAGACTTGTTTGGCTCACGGGACGAGTCACGAGTGTATGTATTTTATGCGGATTTGTTTTTTACGATAAACTAAATAATGTTAAGGACACTAAATTGAACTTCAATGTGACCAACAAACGAAGAGCCCGCAAACCCTTATTTTAGAGTACGCACCAACACTTGTTATGGCCATCAGTTTGGCCATAGTATATTCCAATGAGATGGCTGTCCTTGAATTGCACATCCTGATACCTGTGCTACGCTACTGCTGAAATAGTCGGTATATGTGTATATCACCTTGAACACTTTTAAATTCATCAATAAAATGGCCCGCATTACAAAGCTACCCCTAAACTGACACAATTTTCTAGCCCTTAAATTCTCTAAGTCCCCTTTATTTTTATCTCTTTCATCCTTCAATTGAAAGGCCCACAAGCGCATATAATGGAATAATCACAAACATTTTTTAGGCCCAACAGTTGTAGCCTTCTTATCTACGTACCACTATATCTACCACTAAAATGCCCTCAAACACACACACACACTATTTAAATGAAACGCCCGTCCCCCAACAATACATTTTTTTTTGGCCCTTGTATATTCGTTGGTACAGCCAGCGTGACAATAATATCTCTATTTGCAACTTAGTCCACTCTTGACATACTTATTTGTATTTTGTCAGTCATGGATCTAGAGAAGCACTTTATTTAGAATAACCCATCTTCAAAAACCTTATTATAAATTATTTTAAACCTCCCAAAACACACACACAAACACACTTTTAATAGGCCCTTTTATTCACTGGTCAATTTTAATTTTTAAGACTTTTAATTTTTTTTTTTACTTACAAAAGAGTCTACTTGTAGATCTAGAATAATCTAGATATATAGTCGTTTTAAAATTGGTCTACTCATTATCATTAACTACAGGATTTAATTTTCAAATTGTAGAACTTCCCCCCCCCCCCCCCCCCCCACGCTTTCATACAGATGTAAAAACAGATTTGATAAACACACTATTCTAAGGGTAATCCCACACAATCACTCTGACAATTATCTACAGCTAGAGGGACACAATAGAGAGATCTGGGACGACACACACACAAAAACAGATAAGGAGATTAAAAGTAAAAATAAAGTTACGCAGCCAAAAAAGTGCGGGGACAAAAGTTTAAGTTTTGTACTTCAGACATTAAAAGACATATTTAGTAGAAGTGAAGAAAGAAAAGATGACATTTTTGTATTTTAACATGTACGGCAAGTGGAAGTATTAGTGATTAGGAGTTGCCAGAACCCAAAATTGTAGATTGTAGATGACTGCAAACTTGCAAACGCTAGAGATTCGATAAAAATTGGATTCAGCACTACTAAAAAGTGCACTGAAATTATCATATAAATTTTAAAATAAAACATTTCTCAACATATCAGCTTACCCTCAATTCTATACACCGGATACACCAAAATAATAACAATTTTTAGTTATTCTCCGCCATAGATGATGTCGAAAATCCTTAATAGGCATAACTTAATGCGAAGTAGTCAAGACATTGTTCTAATTAATAAACTTGCTAAGTAACACATCTTTATGTGAAGCAGTCAAGACGTTGTTCTAATTAACTTGCTAAGTAACACATCTTTATGTGCAGTAGTCAAGACATTGTTCTAATTAAGTAACTTGCTAAGTAACACAAACCTTGTCAACACGTCACCAACCAGTGAGAGTAGTACGAAGCGTGAGGTAACAGAAAGTGCTCACTGTGTCAGGGGAGAATACTTCCTTTCAACCTTCTGGTGGCAGCACCCGACACAAATTTCTAATTACCATCGAGGTTAGGGTTTTGTAGAGCCGTTGTAGCAGATTAGCCATGGCAGACACTTTAGTGGTTCTCAAAGTAATTCTTCAGCGTCAGACTTTATTTTACTAAATATTCCATGCTATTACATGTCGCGGCCAATCATTGATACACAGGCACGGTCAGAAGTTTCATTTAAAATTAACAGGCTGCAACATTTTCAGCCTTTTTTTTTCTGCATTTGTTTTTCTTTACGATCCAAGACTCTTCTTGTGGGCCTTTATCTACGATCCCTACATGTGAGCCTAACTTTAGGATCCAAGACCCTTCTTGTGAGCCTAACTTGTGCTTTTTTTTAACTCTTAAACTGTTGATACCAGAAAATCACGTTCATTTGTATCAAACATAATACAGACATAGTGCATCTGTTATATTCAGTAAATCTAAAAAAACTATTTAAAAAACAACACATTTATTCTTCTGAAACATTGTTACCCTCTGGAAAGAAGATGAGTATAACAATCAATATAGCAATTAATATAACAATAACCTAGAGTTCAAATCTTTAAACACACATCATAGTCGCTAGGTGTCGCTTCCATCGCTCCTGGCCTCCTTCCTACTCTTTTCTATTCCTTCCTTCTCTTTTTCCTGTCTTTCAGACAGTTTTCGCCATTTGTGGTTCCAAAGTAAAGGTGACGGAGCCGTTAATTGGAGGTGAACAGTTTCAAAGTTTCTCTTATAAGACCATCTTACTAACGAGCTTATCTTATGAGAACAGTTAACTCACGAGCTGCTCTTATAAGACCATCTTACTCATGAGGACCAGGGGTGAGCATGTGTAATATTTAATCAAACTGTGGATTTGAGCAAGAGAGGTTTAATTAAAATATTCTATTTAGACCGGCAACAACAAAAATTGGCTACAATAAAAAAATTAAATTATTAACTTCTAAGAAATATAGATAGGTAACATTTGTATCGACTTTCCACAGTGTAACAGAATTAATACTTGACTGTGTAAAACACTTTTAAAAAACTCGTCGGTGTAGAGACTGTCTGTATCTCGCGTATTCTTGTCTGTCTGTCTAACCATCCTGTCAACAGTATGTCATAACCGGCGTCTAAACTGTCTCGACTTCCTATCCTGTGAGTACAGGCTTAACTAAATAGTTTAAAATACCAACCAAACATGTGAACTGAAGTCTATATTACAACGTAAATCTAAGTATTGTTTGGCGCTTCCGCAGTGTCTAATGCAGATAAACCAAACTGAGGTAACACTCAACGAAATCCAATAACATCGGCGAAAGGCCAAACAATCAAAAGAAGTTGGTCGACGCTGATACTGAATGTCGCACAAGAAGTTTAATAGTAACAAAGGGAACCGTCGAATGCCAGCTAACATTAATAACAAGCTTGCTATCTCCAATCCATCCCGAAAGTAATCTGTATGTTTACATCAGCTGATATTTATATCTCCTACTAAAACCTAGTCTTGTTTTTGACTAGTCACGTCATTGTCTCTAAGTCAAAACTTCCCCTATTTCCGAAACAAATAATCCATTGCTTTTTTTGTGACGGTACGCACAAGTACAGCGTAACGGCACCTTTTTCAATGTGTTGAAATTTTTTTTTTGCTTTTCTTGTATTTTAACGTTTATTATTTATTTATTAGTAATTAAAAATTAGGTAATCCAACACTGAGTACCGGTACCTATTTTTTTTTTCCAAAAAAAGCACTGAAATAACGAATCCCTAATCGTGCAATAACAGTACATGACCGCACACCACTCTAAGACTTGCATTGAATCAACACAGCAATGCCAACAACACACGCAAATAAGGTACCCAAACCAAGAAACCAACAATAACGTTGGATTGAATCTAAATGTTTTGTGGTTCCAAACCTTCGCCCTCTGCCTCACACACACACACACAAATGTTAATTGTAAGTTCACTCAACCGACTTTACTAATCAGAAAACAAACACGCTTATTATTTGCCTAAAATAAATGCTTCTGGTAGAATATCAAAGATTGGATCCTTTAAATTGTCCTCCTTTTCAATGTTTGTTTCATATATAAAAAAGCTACAACTCCTGCAAGAAAATTAAGAAAATTAAATACATAGTCTCATAAAACACGCAACAAGTTTTAATTGTAAATAGATAGAAATTTTATTTCATAAAACGAAAATATGCAAGAAATGAATCTTTTCTATAATCTAGCAGATTTTATCAAGTACCCAAAAAATCTAAACAAGTAAATAGATGAACAGATGAACTAGATCTTCTATGTATGCCGACAAGACAGTTAAAGATGACACACAATACTAAATGTTTATTTTCAATACTTTATTAATCATGATTCATCTAATTGAAGGACGATTTAAAAATGAGATTCCATTTCACAATATTGATTTTAAGATCTGCATGTGACAAGATGGATTTGGTTGAGACATGTCAGTTAGTAAACGAGAATTCAATGAAGATTATTTGGCAAGAGCATTTTTACCAGAACTGTAAACAAGACCCGGAAAAATAACCATTCCATTGTAATTGAGAGAGTGAGTCTGGAGATGACACGTTGTTATTTTAATGGGTGTATTTATTTGCCAAAACAATTAAAAAGCTTTTTGTTTGGATTTTCAAAATTAAAATAGTGTAAAATGTGAATAACACACACACACAAAATGAAACAGAAAGTTTATGTCGTTAAAACTTTGGGTTCAGTCTAAAATCTAAACATAATCTGCTCATTAACTTGAAGGCGTTACAAAGGTCAGTGCAAGTCAATGCAACTGCTGCAATTGCGTGATTATTACAGACTGTAGACTTATTAGTAGTGACACAAGTCCAAGCGTATCCTTGTAATAATATGCGCCAGACACCTATCTACTTCAGTAAATGAAATAATTTATCATCATAAGTCTGAGATTTATTATAAATGATCACTTAAAATCATTGCAGTCCAAAGGCCTACTATAAATGACATCAAATAGTGAACGAAGATAAAATAAAAAAAATAAAAAAGAGGAATAACTGTACTTGAATTTTCCGATTAATCCCCTTTTTTGTTGACTCTTCGATCTAGAATTAATATAGAAATATGTCAATCTTATTTTTAAGTATCAGGCTATTTATAGCTGCAGTCGACCTGTATCTATATTTAGATCAAACAAAAACTTTCAGTCGTTTCTAGAACAAATTTTCAGTCTTAACAAATGTCTCGGCAATCAAGGGACGTTTAATCACGTGACAGTCTACGAATGAGGCCCCCCCCCCCAAGTGGATAGAGCCTATGTCATTCAATTGTTAATGTCACGCTTAAAATTGTACTTAAGGGGAAAATATTAAGTTTCCGGATAGACGAAGCCATATGGTTATAGGCTCATCCTTAGAATAATTCACTATTCACTATCTTTTTTTTTTATCATACATTTAGTCAGGCGGGAAGGAGTTAATTGGTTGGATTCCCACTCGACAGTTTTAACAACATGATAAATGTAAGTAACATATCGGATTTCACCGGAACCTGGGAATCACTGGTAACACAAGATGCTAAATGACGAAATTACAGCTACTTTTAGTGAGTTATTGTTAGTACTTTGGACACTAAAGGTGTCGCTAGCAGGACAGATGAAATTTAGACGCTGGACACTTCCAGACTCAGAATAAAGGCAGGGGCGGGAGACACAAGTGACCATAAGTCTCCAGGATACCAGGGGACTTCAATGTGAGTGGACTGTACAAGGGCTAAATCACGTGATGTGAATCTAAAATTGCATCTTAGGCGATGTGGTCAGGAGACATCGAACTTAGATTCAAACTAAATCATCGCTTCACATCGTCTGAAACATGTCTACTCTACTCTTCTGAAAGAAAGTCTACTTTGTAGAGAAATCTCTTGTAAAAACAATTTGTTGGAAATATTCAACAATAAAAAAAACGCCTCTAAAAATAAATCAATGGGTTGAGTGAGATACATAATATTTCAGAATTTCTTTTGTTAGACCATTTCGTTTTACACGCGACTCAGGAAATCATTTTTCCATAGAACTGTTTGGAAGCTTTTTTTTTAAATTCGGTACAAAAAACAAAGTGTTGTCAGGTCAATTATTTTCAGAGTAGATGTAGTTTGTCTATCTTCAGTTCTTGTGCCTTGGTTAAGAACTAGTTATTTAAATTTAAAGGAGGTCGACCTAACAAACTAATTTCACTGTCAAAACTATTCAAGAGCTTAATATAGAGCTGTCGAAGTATCTCCAATGGAATAACGTAGAAGTTAACATGTCCTGTAACTGGACAAAAGTCAGTTTTGTATAAAGAATTTGTTAAACTTTAGAGCTGATTCTAATAAAAACTAAAATTCACCTTACCACAAGTCTGAAGACAAGAGACTTGTTTAAGTGAGTGCACTTTATCTGGCACAGAAAGTTCCCTTTTAGTTGGCAACATAACACACATCATAGTCGCCTGTTGTCGCTTCCATCGCTCCTGGCCTCCTGTCAAGTCTTCTTTATTCTTACCTTCTCTTCTTCCTGTATTTCTCTAGAGCTCATCCTTCTATCTTCTCATCACGCTCTCCTTATTATATTCTTAAGCAATTCCACCCATCATGAAACCTGATCCAGGTGTGAATGGGCAGATAACCGTATTCAGCATCTTTTTGAAACGGAAAATAATATACAATGTACACATTTAGGGGGCAATACATTTTATTTTAGTTGTAGCTTACTATATATAACTAAATATGAGTACACGTGTCGAAAGAGTTCCTTCAGTGGTATCAAAGGTGGAACCCCAGTTTACTTTAAGCAAATGATATTTTTTTACTGTAGTATCACAACTGATTGGTTTCCGTTTTTTTTTTCTTCTAAAAATATAGATTTCATTGTGGTGAGTTAACCAGTTCTAAATAATTTTATTTAAAAGATGTGAGCGAAAATAGAAATTACAAATAAAACTATGAGAAAAAAGCGGAAGTTGTTTATTGGAACTGTCTCACGTCTGCTAGGAAATAGATTGAATAAGTCAGAGAGACTTCAGCTAGTAATCATTAGTATCGCTTCGAATGATGCCTATTTATTGGTTCATTGGTTCTGAATAGAGTCAAGAACGAGGGACGTCTTGAAAACCCTTTAGCTGAGATAAAATAGTTCCTTTTGGGAAGCGTAAGTATTTGAAATAGTTCCTTATGGGAAGCGTAAGTAGTTATTACTAGTTGCTGTCTAGGCGGATAAATGAGGAAAAGCTGATGAGGTTCGTGGCTGCTTCTTCTCATCTTCCGCTATGTGTCGCTTGTCCTTAAAACGAATTCGCAAACTATTTTTTTTAACAAATGCTTCTAATTGCTGTTTTTATCTCAACATGGTCTGATCACATCTGGACAAAAGCTGGAATCCCATTTGGTTTTGACCAGACTTAAATAGTGCATAGTTAAATTATCAAACTTTAACAAATTAGTGCAAAATTTAACCTCAAATCATTTTAAAAGAATTTAAAGTTAATGTATTTATAATAAGATTTTTATTTACAAAAAAAAAATCAAATGTTTATAGATCTGGATCCTGAAGACTTACACTAATTGTAGTATCGGTGTTCTATTCCTTTCCATCTCACTGGGCGTTAAGTAATTGTGTTTCTTTCATGGATAAAAAAAGGAAAACAAACTGAAAATTTTAAATGAAAACGTAGTTTTTTAAATAATAGTATCAGTTTAAGGTGGTCACATTCAGTAAAGCGAGCAGATAGGTTGACTGTCGCGGGTTCGAAGCTAAAAATTAGAGGGAAATTATCTATCGGTTTCAAATTAAATACCCGCACACCTAGCTTTAAAGAGACACTTGACCTAATTGATAGAATATTTGTACAAATATTCCTAACCGACCTAATTGAAAACGAGATTTAAGTCGATTTTGAAGTCAGGCTACTTGGATAAACATTTGGGAGAAAGTTGACATTATCCGCAAGGACTGTGTGTGTGTGTGTCCGAGAAAGAGAGAGTAAGAGAGAGTGAGAGAAAGAAAGAGAGAGAGAAAGAAAGAGAGAGATCGACATTTAGAACAACGATCACGTAATCGACATTTTCTGGTTGACGGACGCCACATGAAACGTCAACAATATTTAAATATAAATTGAACTTTTCAGGAGAAAATCTCATTATAGTTTTTAAATGTTTGTTTGTACTTTCTATTCTGTGACAATGGCAATAGCTTCCCTTATATTTTTCTATCATAAATTATGGTTTAACTGAACTTTATGGACTTTAATTGTTTTCGAAAATCATAATAAATCTTTAATTGCCAAGTCCTAAGATTGAAGTTTACATGAATACCAGCTTCATTGTGGTCAAAGATTGATGTGGTCAAGAGTAGATGTGTTGGAGATATATGATGTACAAAGCAACCAAACATTCTTCCATATAAGCTTCAGACATTTAGGACACAACATTCTATACATGTACAACGTATAACTTAGATCGCATCATCTTACAGCCTTGCTTCTTGGTCGTGTGCTTTATGCTTCGGACTGTGATTACTGTGATCTTATCGGTATTGTCTAATCTTCTGTAGTTCTTGTTTCTTAAGGTATTATACATCTACTCGTGATGTTTCTAAGAATGAGTTGTTTGACCTTTTGGAATCTCAGTTTCTACAAGGTGTTTTTATCATGTCAACTGAAATGTAAGTAGGCATTTTCAGCGAGGCTCTGAAGACTATATAGCTCATTGACAAGACTTCAGTTTGAAATGCATTTATCCCCATCACGGGAGAGTCTAAATACCTCTAAACAGGTCTTAAAAACTAATAAATATGTCTTAAAAACGAACACAAATTCAGTATGGCTAAAACAATGCAAGATTTCGGAAAGAACCAAGAGAGAGAGAGAGAGAGATCGAGAGAGAGAAAGAGAGAGAGAGAGAAAAGAAGAAACACAGTTAAGCGTGGCTATAAGATGTACATCATTCACTGTCTCACTAAATACGATAAACGTCCGTGACCTCTGTCTCACCGATTCACGCACAAAAAATTCATACACACACACATACTGATTCACATACACACACTAAATCACAATCCGATACCAACAACTAAACAATCAACCACTCGAGCTATTAAGCGGTCAGTTATATTTTTTTTCCTCTGGCTTTCTCTGAGTTCTGCCTGGGCTAACAAAGCTCTGATTGACAGATCAGGCTACAGGTGATCAAATTAAGCAGATTTCCACTGGGGTATTAGAGTAAAGTAAGGAGGTCCTCTGTCAGAACCAGACACTCTTGAAACCAGCCACAGCTTTAGTGGACTAGCTACATCACTGGCGAGTGTCCCAAATCGAGTAGAGCTTCATTGTGGTCAAAGATTGATGTGGTCGAGAGTAGATGTGTTGGAGATGTATGATGTACAAAGGGCCCAAACATTCTTTCATATAATCTTCAGACATTTAGGACACAACATTCTTCCATATAATCTTCAGACATTTAGGACACAACATTCTATACATTTACAAGGTATAACTTAGATTGCATCATCTTACAGCTTTGCTTCTTGGTCGTGTGCTCTAAGCTTCGGACTGTGATTACGATAGCCTCGAATTCGAACCATGCCTGTAGCCAGATGCGTAATGAGGGGGGGGGGACAGGTGTAATGATGCCATGGGCTCCACCCATAAGGGTAGGGGCGCCACACGCAGAGAAGCGCCAAAAAATACAATTACTGTAGATATTATTTAGGAAATACATGCTAAGGTTATTTGTATAATGTTATTATTAAATTATTTTTTTCATAAGTCTATATTTCTATGTGATGTTCATGGAAAATGAAGGGGGTGCCTATAAAGTCTCTTGCCCCGGGCGCACGTTTTGCTCACTACCCCTCTGCCTGTAGCCACCACCTGCCGCCCAGCAGGACGTTTGTCTAATAGTCTTGATTTCTGATGCTACGTCTGAAACATGTAAATACAAACAAAACGTAAACTTTGATCTCAGGATACATCATTGACATCTTACGACACATTGTACACTTCAGAAAGTATCATTTTACGCTTCTACTTGAAGTCCCTAGGAACTTAGACATAACTCGTTCAGCACATGAATGCAGTAAGTCTACCATCAGACAGATAGGCAAAAAAGAAATATTGAAAACAATCTAAATTTACTGATGAAAAGAGATTTAATTTGTGTAGAAAAATTTATACAAATTACGTGTGTTTCTAATAGTCTAATTATGAAGAGGGAATGAAGCTTTGAGATATTAGATACACCCATCATATGATGTTTTAGTCAAGGGAAGGGAGAAACTCAGCGTCCACAAAAAGATTTCGAAACTACTTTGAACATTTCTTTTTCAATCAAAACTATCAAAGAAAGCAGAAATAACTCTGTTTGTGTTCTCTCTCTCTCTCTCTCTCTCTCTCTCTCTTTCTCTCTCCGTCTCTCTCCCTCTCTTTTTATCTCTCTCTCTTTCTCTCTGTCTCTTTCAATCCCAATTTCGGTTTCATTCTCTTGCTTTAACTAATTTAGAGCTATCAGAATTATAGTAGACCTAACTAAATGTTTATTTGCTGTGAATCTACTAATGAACAGCTGATGTGACAGTAACTAGATAAAAAATTCTTTTCTTTCCAGCACCTTTGTTGTCACGACATACTTACACGACATAAAGAGTTGTCCAGATTTTTATCGACTTTGTACATTTAGAGACTTTTGCGTTTGTCCTATAGATCTAGTTATAACCAGAATGTGCCTTAAAAAAAATCGAAACACAAAAAGGCAATTTTATTTTTTTACTGCTTCTTGGACGTGAAGTCTTCATGTCTATAATGACTTACACGAATACATTCTAGATGAGCACATCATTCCAAGCTATTCTCACCAGCTCTCCATACATTTGGGCTGTTACAGGGCATACAATGTCCATAAGATCTAATTTTGGTGAGCTAAAAGGTGATGAACTTTCCTTGGCTCACATAGAAGAGAGCACCTGGTTGCATGCGGCCCCAGAACGAGACAGCTGGAGGTCACACACGAAGGCCGCGGAATACACATTTGAGACCAAAAGAAAATCCACTGCCTAGTACAAACTTAGATGGCGAAAAGAAAATCTAAATCGACCACCTGCGGACAACGGTTATGCTTGCCCTGTTGTGGCAAAATATGTAGGTCACAGCTGGGGCTACGCAGCCACGGGAAATACTGCACTCCTCACCAATCTTCGGACTTATTATTTGTTTCCATGCAATCATTTCATTTATTTCAATATTATTATTATATTACTAATTATTGTCATTTGATTAAGTTCCAGAAAATTAATTATAGTGTCATTTTTAATTATAAAGTACTTTTACAGACTAGTCCATAGTAAAGTTCCGTATATAAAGTGCAAAGATGAATAATAGTTTTGATTTTAAAAGGTCTTACTTTCTATTCCCATTTTTCAGCTGCCTTCATTAAGTCCAAAACTTCATCTCTTCAAGAATTGAAGCGGAATTAATATGGCATTTCTCAATCGACCAAAAATAGGAAATTTAAAAATAGTATTCCCTCCTCTGAATGAAAATATTTAAGTTTCAGTCTCAGTTCGATTGCTATGGAATGTGCTAGAATGATTTGATTCGGTTTTCCACACTATTACGATGGTCTTAATGGTAGTTCAGTGTAGGCATCGCCTTGTCAACAAGCTGACTGAATGTCCGAATTCCAACATCCGCGTCTTTCTACATCTCTTTTGCAATAGATTAACAGACGAAATGCTATCCATAAATGTCTATTACTTACTCATATAAGATTTTATCAATGCCAGATTTACGACAGAGCCTTATCCTTAATAAGGATCCTTCACTTTCTAATTCCAAGTACTCATGCCACAAAATGTGCATATGAAATATAAGGAAATAAAGAGAATGAAATGAAATGATCAAGTGCTCTATTTATTTCTGCATAAATAAGACATTATTTCAGATTTAGGGAATTTAAAGTGTGTTGCTTTTGAAAGAGGGAAAGGCCTCCCACAAATCTGTGCATAGGGCCTCATCTTACGACAATTTGATATTGCTGCAGTAATTATTAGTTACAGTAGTAAAGTGATATTACGATCTAGAAAAATGTGTCCTTCACATAGCCACACTAACCACATATGTGTTCTTCACACAGCCACACTCATCACACACATGTGTTCTTCACACAGCCACACTCACCACACACATGTGTTCTTCACAGAGTCACACTCACCAAATACATGTGTTCTTCACAGAGCCACACTCACCACACATATGTGTTCTTCACACAGCCACACACATGTCTTCTCCCTCAGTTGACTACTTCAATTTACTACAAGGGTTCTCTCCCCCATACTAGTCTAGTCACTACAACGCTCTCATCAGCTACTTCTCCCACACCGCTCTCATCAGCTACTTCTCCCACACCGCTCTCATCAGCTACTTCTCCCACACCGCTCTCATCTGCTACTTCTCCCACACCGCTTTCATCAGCTACTTCTCCCACACCGCTGGCCTCCCATCACCATGCGGTTACTAGACCTCTTTCCCTGTGAAGTCTCTGACAGCCATGTAGATCTAGATTAGACCATTTATGCCTAAGTTATTAAGCTTTCTGAAAGTACAGAGATGAGTTGTGAATGTAATCCGAGCTCTTCGATAAATTTATCCTTCTAGAAGCATCTATTTTAAGTAACTCCTACCTGGTTTTGAAATGTCAAACTCCCTAACTAGAAGTAGAGCTAAAAATAGGCGCCTCTCTTCACTGGATGCTTTCTGTGCAACTCGCCCCACCCCATAATAAGTCATCAATACTGTAGCAGTATCTTACACTGCAGATGTTGCTGATTTAGTAACGGTGTCTCAAATTATACGAAGTAGTGACTGACAAATGATTTGTATATAAATGTTTGCGTCAGTTCAAGTTATATTTTGTCTTGAAATAATGTCTCTTTCTTTTCGCTATATTTAATGTCCCTTATTTATTACAAAGCTAATTTCCACTCACTCTGTATGGTCAAAAGTTTGTACACGTTATTTTTCCGAAACCCAATCTCAGATCAAGCTGAAATTTTGCACAGTTATCTCTTTTACCTGACAAGACAAGAATTTAAAAAAATAATTAATTAATTAGTTAATTAAATATTGGCAATAAATTATTTTCTTTGGTATCTAGAACAAGGGAAAGAAATAGTACTTGACAGACGTAGTGGTATAAGCTGAATTAGTTCCCTTTATATGTATCCGCTTTAAGTTAAGTTTGAACCAAACAATAGATAACTTTATAATATTCTATTTTCATAAGCACCTCACTAGCAGAGTTGAATGTCGGCTTGAGAAGACGAGTCATGAGTTCGAATTTAGGGCGTTCTTTTATTTTTGATTGATAAATGCATATAAAAAGCAATTACGGTGAAATTCAACAAGATATCCCTTACTTTCTCCCCCCTCCCTCCAATTTTCCCAACTGGTCCAGACAAGTGATAGGATCAAAACGTAACGAGAAAGCTAAAAGCATGAAATAGCGCTAGACAAACAAAAACAATTGGTAAAGACTATTTCTAATCGTACAGATTTATTTTTTCGTCTAGATCTATAACAAATTTAATTACATGACTGATACTAACTGATACAAATACACTTCGTATAAGCTTCGCTTTTTAAAAATTATTTTGTATGTATTTCTTTTGTCCATTAACTTCTGTCAGTATCTAGTTCCTGTTGTAATAGTCATTACAAAATAGATGAACGATTGTTGTTTCATTCTTAAAGACCATCCCAGAATAGATAAAAACTTCAAGGTACGTTTATATGGTTTCATTCTTAAACAGCTGACAGCTTGTAGATCTCCTCTTCGTAAACTCCTTTTTTAAAACACTGAAAAACCTCTAGGTCCTGTTCACAAAGGCTGCTCTAGGTCCTGTTCACAAAGGCGGCTCTAGGTTCTGTTCCACAAAGGCTGCTCTAGGTTCTGTTCCACAAAGGCTGCTCTAGGACCTGTTCACAAAGGCTGCTCTAGGACCTGTTCATAAAGGCGGCTCTAGGTTCTGTTCCACAAAGGCTGCTCTAGGTTATGTTCACAAAGGCTGCTCTAGGTCCTGTTCACAAAGGCTGCTCTAGGTCCTGTTCACAAAGGCTGCTCTAGGTCCAGCTCACAAAGGCTGTTCTAGGTCCTGTTCACAAAGGCTGCTCTAGGTTCTGTTCCACAAAGGCTGCTCTAGTTCCTGTTCCACAAAGGCTGCTCTAGGTCCTGTTCACAAAGGCTGCTCTAGGTCCTGTTCACAAAGGCTGCTCTAGGTCCTGTTCACAAAGGCTGTTCTAGGTCCTGTTCACAAAGGCGGCTCTAGGTCCTGTTCACAAAGGCTGTTCTAGGTCCTGTTCACAAAGGCTGCTTTAGGTTCTGTTCCACAAAGGCTGCTCTAGTTCCTGTTCCACAAAGGCTGCTCTAGGTCCTGTTCACAAAGGCTGCTCTAGGTCCTGTTCACAAAGGCTGCTCTAGGTCCTGTTCACAAAGGCTGTTCTAGGTCCTGTTCACAAAGGCGGCTCTAGGTCCTGTTCACAAAGGCGGCTGCTCTAGGTCCTGTTCACAAAGGCGGCTCTAGGTCTTGCTCACAAAGGCTGCTCTAGGTCCTGTTCCACAAGAGAGGTTATGTTCCACAAGGCCGCTCGAAGTCAAAGAAATGTTCTAATCTAAAAAAGGCTCAACTCAATTTCAAAGTTCTGACAGACATCTGTATACCACTAGTGGCAAAAATAGAAAATACAGTATCCTTTGCAATAAACTAAATTATATTTTGAAAAAGATTCATAACGCAAAGACACAATAATTTGCTTGAGATTCAGATATTTTATCTGTTTAAAACTGGGTGTGCTGCATTCTTTTCTCCTGGACCCAATTTATGTGCTCGTAAGTTAGTATGAAACAGTATCAGTAATAAGGTTCAAGCCTCGTTTCTCTCTAATCATATACTTAAATGGCACAAATATCTTCTGCGAAAGATTTAAAGTCAAAAACACGACCTATAGTGTATAGCCATACACAATGATGAAAATAGATGCACACCATTTCAAGGAGCTACAAATCAGGAAGTGAACAATTAGTTGGTTCGGAAATTGCAGAGGAGAAAGAGAGAGACATGGATAGGGAATGGGAGAGTGGGAGAGAAAGACATGGATAGGGAATGGGAGAGTGAGGGAGAGAGAAAGACATGGATAGGGAATGGGAGAGTGAGGGAGAGAGAAAGACATGGATAGGAAATGGGAGAGTGAGGGAGAGAGAAAGACATGGATAGGGAATGGGAGAGTGGGAGAGAGAGAGAAAGACATGGATAGGGAATGGGAGATTGGGAGAGAGAGAAAAACATGGATAGGGAATGGGAGAGTGGGGGAGAGAGAGACATGGATAGGGAATGGGAGAGTGGGGGAGAGAGAGGCATGGATAGTGAATGGGAGAGTGGGGGAGAGAGAGGCATGGATAGGGAATGGGAGAGTGGGACAGAGAGAGGCATGGATAGGGAATGGGAGAGTGGGAGAGAGAGAAAGACATGGATAGGGAATGGGAGAGGGGAAGAGAGAGAAAGAGAAAACGTCGGAAAAAAATAACAAGAAATCGTACGAAAGAAATATATATATATATCTATATGTAGATAGTTAGACAGACAGACAGACAAGACAGACAGACAAGACAGACAGACAAGACAGACAGACAAGACAGACAGACAAGACAGACAGACAAGACAGACAAGACAGACAAGACAGACAAGACAGACAAGACAGACAAGACAGACAAGACAGACAAGACAGACAAGACAGACAAGACAGATAGACAAGACAGACAAGGCAGATAGATAGATAGATAGGTAGATAGATAGATAGATAGATAGGTAGGTAGAAAGATAGATAGATAGGTAGGTAGAAAGATAGATAGATAGGTAGGTAGAAAGATAGATAGATAGGTAGGTAGAAAGATAGATAGATAGGTAGGTAGAAAGATAGATAGATAGGTAGGTAGAAAGATAGATAGATAGGTAGGTAGAAAGATAGATAGATAGGTAGGTAGAAAGATAGATAGATAGGTAGGTAGAAAGATAGATAGATAGGTAGGTAGAAAGAAAGAAAGAGAGATGAGAGAAACTGGTTAAAATAATTTCTTACAATGTCAAAACTCACCAGAATATTTCGAAATTACAACTGTTTTGTTACAACTGTTTTGGCTAAATCTCAAAATTGTTGCAATTATTTTGATAATAGATACGTGGGTAAAACTAACCTTTGGACAAACTCATGTAGACTAAGAGTATCTTAGTTGAACAACAAGTTGTGTTTGGTTTCTCTACAAGTTGTGTTTGGTTTCTCTACAAGTTGTGTTTGGTTTCTCTACAAGTTGTGTTTGGTTTCTCTACAAGTTGTGTTTGGTTTCTCTACAAGTTGTGTTTGGTTTCTCTACAAGTCGTGTTTGATCCACTTTTAATAATAATACTTTGAGATCATTTCTGATTATTTGATCTGCACACACCAACAATACAATAGCAAACACATCAAGAACACTACACACACGCGCACACACACAAAGAAAGCAAATAAAATTTAAAATAAAAAAGAAGCTTATATTAAGTGTAATTGTATCAATTATTTTGAAACAAGCATGAAATTAAATTTGTTATAAATCTAGACTAACAATAAAACATTTGTAAGAGTTTACAAATTGTTTTCGTTTAGCGCAATGTCATGCTTTTAGCATGCTCACTTGGGCTATGGTTCTATCTCTAGTGTGAACCAGTTCGGTAGCGGGTAAGGAGAAGCATCTGGTAGAAGGTTTCCGCAATGGCCTTTATGTTTTGTAAAGAAAAAAACAACCTTGCGACTTGAACTCGAACTCGAGGGCACACGCTTCATCAATTAAATTCGTTAGCCACTGAGTAATCGAAGTGCTTATGAAAGTAGAAGGTTCTATAGTTATCTATTGCTAGTTTTAAAATTTTAGGCGAGGACCTAATTCTCAACACGAGGCATATCTCTCCTTAGCTAGTACTGTCCATATATATAATAAAATTAATTAATCAAGGCCCATTGTTAAATTAATTTGTCAATTTTTCGATGGATTCATGTGTTGTCATCGACAATAAATAATGGAATAATAATCTCTAAACTGTGTCTAACCAGTAAAAGGAAGCTTTTCAAATGTACATTGTTCTGTCAAATGGTCAAGATTCAGGGATTATAAATGTCTAGAGCCACTAGTTGGAGGCGTGGTAGATGAGCGGTAAAGCGCTTGGCTCTCGAACCGCGGGTCCCGGGTTCGAATCCTGGTAAAGACTGGGATCCTAAATTTCTGGATCCTTGGGTGCCTCTGAGTCCACCCAGCTCTAATGGGTACCTGACATTAGTTGGAAAAAATATAGGTGGTTGGTCGTTGTGCTGGCCACATGACACACTCGTTAACCGTAGGCCACAGAAACATAAGACCTTTACATCATCTGCCCTATAGACAACAAGGTCTGAAAGGGGAACTTTAGATCCACTTAAGCTCGGCTCTTGTCTTGAATTAGATATTGATCCTCCATAATTGCAATGCCTAAGAAAAGAACTCCGTGGGTAAGTCAATGAATTAAATACTCAATAATTTAAACTATAAAATGGTAAAGCAGTTTTAATAGCCAACGCAGGATTCTAAACCAAAGATGTCCACTGTATTATATTAAATAGTTATTTTCAACCAACCTGCTTTTAACAAAGCTTATATCAACCCACTATGTCTTGTCTGTATTGTCAAAAAGTTGTACACGATATTTCTTTGACACCCAAACTCGGAATAAGTTGAAATTTCGCACAATTATTTCTTTTACCTGACAACACAAAAAATCAATAAAGCAAAAAGATTAAGCAATTAGCTAATTAACTATTAGTAACTAATAATTTGTTTGGTATCTTGAACAAGGAAAAGAAATTGTACTTGACAGATGTGGTGGTAAGTTAAAATAGTCTCCTTGAGGATTCTTGAGTCCTTAGTGAACATTTTGTTATGCGTTTAAAAAACGATCATGTAAACATTCACCAAAATACTCCTTCTTCCCTCACCCAAAGTTATATTAAGTATTGTTCACAAGGAAGTTATTCAAGTTAATCGAAGTTTTATTTGTTATGATATATTTTGATTACAAAGGTTTAGTTGTTTACCAGCAGTGTGGTGCTACAAGACCGGTAACAACACCCTTTCACGACTGTACCAGACAAGTGCTAGGATCATCTAGCATTGAGAAAGTTAAAAGCTAACAAAAAAAATATTTTTAATCGCACAGATTTATTATGTCTAGGTCATTTCTATATAAAGAATAGTACTGATACAAACAAATTTATACAATTACACTTCATATAACCTTTTTATTAAAGTATTTTTTTAAAAATGTTTTTCTTATTGTGTATAGATTTTATAGTTTTACATAAATATAAAGTTATAATCTAAAACTGGTGTATTATGTAAACCTGAGGCAAGGCCACCAAGTGATAGATTATAAAGACGGTGTAGGACATTGGAACAGAAAGGTAAAAAGTATGTTTAAATACATTTCAAGGAATAAATAGAGTACATACATCGGGCCAAACATAGTTCACTCTAGCTGAAACATTGGTTAGAAGATAAGAAGCAGTCCCCTACTATTCTTGTCCAATGAATGCATTTTTGTGTGTGTTTCAATCTTGTTGATGTCCATAAGATCTGAGCCGAAGGCTCTTCGAGCTCTAAGTTTGAAAAAAAACCCTGTTTGGTCGTCCAGCCGAAACAGTAAAAAAAAAACAAACGCACAGTTCTGTTTGAGAGCGACCCAAGTCAATGCCTATATAAAACATTGCTGTTTCCAATGCCTTTGGCCCCGACGCATGATTCGCCGCTCATGGCCGAAGGCCGAGGACATCGGGAGCCTCCGTCATTTTCCGTCATTTATACCAAGCTAGCCGTGGGGGACTCGGTCCTTTGAGGAACGGCGCATGGATGTGAGACGTGCTCGTGGGGACTTTTTTACAACCCCACCCGTGCAATGGATAAACTCTCGTCTACCCGTAGGCATCCCCACGGGAGTTATGTTTCGCCATTCATTTAGCCTAGCTACCCCCTCAAGTAGCCGTTTCCACCCAGGTGCCACGATGAGGCAGAACAGCTCAACTGGGGTGTTTCAATCTTGACACTATGAATGACTGATGCTAACAACGCGGAGCCATTGTGTTCCGTGACACACTTTTACCACTTGCTGTTTTAGTTTCTTTTTGACTGGAGGAGAAAAACAACAAAACTTTGTCTTCTTTTTACGGTACATTCAATATATTTTGTGAGTGGTGAATATTTAAAGACTCTGATGTCAACATTTTTTTTCTAAGACATTTTAAGGAAATATTTATAATATCCAATAACTTGACGGTTATAGGCTTCTTTTTTTTTTAATTCGCTTAAAATAATGTCTTTGTACCTAGAAAAAAATAGACTTCAATAACTCAGAAAAACATTAAAGTTTTGATATTGCTATCAAGTTGACCTTTACATCATCGCCCCATGTATCTCCAATTGAAAGTAGATGAATGTAGAAACACAATTCAAACGAAACAAGATACACCTGACTAGAAATACACGTCTTTCTGTCTCACATCTCTCAATCGTTCTTCGTTTCTTCAACTTTTAAAAAACTTGCAGTACGACAGACCATCTCATGATTTCATCAGAATCTATTCAGATTACGCAACCAAACCATCCGCCCACCTTTTTTTCCCCATTGTTACATCAGAAACACACAAAAATTTTATAAGAAGAGCCATTTAGAGACGCTAGCCTTAGGAGACTTTCTTGTACAGTGAAAGCTTACCGCTACTTTCACCTCCCGGCATTGACAGTCAATCCTGTAGAGTTGTTCCATTCCACACTATAGCAGAATCACATTCATTGCAAAGAAAAGAATCAAACTAAGAAATAAACACTGGATTATCATTTTCTCCTGAAAGAAAAAGTGTGTAAGTTTGGGACATTTTGAAACTCTATTTGGACTAAAGAGACGTTTGGATGCAGATCCTCTAGCTAAACTAAAGCTAAACTAAAGCTAAACTAAAGCTAAACTAAAGCTAAACTAAAGCTAAACTAAAGCCCATAATGTCTGATGATAACTAAAACAAAATATCATTTTTATTTATTATCTATAATTTTGTTTTACTTTGTAAATATTTGGAATTATATAACACAAACAAAGGGAACAGATTTTTTTTTCATCTACCTCTTTCCATTTCAAACGAATCGTCAAAAGGGCAAAAGTTCGCTATGACCAAATTTAAAACAGTGGCCAAGACTCTACAAAAGAAAACAAAAGAAAAACAGAGTGGAAAAACTTTGGAGAAATAGGGAGAAAAAACATGATGAATCGTTTAGCTTGAATGTCATTAAGAACAAATGGTGAAAAAATCGTATGTATTTCCATATTTATGTCTTGATGTAGCACCATGTGACGTGTAGGGCCCTATTTGATTGGGCAGGATATGTCTGCTGCAACGATCAAGTTGACAACAATCAATATGCAGACATAGACACGTTACAAATAATTGGATGTGTAAATATCTCAGCAAATGCACGGTGTTGTAACAATTATATAACCGGAATATTTTTCTATCCCTTATAACGCCAACTTTTAAGTGATAATACTATTAATAATTAATAACTTTAAAAATTTACTTTTTGGCATCTTATTTAGCTTTCACCGTAAGCCTAACTTTTTGGTTTGATTTAAATTTTCATGATAAAAAATCTTTTCAAGCTTAAATGGGGGGAAAAAAAGGAAAATACTTGAGAGGGTATGGAGTATAAATTATACATATATTTTTTTTCTTTGCAATATGCAATAATGGTATAAATCACCCCTGCCCATGGGAATGCGACCAGTGAATGAGGTCTGCATCAACTTAATATTTCTTTTAATGTTTCTTGACTTGTTGAAATGAGAAAAATGCTGATCTAAAAAATGAATTTAAAAAAAAGACATTCACAACTGCACTTAAGAATTTTAATTTAAAAAAAAAAAGAAATCTAATAGACAAATCTTCGAAAACCTTTACAAAATATGTAACAACTCAATTTCTTAGGAGCAGACAAAGTGTTTTAACAGTATTTGAAAATAATAATTATACATGAAATTGAAACATCGCTTTATTTTGGCAGATAGATCTGTTGTAAGTGGCAGATAGATCTGTTGTAAGTGGCAGATAGATCTGTTGTAAGTGGCAGATAGATCTGTTGCAATTTCCTATCGTAGTAGTAACTGTTACTATAAAGCAGTGTGGGGTACGCGTTGCACCTCATTAACTATGCTGATTTTTCTAAATGCCCATTTATTATTTTCTGTTAATAAATTAAAGTGGGGGGGGGGGGGGTACTCAGCATATTACAAAAATTATAAAAGGGGTCCACAATGGTCAAAAGTTTGGGAAACACTGCTATAAAGTGTCAGGAAAAATTCATGTTCTAATGTCTAAAACTTTGAACTGCATTCTTCCATTATCCAAGATTTTTTTCCTGACCAAATGTGTGATTGAAGCATGACTTCCTGTGATGACCAAATGTGTGATTGAAGCATGACTTCCTGTGATGACCAAATGTGTGATTAAAGCATGACTTCCTGTGATGACCAAATGTGTGATTGAAGCATGACTTCCTGTGATGACCAAATGTGTGATTGAAGCATGACTTCCTGTGATGACCAATTGTGTGATTGAAGCATAACTACATACGTTCATTCACATCCAAGCTAGAGACACACTTTATGTCAAAAGGATGATCAGATAAGCACTTGTCACATGTGTGACAAACGAAAGTAAACTATTCAATAGCACAAACCTCTGCCATAAATGTGTTTTATAAATTTACCTTTGTTACCCAGTACATAGGAAAACACATTCATGATTAATACATATTAATTTTAACATCAATTTGATAATTGTTTTTTAACGGAAATGTTTTTTCTTGAGGATTTGAATAAGAGATTGACCCTTTACAAAACAATTAGATCAATAAGATATTCATTATAAGACATCAATTAGGCCAGGTTAACATCTAACTTCACATTCACTTTCACATTCACTTTCACATATCCTTTGGTCTGCTGGACCGCTGGGGCACCACACAAGATCTGTCAACCTTCTTTCTCCTTTCTTCTCTGTCCTTTGTCTTTGATAGAATTTAATTCTGATGTTCTTTCTGAAAATATTGAAACCTGCCTTTTTACCTGCCTGAGGGCCGATTTTGAGTTTGTTTTCATAGAAACCGTCTTTGTAACCTTGTTAATAAACAATATGTATGTTTGTTAGCTAATGTTTGAAAAAGGTGTATTTCTGTTTATATATTTTAATAAAAGAAGGTTACAAAAGACAGTTTGTGTGGAAACACAAACTCAAAATCGGCCCCCGAAGTGGTCAACCCAGGCAGGCTTCAATATTTTCAGAAAGAACATTCGAATGAAATTATATCAAAGACAAATGAGAGATAAAAATGGAGAAAGAAGGTTAACAGATCTTGTGTAGTGCCCCAACGGTCCCGCAGATCAAAGGATAGGTGAAAGTGAATGTAAACTTTGATGTGAACCTGGCCTAACTAGTTCTCCTTTCAGACCTTGTGGTCAATAGGGCAGATGATGTAAAGTTCATCTGTTTTTGTGGACCACGGTTAACGAGGGTGTCATGTAGCCAGCACAACGACCAACCGCCTTTACTTTTCCCCAACTAATATCAGGTACCCATTAGAGCTGAGTGGACTCAGAGACGCCTAAAAGATTCCAAAGTTGAAAATCCCAGTCTTCACCAGGATTCGAATGCTGGACCCCCGGTTCGGAAGCCAAGCGCTTTACCACTCAGCTACCGCGCCTTCCTTGCCTAACTGATGTCTTATAATTGATCTAATTGTTTTGAAAAGGCTCTATCTCTTATTGGAATCCTAAAAAAAAATAAAAAAATAATAATTCCACAATAAAAGGTGTGCAGTAAAATGAAGTTTACAAGATTACTATTCATTTTAAATTAGGTCTAACTTATAATGCATACTAATTAGCTTTTTCTCTTAAAAAACTGCTTGCCTAACTGATTTTAAAAATTAAGATTTTTCGCTTTCAGAAAAAAAAAGTAGCCGTTGCATCAGAACTTTAAATGGTCTAAAATATTGTGATGTCGGATTTTCAATATCTTTTGTAGTTTACGAGATCTAAACGGGACGGACGGACAGACATTTCGCACAAACCTAATAGCGTCTTTTCCCCTTTCGGGGGCCGCTAAAAAATGATTGGCATTCAGAAGTCTAAAAGTAGCAGCGCACATGTTTTTAGCATGCAACATAATAGGATGACGGTTTTCAATGAACCTCATTCAGCAATCCTAAACAAACAACATTTAGCCACGTGATTCTCTATATCTTCTATACAAATTATGTAATCCATAAAGGCTGTCACGTGATACGTATTTTTCATTGTTTTATCACTATTATGACCTGGCTAAATGCGTTTATTTCCGATTAGTGAATGAGGCCTAGTGAGCTTTTAGGGGGTTTGTTGTTGTTGTTGTTTTACATCTCAATGTAACCAGGCGGTGGTTAGACATACGGGGGCAAGGTCTTGTTGAAATCAATGTCCACTGTGTTTACAAGTCAACACTATATCATAGAAGATGACCTCGACAATTAAGGATTGTATTTTCTTGCTATAAGATACAAAGAAATACATTCCTATAAATCAATATACTCATATAACCCTTGTGCGTTGAGACATGGCAAGTGGTAGTACACGAAAGCTACTATGCCGAGTCAATGAAATTGGGCAGTGAGGTTTGCTTCAAGCACACTATAGACGTTGCTGAGTTCCATCGCACCAACCAATCATCATGCTGCATTCCATCGCACCAACCAATCATCATGCTGCATTCCATCGCACCAACCAATCATCATGCTGCATTCCATCGCACCAACCAATCATCATGCTGCATTCCATCGCACCAACCAATCATCATGCTGCATTCCATCGCACCAACCAATCATCACCACCAAAGAGAACAAAAAAATTGTTTGGAAAGTGATTTGCCCATGAGAAAAAAAAGGTTGCTGGGCCCCTAAGGAGACAAAGTAATTTGAAAGGAAAAAGAGAAATGCTTCACCGGGAAACGGTTGCCTTTAGGGATGAGAATAACTCTCTAGGTCAGTGAAGACTGAAAACACTAACACCCATGCATCGGGAAAGAGAGAGAGAGAGAGAGACAGAGAGAGACAGAGAGAGAGAGAGAGTCAGAGAGTAAAGTGGTGTAACTTTCAGTTGAATTGACACAAGGGAGGGGATAAAAGAGAAGACATAAACGACGTGTGAAAACGGAATGGCCAGAGATTTGAAATCTTTTGAGATTTTATCTGGTTGGATCATTGGACAAGCAATTTAATTTGTGCTTTTATATGACTGTAAACTGAGATTGAAATCTGTTAATATTTCTTCATGTTTTTAGCTTTATTTAGATGTGTGTGTAAGTCATAAAGTTCGCCAACAAGGGTTTGTTGGATTGGCGCTACATCACAACAGCACCCCTTTAAACACTATCTCACATACATACAAGCTGAAAGGTCTCTACTTATTGTTGGTTTAACTAAGACGTAGCAGCCAGGGCCGGAGAGGTTCATTGAGCCCAGACCCATGACCATCAAGTGTCCACAAGAGCCCTTAAAAAAACTGTTGGTTTTAACTGTTTAAAGTAGTTTCTGAATTGAACCTAATGTCACTAATAAATAATAAATCATTCATTCAAATAATTTTTTTGTAGATCTATTGACAATTAAAGGAATCATTTGAGTTTTATATCACTCAAACGGCGAAGGGGGCCCACAATCATACTCTTTATCCATGTCCAGGGGTACCTTTCTACGCTACAGGGTTTAACTCCTAGGCTAGTAAAAAAAAACGGTGACACTCGTAGAGCTGGCACCAGTTAAAAATAGCTTACAGTTCTAGCCATTCAAAAGTCAAAGGCCTTTTTCAAAAAAATCTTAACAATAAGGCGAGTTTAGTAATGGCAATCAAAGGTTTGTTGTGTCTGAAGCTAAACTGTCGTTCAAAGATTTGCGTACTTGATTCTTATCTTTGGACACAGCGGTCAGAGTGTGTTGTGTACTCTGAGATGAGTTACATCCACGAGTGGCTGTGATATGGTCGACAACGAATAGCCACATCTGGACAATGATCAAGGGAGGTGGATGTTTATGTCGTGTTTGACCCTGGTATTTTGGACAGAAGCAGATGCTGGTAGGAGAATTTATGTCCCTTTGGTCACTTTTATTGCAATTAATGTGGTGCTGGAGATTCAATCTCACTTTTCTCTGCGGGCCAATGCGAATGAGCTTGTTTTAATTCTTTCTCAAAGCGCGACAATACAATTGTAAACACAACTGATTTGTTAGTCAAACCAAGAAATACTTCTTTCTTTATCTCCCTTAGTTTATTTTTTCCCTTTAAAACTTAGCGAAAACATGAAAAGGGATTGAATACTTCACTCTGTATCCGTTTGTTCATAGTAGAAACACGTTTCCATTTGCCACTTATCTATGTTCGAGTTACACTAAAAATACTGGTACTCAAAGACAATAATTCTTTTTGATGGGTTATGTGCACTGTTAAACTGGAGATATAGATCTACATCTGTGTGTCTTGCTGCTAAACTAAATACATTCATATGTCTGTCTTAAAAGTCTCACTGCTAAACTAAATGCATTCATATGTCTGTCTTAAGAAAAGTCTCACTGCTAAACTAAATGCATTCATATGTCTGTCTTAAAAATACTTTGTCTCTGTTGAATACATTCCTCTGTGTGTCTTTAAGAATACTGTGTCTCTGTTTAAATACATTCCCCTGTCTGTCTTAAGAAAACTGTCTTGCTGACGTATTGCTTCGTGAAAGGGATCGAGAAATTATTGAGTACCATGTGACAAAGTGACGACTTCCTCAGCTACATCCTCTTTCCTCCCCCTTCCCTGCGTACTTTAATGGATTAATGGAGTCGCTCCACACTTTTAGAAGGAAACATGCCAAGAATTGTAGAATCGATGAAGGCTTACACTATAGATCTGAACTTGTAAGATTTCCTAATAAACTTTACACTCATTTGTTAAAGTTGAAGAAACACACATTCGATAATCAATTTGACATTTTTCCCCATTCAAGAAGGGCACGTGATTTGTATCGCAGTTTCCCCATTTTTTTATCTCTCCGATGGCAAGAAATATGCGTGATCTGTAAAGTGCCTTTATTTTAATGGCAGACAACGTGATGAGTGTCTAGAGCTACACTGAACAGATCAACGTGACGAGTGTCTAGAGCTACACTGAACAGATCAACGTGACGAGTGTCTAGAGCTACACTGAACAGATCAACGTGACGAGTGTCTAGAGCTACACTGAACAGATCAACGTGACGAGTGTCTAGAGCTACACTGAACAGATCAACGTGACGAGTGTCTAGAGCTACACTGAACAGATCAACGTGACGAGTGTCTAGAGCTACACTGAACAGATCAACGTGATTTTATTATAGATCAACTTTGTTTGACCTCGTAATAAGACAAACTTTGAGGGATCCGTTAGAAAATATTTTTTTAAACAACTAGCCAGAGCCAGAATGACCTAGCCTTATAATGTTATGACCTGTCACGTGGTCAAGTGAATGTAAAGTATATATGATAAATAAAAATGATCGATTCATGAGTCAAGCTAAATTAGATCTAAAATTGAAATTCCGAAACTAGAAAAGCTATGAAGTAGATCTTATTGAAATGTGAATTGGATTATCTTCATTTATTCACGGAATATAGACATCATTCTTCCTAATCTAATTTTGGTATTGATCTGACTTTTGGTGATAGACAACAAATTAAAACAATATTTGCTCTTAGTTTTAAAAGTGTACTTTAGTTCAACTTTATCTCAATTTTTTCAAGTCTCTTACCTTGGCGGCTTGGCCTCTGTAATGTGTTTCGATTACTTTTGCTTTGTCTTTATTTAGCTTTTTATAATTAAAAACAATCCCCCCCCAAAAAAAAATATTTTGTTTCTTCTATACTCTTAAATAATAGACTTAAGAAACCAGAGTTAATAATTGCTCTTGCCCGAGTAGAATGATTGCGCATGTCTGAGTAGAATGATTGCGCATGCCCGAGTAGAATGATTGCGTATGCCCGAGTAGAATGATTGCGTATGAATGAGTAGAATGATTGCGCATGCCCGAGTAGAATGATTGCGCATGCCCGAGTAGAATGATTGCGTATGCCCGAGTAGAATGATTGCGTATGCCCGAGTAGAATGATTGCGTATGAATGAGTAGAATGATTGCGCATGCCCGAGTAGAATGATTGCGCATGCCCGAGTAGAATGATTGCGCATGCCCGAGTAGAATGATTGCGTATGAATGAGTAGAACGATTGCGCATGCCTGAGTAGAATGATAAGTTCTAGTTAGTTGTTAGTTCTAGATCTATGTAGATCTATAAGTAGATCTCTAAGTGGATCTAGAATTGGGTCATAGCTGAGTCTGCTTATCCAACTTATTCTCAAGCAAATTTTTCCATAATACTAAAATGTTGAAAGTGTTTTGTGAATCAGTTGACCTCACTAATAGTTTCGGTCTTTATCTGATAAGTTTTTGAAATTCAGTCTTTTCTAAACCCTTTCTATAAATTTCCAACGAAATTCTATTATTTAATTCCTATATCACCAAGTACAACACAAAGATACTTCAGACAAGCTTTCCAGTAAACTTCTGACACCAATTTACCGATCTTTTGAGTTTAATTAGAGCTCTTATACTGAACGTCTAATTAGAAGCACTTGATGATGTGAATATTATGTTTTCACACTGTTCACTTTTAATGAAATAAATGTTTAGACGAGTTTTCTTTGATTCAAAAAGCAGATCACATGCAAATCTTATCTTATACATTGTAGTCGTTCCTTCAAAAGAGGAGATAATTACGTCCAACGTCCTATGTGCTAATCTAGTCGTGAGTTCAAGAGTCTTACGTTCTGCTAAGTCATTGATTTTCTTAGCTGATTCAGAGAACGCATTTTACGTACTAATCAGTCTAATAGCACTAGGGAAGAAGGCATACTTGCACAAAATTGTCCTAAAATATGGAATCAGAAATGTACCTTTATCTGTTCTTTTTCTAATTTTTTGAGACAAAATTACTAATTAGCAAAGCTTAATTAACCCGAAAAAAAAACAGCAACCTACAAGTGTTATAAATAAAAAAAATAAACATCAAATCCTTTTAATCTTAGAAGAAACGGAGATTAATACTTTTATTCTTGATGGATCGCTCATCCTTCGTTTAAGATTGTTTAAATGTGTACTGTGTACATTTAGATAGATATTATTTAAATTATACTTAAAAAGTAAAGAGAGAGGTAAGATAGACATACATATATAAAGTGTAAGGATGGCTAAATAGCTAAAATGACAAGCGCTGTTGACTGACTATGTTTTTCTTAGGAGTTCGAATTGTGACCGCCATCGCTATCATAATGATCATTGTAGAGACAAAAACCAAAAAAAAAATCTTTGAAACATTTTAAAACATTTATCTCAGCGATAGACGTTTAAAACTCACAATCAATTCTTCGAAATGTCTAAGATAATATTATGTCATTCACAATTTTGGATCAGTGAGAAAGGCCACAGAAAAATCGCTCATTTTTCTTTGTCTTCCTTATATGCCAGTTTGCAGCATGTAGACATTTTTGTTTTTCTTCTAGACAGATTTTTGTTGCAGAGCTTTTAGTTTTTGTATAATGTGAACCATAGAGAATAACCTTCCGCACTGTCATTGGAGATTTCATACATGAAAAACTAAAAACACCAACAAACTTTTTGGTGTAGCCGGTGTTAATAAAAAAAATGTAGTGTTGATAAGCTATGTTTTATATTAAAGTTTTTAAATAATTTATTTTACTTTTTAGCATTTTTCAGCTCCAAAAGAAAATTTTTTTGGCTCTTTTAGTAGGAAATAATTTTAATACGAAGGAAACATTAGAGTTTAATTCTATAACAATGGCGCAACTTATTTAAAAAAACAATTGGGCACCAAAAGGGGCATTTTAAAATTATAGACTAGTTTCTAGGGTATTCAATAACAAAATTACAATTTTCTAAGCTCAATTTTTAGTTGACAACATTGAGGTTCATTTTTGCGTCCTTGACATTGATTAGTTTTTCGTGAAAATCTCCAGTACAGGGTGCTGGGTTAGCGGAGAGTTTCAAAGTTAACAATGTCGCGCACGTTAAATCCAGACCATATAGTAGGCGTCAACACTGCCAACATGTTGCGACGTTGCAGACAAGTGTTCAGGCCTTCTGTGACGATTGGTTTCGGCTAAATTGAATTTACTGTTGCCAACTGAAGAAAAAAAATGTGATGTAATTTTAACATATCTCAATTCGAGGCTGTTGTTCTCCGTATCAAATCTTATCTCCTCTATTATTAGTTAGTTGCCCATTGGTTTTTAAATAAGATTTAGTGATTGAGTGAAAGTCCGACGCTTCCCCGATATTGAAATTAGTTTGAGCTGTATGCAATAGAGAAAAGAAAATTTCATTCTGCAATGATAAAAAAGGGCAAAAAAAATAGTTTATACCTAAGAACAAAGCTCATAATACTTCCTTTATTTTAAACACCGGATACACCAAACGTTATCTATTTATATTTTTCCTCTAAGTATGAGAATCTCTAATTTAAGGGAATAGGCTTTTCAATTCTAGATCTTTATGCTAGTACTACTTAACTGTAGACTTTTGTTCAGTCTGTCAAATGTAGAAATATTTCATGTCTTGTCCATTTCAAGTGTCAGGTCCATTGGAAAGTCTACATTTCTTAAGCGTTTTATATACAAACAACTTTTTATTTAATTTTTAACTAACATAAAATGTCCAAGAGTTCCTGACCTTGAGACACCAGATGGAAGCTGAAGTGTCCTTGTAATTTATGGATGCTATTCTTCGCGGGCAGCCATTTTATCTTCACGCATTCCAGACTATGATAACATTTTTATCTGGACCTAAAGCTTAGGGTCATGACGTAATCGTAGTTTTTAACTTTTAAGTACTCTCTTACCCTCTAATACTCTCTAACACATCTTGTAAGGCTCCTTGTTAAATACGTTTGTAGATGTGAACTGGAGCAATACTGGCAGTAGATTCATTGTGCATCTATCACGCAGAAAACATTAAAAGCATATTTTCTATTTTTAAAAATCCAATAGTTTTATCCATAAGTTCATTTCAAATTAACATTGAAACTTTTATTTCGCGTAACTGTAAAACTGTAAGTCCTGAAAAATACTTTAGGAAAAGGGGGACTATCTTCTTATCTTATATAATACAGACGTTACTTCAAAAAAGAAGATGATTACGTCTTACGCGTCATGCATTTAGTCATGCATATTAACCAATCAATGACTTAAATTCTGCCAAGTGACTGGCTAGCTCAGGCAACCCATTCCATGCTCTAATAGCACTAGGGAAGAAGGAGTATTTGTACAAATTTGTCCAAGCATATGAGATGAGGAATGTGCCTTTATCTTTGTGTCTTTCTGAGTATTTTATTAAATTTTGTTTTTGTATTTGAAGATTATGGTTCAGTGTTTTATGTATAATTGCTATTTTACTTTTGAGTCTTCTGTCCTGAAAGCTTACTAAATTTAGTGATTTTACTAAAGGTGTTACTCTAGTCAAATGTGAATATTCGTTTGTTATGAATCTCACTGCTCTATTTTGTGTCTGTTCCAGTTTCTTAATGTTATCTTGAGTTGACTACTTAAGCTAACATATTTGCAAGATTTAAAAAAAACGGAGTATCTCAAAAATCGATTTTGTAAAAATATCGTTTCCAAAAATCCATTTCGCAACTAAAAAAAAAAAAATTACTTGAACCTTGCCCTCTACCCTCTCACCATTTTCAAAAGTCTCCCCCTACCCCTCCCACCTCCTAGTGTTTCCTAACTATTTGTTTCGGCACCTCTAATTGCTTTTTTTTTTTTATGTTTCTCGATCATGTTCTACAATCTTTATAACTTTAACTTTTGTTACGGCATAAAAAAACAAATAAAGAGAGAGAGAGAAAGTACGAGTCTGGTCTACAGATTTTGATAAACCAGTGTATTGGTAAAGGAAAAAACTATGATAGACTTAGAGAGATGGCATAGCTCATTTCTATTTGTACACATCTCTTATACAATAACATTAACAAATCTATAATGATTTACCTTGACCTTTTCATTTTGCTTCTATTCTTTTGCATTTCTTGCTTCACTTCTGCTCCGTTTAGAAGGTTAGGTCATCGTCCAAATTGTTTTCGTCTAGTTTCCATATTTTCTACTCGCTTGACATGTTGCCTGTAGCTTACGGGTTTAAAACAATCGAAGGTCTTCCAGTCTATTTCTGGATCCCAAGTTTTCTGCTTCACTGGTTTCGTGCGCACCGCTTATTTCCATTCTCAGACTCGAACTTCACCCCTTTCCATCCCCCTGTCCCCTGCAGTTTATTTTGACCCGATACTCTACCACTTCCAACGAAAACGGATCCCGCCCACGAGTCGTTACAAAATAAAAAGGCAACTGCGAAAAGAATCTGTCTGGGGTGACGTCACGCCTATTGTCAAGGGTCCCGTGTTTATTTTGGTTGACATTTTGTCCATAGAGGAGAAGATGACTTTAAGCAATCATGTTGTCTGCTAACTCGATACAAGCCCAGACCTTTTCATTTCATTAGGAACACAACAGAAAGTAGCTCGCCACAGAAAAATAAAATTATAAAAGACTCGGACATTATTGAATTACTTGTGAAATATTCAGATCTCTTAAACCCTGTACAAGTATTTGAAAACTTTAATTCTGACCATTGAGACTCTGTAAATGACTGGTCTGGCCGATGGGTATGACATAAGCAGGCTATCCAAGGGTCACATGTTCAAATCCACTTTTTAGAGTAATTTCAATTCATAAATTTGTCTCTTGACTAAACCTTTTATTTTTCAAATACAAAGTAAAAATTGTATTCTCATTATTTGTCAGCTTTATTATAAGATAACAAATCACTAACCGCCTAACAAATCAAACTTGTTTCATTTGATCTTAATTCTGGATGACACTTTTTATAGTTTTTGTGTATGTTTGTTTTAAAGAAATAGTAAAACATTAACAGCACGTCAAGACGGTAGAGAGCATTCATTTGTTAATTACCAACGTTTGTACAAGATTAGAGGTCACCAGCTTGTATTTCTAGATAGTGCCACCTGGTGTTTATTTACTCTTGGAAGGTCAACAAAGTCTATAAGATCTAATATTAGATCTAATTGTAAATGAACACAAAAAGGAATAAATATTAAAATAAAGTGTCCAAAAATCCATAACACATACACAGAGATCAACGTTTTGTCGTTTTTAGTTTGACTGTAATTTATCGACTTTTACTGACTTTGTTAAAAAAAAAAAGAAAACCAGAAAACCACCAAGACATGTCGGCCTAACAATGCCAACTATCTAGACACAGCCCCTTCTGTGTCAACTACATGCACATGTAGGCCTATCTGTGTTAACTTATCAACAGATGTTGACCTAACTGCGTTAACCACCAAGACTTATAGGCCTAACTGTGTTAAGTACCTGCGCATGTAGACATGTGTCAACTACCAAGACATATAGGCCTAGCTGTTTCAACTACCAAGACACATAGGCCTAACTGTGTCAACTACCAAGGCATATTGATCTAACTGTGTCAACTACCATGGCATTTAGGCCTAAATGTGTCTACCAAGAAATATAGGTCTAACTGTGTCAAATATCAAGACTTTTAGACCTAACCGTGTCATCTAGCAATACTTGTGGACAGCGAGGACCAAAAGTTTTGATAGCTTGTATAACTTTGTTGCTGACAGCCATGACACTTGTCTTTGATGCACGTTTTCCAAATAGAAAGAATGAAGTTTGTTGACAGTTTGATCACGTGAGCAGCCTAGTGCTCTTTTTCAAGAAGGTCACATGATCTCTTTTGCGTCTTCTCTACTGTATATCGCAATGTATTTTATGTTAATCTATGTTATTGTAGTTTAGTTTAGATACGCAATCTGTAATTGTGCTTTCTATCCTACTAATGTCTGTTAGTGTGTCTTATTAAAATAACAATAATAATCTTTATTATCCATGAGGAAATTCGTCATACAATTTGAGCATTACACCATACAAAACATTATAACTATAAAAAACCAAAATATACATTCAGACCAGACTCACTCATACTTTACATGGGAAACGTTTATATCAGATTGTTTCTATTTAATGATTTGATTGCCAGGGGAACAAAAGAGTTTTTGTATCTGTTTGTCTTTGCTATCGGTGTCTTCACTGTCTTGTATCTCTTTTATGATGGTAAAATCACAAAATCCTGACCTAAAGGTTGATTTTTTTTATTTCTAAAATCTTTTAAGCTTTTTTTATTATTGCCAATGACTTTACCAGCAGCATTTAGGATTAAGTTTATTTTAAATGTTCAGATTGCCATAAAGGGCAGTTATATTAAAACTTAAAATATTACAGATGTGAGCGTGATAAAACATATCCAAGGCCTTTTCGTTTATGTGTGCGAAATCATTGTGTGTGTGTGTGCGCGTTTGTGTATTTATTTGTATGTGTTCGTGTGTAACAGTTTGTTCCTTGGTTTTAGCTTCAGTCACTAATTTCATTGATTTGGTTTAAGCTTCAGTCACTAATGTCATTGATTTGGTTTTAGCTTCAGTCACTAATGTCATTGATTTGGTTTTAGCTTCAGTCACTAATGTCATTGATTTGGTTTGAGCTTCAGTCACTAATGTCATTGATTTGGTTTTAGCTTCAGTCCAACTAATGTCATTGATTTGGTTTTAGCTTCAGTCCAACTAATGTCATTGATTTGGTTTGAGCTTCAGTGACTAATGTCATTGATTTGGTTTTAGCTTCAGTCCAACTAATGTCATTGATTTGGTTTGAGCTTCAGTCACTAATGTCATTGATTTGGTTTGAGCTTCAGTCACTAATGTCATCGATTTGGTTTGAGCTTCAGTCCAACTAATTTCATTGATTTGGCTTTAGCTTCAGTCCAACTAATGTCATTGATTTGGTTTTAGCTTCAGTCCAACTAATGTCATTGATTTGGTTTGAGCTTTAGTCATTTATGTCATTGATTTGGTTTTAGCTTCAGTCACTTATGTCATTGATTTGGTTTGAGTTTCAGTCACTAATGTCATTGATTTGGTTTGAGCTTCAGTCACTAATGTCATTGATTTGGTTTAAGCTTCAGTCACTAATGTCATTGATTTGGTTTGAGCTTCAGTGACTAATGTCATTGATTTGGTTTGAGCTTCAGTGACTAATGTCATTGATTTGGTTTGAGCTTCAGTCACTAATGTCATTGATTTGGTTTTAGCTTCAGTCACTAATGTCATTGATTTGGTTTGAGCTTCAGTCACTAATGTCATTGATTTGGTTTTAGCTTCAGTCCAACTAATGTCATTGATTTGGTTTTAGCTTCAGTCCAACTAATGTCATTGATTTGGTTTGAGCTTCAGTGACTAATGTCATTGATTTGGTTTTAGCTTCAGTCCAACTAATGTCATTGATTTGGTTTGAGCTTCAGTCACTAATGTCATTGATTTGGTTTGAGCTTCAGTCACTAATGTCATCGATTTGGTTTGAGCTTCAGTCCAACTAATTTCATTGATTTGGCTTTAGCTTCAGTCACTAATGTCATTGATTTGGTTTTAGCTTCAGTCACTAATGTCATTGATTTGGTTTTAGCTTTAGTCATTTATGTCATTGATTTGGTTTTAGCTTCAGTCACTTATGTCATTGATTTGGTTTGAGTTTCAGTCACTAATGTCATTGATTTGGTTTGAGCTTCAGTCACTAATGTCATTGATTTGGTTTAAGCTTCAGTCACTAATGTCATTGATTTGGTTTGAGCTTCAGTGACTAATGTCATTGATTTGGTTTGAGCTTCAGTCACTAATGTCATTGATTTGGTTTTAGCTTCAGTCCAACTAATGTCATTGATTTGGTTTTAGCTTCAGTCCAACTAATGTCATTGATTTGGTTTTAGCTTCAGTCCAACTAATGTCATTGATTTGGTTTGAGCTTCAGTCACTAATGTCATTGATTTGGTTTGAGCTTCAGTCACTAATGTCATCGATTTGGTTTGAGCTTCAGTCCAACTAATTTCATTGATTTGGCTTTAGCTTCAGTCACTAATGTCATTGATTTGGTTTTAGCTTCAGTCACTAATGTCATTGATTTAGTTTTAGCTTCAGTCACTTATGTCATTGATTTGGTTTGAGCTTCAGTCACTAATGTCATTGATTTGGTTTTAGCTTCAGTCACTAATGTCATTGATTTGGTTTTAGCTTCAGTCACTAATGTCATTGATTTGGTTTTAGCTTCAGTCCAACTAATGTCATTGATTTGGTTTTAGCTTCAGTCCAACTAATGTCATTGATTTGGTTTGAGCTTCAGTCCAACTAATGTCATTGATTTGGTTTGAGCTTCAGTCACTAATGTCATTGATTTGATTTGAGTTTCAGTCCAACTAATGTCATTGATTTGGTTTGAGCTTCAGTCACTAATGTCATCGATTTGGTTTGAGCTTCAGTCCAACTAATTTCATTGATTTGGCTTTAGCTTCAGTCACTAATGTCATTGATTTGGTTTGAGCTTCAGTCACTAATGTCATTGATTTGGTTTTAGCTTCAGTCACTAATGTCATTGATTTGGTTTTAGCTTCAGTCACTAATGTCATTGATTTGGTTTTAGCTTCAGTCCAACTAATGTCATTGATTTGGTTTGAGCTTCAGTCCAACTAATGTCATTGATTTGGTTTGAGCTTCAGTCCAACTAATGTCATTGATTTGGTTTGAGCTTCAGTCACTAATGTCATTGATTTGATTTGAGTTTCAGTCCAACTAATGTCATTGATTTGGTTTGAGCTTCAGTCCAACTAATGTCATTGATTTGGTTTGAGGTTCAGTCCAAGTAATGTCATTGATTTGGTTTGAACTTCAGTCCAACTAATGTCATTGATTTGGTTTGAGCTTCAGTCCAACTAATGTCATTGATTTGGTTTGAGCTTCAGTCCAACTAATGTCATTGATTTGGTTTTTGCCTTCCTGGCTTCTCTTCTACGTCTGAAGCCGCCATTACAATTGGTCAGATCAACAAACAAAGAATGTTGCGTTTTGTCGACATAGAAATGTTTACCTCGTGGACTTCAGTAAGTAAACAAAACACATTTTCCTTTCATTCAAAAACAGAAAACAAAAAGGTTAGATTTGTAAAAGAGGCTCTTTTCTACAATCTAGTAACATGCTGTTGTATGGTGAATTTAAACAACAAAACAAGCTTGTTTATTACCCACCCCCCCACCCCCCACCCACCCCATTTATAGATATGTCTAATTGACCTAACACATTATTAAAGGAAACAAAGTTGCTGACTTATTATGCTATTTTATGAAGTATTATTACTAAACGTAATAATGGATTGAATTGTTTTATTAAATCTAACGTCTCTCATTGTAAGTGTACCGTTTCATTATATCTAATACCGACTTCACTTTTAATTGAGAAATCTTTTGTTATGGGGAAATCTTATGTTAATTAGCGGTTTTCTTTTTGGAAATCAATTTATTAAGACACGCGGATAGACAAGACTACATAAAACGTATAGCTACTTTTTTCCTTTTCGGTTACACTAAAAAACATAGTTGTATGTATGTATATACATACAGTGCTTTTTTTTGTAAAAAAAATACGTGCCGGTACTCAGTGATTAGGTGCCGGTACTCTGTAGTTGATTGCCTAACGTTTTACTACTAAAATAAATAATATACGTTAAAATACAAGAAAAGTAATAATTTTTTCAAAAAGGTGCCGGTACGCCGTACCGGTGCCTACCGTCACAAAAAGGCCCTGTATATATACTATATATATAGTTATGGGGTCGATACTTCAATGATCATTCAGAAGTTGATGCGGTGACTATGTCTTTGGATGGTCCACATCTATTTTATGTATTGGAAATATTCTTTGGTAGATAACATTGGACAGAAACAAATCGAATGTCCTTTATTCCAGTTGAAACAATAGAAACAGTGCAAGAAACAGAATTTAAACATGAAATAATCGATTTTTTAAAAACAGTTAATAATTGTTTTCATCCCTTAAGCCGATGCTTCGCTCGACTCAAAAAAGGAGAATAAGAGAGAGAGAGAGAGAAAGATTACAGAGAGAGAGAGAGAGAGAGAGAAATTAAAAAGTGAAGGAAGATTACAGAGAGAGAAACAGACAACTAACAGAGAGACATTTAGACATCCTGAATCAAATACTACAACTTTCTAAAAAAAATAAAATTCTTAGCCCCCTTTGTCTTTTGGTCTCACAAGATTTCTATTTCCCTTTAGTTCCTATTCTTATTCTGCTCAGATCCAAACAATGCACTAGATAATGGAAGAAACATATTGACACAGTATCCTACAACATCCCAACAACATTAACCCTTTCACTTGTTTAGTTTCTAGAGGAAGACCAAGAAAAACACAAAGCTCTAAAGTCTATCTCATGTAAGTAATGAATTGTAGCACTAGCAAATCATCTCAAGAATGCAAGTCACAAACACACGACAGACAGGTTTATTGATTCTAGCAATAAATAGCGCTACGTGTTCGAATCAGAATTAAATTGTGCTCGCCGGCAATGTCAATTTTACAAACAAATATGGTCTGATGAAATGTTGGTGCGTGCGCCTACTTCGCCTGTGTTTAAGAACTCATTTCGCATCGCGCAAAATGTGCTTGTGTTAACGAAATGTAAATACATATGTGTGTTTACCAAGTGTACATGTGTCTGCAAACAGCTATTTGTTGTTCATTTGGTTTATTCCCATGATTCAAAGTTGTTTGTATTAATTAGTTCGTGTGCATAATTCTATTTGTATTTTGTTTCATTTTAAAAACTTTTTAGAGGTTAATTATCAGGCTCATTCAAATTTCTCACAGTTCGATTTGTATTCTATTTATACTGCTCCATAACATTCTGTTTACCTGGCAGTTTTTGTTCTCTCTCTTTTTCTCTTCTTTCTCTTTCCCTTCTCTCTCTCTCTCTCTCTCTTCTCTCTCTCTCTTCTCTCTCTCTCTCTCTCCTCTCTCTTTCTCTTCTCTCCTCTCTCTTCTCTCTCTTTCTCTCCTCTCTCTTCTCTCTCTTTCTCTCCTCTCTCTTCTCTCTCTTTTTCTCTTCTTTCTCTCCTCTCTCTTCTCTCTCTTTTTCTCTTCTTTCTCTTTCCCTTCTCTCTCTCTCTCTCTCTCTCTCTCTTCTCTCTCTCTCTCTCTCTCCTCTCTCTTTCTCTTTCTCTCCTCTCTCTTCTCTCTCTTTCTCTTCTCTCTTTTTCTCTTCTCTCTCTTTCTCTTCTCTCTCTTTCTCTCCTCTCTCTTTCTCTCCTCTCTCCTCTCTCTTCTCTCTCTCTCTCTCTCTCTCTTCTCTCTCTCTCTCTCCTCTCTCTTTCTCTTCTCTCCTCTCTCTTCTCTCTCTTTCTCTCCTCTCTCTTCTCTCTCTTTCTCTCCTCTCTCTTCTCTCTCTTTCTCTCCTCTCTCTTTTCTCTCTCTCTCTCTCTTCTCTCTCTCTCTCTCTCCTCTCTCTCTCTCTCTCCTCTCTCTTTCTCTTCTCTCCTCTCTCTTCTCTCTCTTTCTCTCCTCTCTCTTCTCTCTCTTTCTCTCCTCTCTCTTCTCTCTCTTTCTCTTCTCTCTCTTTCTCTTCTCTCTCTTTCTCTTCTCTCTCTTTCTCTTCTCTCTCTTTCTCTTCTCTCTCTTTCTCTTCTCTCTCTTTCTCTTCTCTCTCTTTCTCTTCTCTCTCTTTCTCTTCTCTCTCTTTCTCTTCTCTCTCTTTCTCTTCTCTCTCTTTCTCTTCTCTCTCTTTCTCTTCTCTCTCTTTCTCTTCTCTCTCTTTCTCTTCTCTCTCTTTCTCTTCTCTCTCTTTCTCTTCTCTCTCTTTCTCTTCTCTCTCTTTCTCTTCTCTCTTCTCTCTCTTTCTCTTCTCTCTCTTTCTCTTCTCTCCTCTCTCTTCTCTCTCTCTCTCTCCTCTCTCTCTCTCTCTCCTCTCTCTTTCTCTTCTCTCCTCTCTCTTCTCTCTCTTTCTCTCCTCTCTCTTCTCTCTCTTTCTCTCCTCTCTCTTCTCTCTCTTTCTCTTCTCTCTTTTTCTCTTCTCTCTCTTTCTCTTCTCTCTCTTTCTCTTCTCTCTCTTTCTCTTCTCTCTCTTTCTCTTCTCTCTCTTTCTCTTCTCTCTCTTTCTCTTCTCTCTCTTTCTCTTCTCTCTCTTTCTCTTCTCTCTTTCTCTTCTCTCTCTTTCTCTTCTCTCTCTTTCTCTTCTCTCTCTTTCTTTTCTCTCTCTTTCTCTCTTCTTTCTCTCTCTTTCTCTTCTCTCTCTTTCTCTTCTCTCTCTTTCTCTTCTCTCTCTCTTTCTCTTCTCTCTCTTTTTTCGTCTCTCTTTCTCTTCTCTCTCTTTCTCTTCTCTCTTTTCTCTCTCTTTCTCTCTCTTTCTCTTCTCTCTCTTTCTCTTCTCTCTCTTTCTCTTCTCTCTCTTTCTCTTCTCTCTCTTTCTCTTCTCTCTCTTTCTCTTCTCTCTCTTTCTCTTCTCTCTCTTTCTCTTCTCTCTCTTTCTCTTCTCTCTCTTTCTCTTCTCTCTCTTTCTCTTCTCTCTCTCTTCTCTCTCTTTCTCTTCTCTCTCTTCTCTCTCTTTCTCTTCTCTCTCTTCTCTCTCTTTCTCTTCTCTCTCTTCTCTCTCTCTTTCTCTCTCTCTCTTCTCTCTCATTAAACTTCTATTCACAGGCTATCCAATTGCAAACTTTAGATTTCCTTTAGACGATCCGATGTCAGTAGCACTACCTACATTTCTTTTCAATGTTTAATAATCTTGGAACAGTCAACCAAACAAGTAGCACGATGATACAGTAGAAAGGAAACGTAACAGCGTGACACAGTATATCGAAAGTGAAGCATGGCACAATATAGTAAAATGTGAAACAACCTGACATAGTGTAGTGAAGTTTGAAACAATCTGACCTTGTATAGTGAAATTTGAAACAACTTGACAGTATTGGGAAAGTGAAACAAGGTGACACAACATAGTGAAAGTGAAACAACATATCATTTGACATTTGAATTGTATTTTTCTGTAATAATATCGGTTCTTGTTTATATATATATATATACGACAAAGCAGTAAAACTACTTCTCTCAAAACTCCAAAATGTTCTATTGTTGTCGACTACAGAAATGTACTGAACACAAAAACTTCCTCTCGTCTGATCTCGGATTAAAAGTTTCGTATCCTCCATTAGGTCTAAGAAACTAACTAGTAATCTCGCTTGTCGTTGATGAAGTCTTTTCAGTAAAACGATCACTTTGTCCTATGGCTAGAATATGATATCGACAATTCTTTTTGTGTGGACAATGACAGAAAACTCCCATAAACAAAAGATTATTTTAGTTTAAGTATTTTTTTTTAAATATGATATGATGTATTGAAACCGAATAATACCAGGAAGTGAACAGAAGTTTGACTTTCGAAATGTCTGCGAAAATTAATTCAAATGTAATGATACTGATATATATACACTGAATCACAATAGGCCTACACGTATTTAACTAACTTTAAAAAAAAGTTCCTGCCTCTCTTTAAGACACTTGAGCCAGTACTATTTTCTTCATTGCACAATTATTTAAAAGATACACGTAATCCCTCTCTTGAATTAAAAAAAAAAAGCAAAATGATAATAATAAAAGGCCTTATCTAGGGGAAGAACAGCTAATTACTATCATAAATATCATGATAGCAGGGTTTAGCTCCCTTTCTGCTATATAAAGCAAAATAAATTAATTATCACTAATTGATTAACTAATTTATTAATTTTTATGCAATGGTTTTAGATTTTTTTTATTTTTTTTTACAAATCTACATAAACTTAGAGAAGTTCTGTCCTACTAACTACTACATTTACACACAAAAAATCTTTACTTTTTTAAAGAGAAAAAAATCCATTTAGTATGCATATAAAATGGGCATAATTTAAAACAACAATTAAGTAGTTTTTCATATTATCAGCTTGAACAGCAATGCTATACAATATACATAGTAGAAGTAGCTTAAGGATTTTTTTTTTAACGGAAATGTTTTTCTTGAGGATTTGAAAAGAGATTGACCCTTTACAAAACAATTAGATTAATTAGATATTCATTATAAGGCATCAGTTAGGCCAGGCTCACATTCAGCTTCACATTCACTTTCACCTATCCTTTGGTCTGCTGGACCGCTGGGGCACCACACAAGATCTGTCAACCTTCTTTCTCCATTCTTCTCTGTCATTTGTCTTTGATAGAATTTCATTCTGATGTTCTTTCTGAAAATATTGAAACCTGTCTTTTTACCAGCCTGGGTGGACCACTTCGGGGGCCGATTTAGAGTTTGTGTTTCCACACAAACTGTCTTTGTAACCTTGTTTTTTATTGGTTCATTCATTGTTATCGACTAAAAATAATTATCCAAAATGTCAACTTGATCTGAGCATGCGAAGTCGGAGAGAAAAAAACAACGTGTACAACACGAAATAAGGGGGAAAACTCCATATATACAATCACATCTCGAATAAGAAGCCAAACAAAATAATTAATTACCAATACTTAATTAAGAAATAGTTTTTTAATATTGATTCATGTTTTGTTAGGTAAGATAAATAATTGTGTTCAGTTTCATATTGATCCGAGATTGGCTGTAGGAAAAATCGCGTGTACAAAATTGTACACCAGACATATAGAGTGAGTTGAGATAAGCTTTGTAAGAAATAGCTCTAGCACCGCGATAAGAAAGATCTACGTGTTATAATTGTATTGAGCAAACATTAAATCGCCAGTGAAATGGTAGAGGGCATGATTACCGAACCAAGGTTATATTGACATGTGACATACAGTGTTTTTATTTAGAAGGAGGATTTCCCCCACTTTCCAATTGTATTTACTAAACCAAAGTGGAGGTTGGTAAATAAGCTTCATTTTTGGACGACCATAAACAATTCAATAGCAACAATTTAAAAAAAAAATAGATTGCATTTTTTTTTAATCCGAAGGAAAACCCCGTTCTTGATACCCCCCCCCCCTCCTTTTTTCCCCCAGCAGTACGCAGGGTAAAAAAAATAGCTTATGAAAGCTATATGTGAATGCTTGGAATTATCTCCAGCCCCAGCCTCAAACTTCTTTGTTACGTTGAATTTTTTAAAAAAATGTTCCAGTGACTTAAACTCTACTACGTCGTTAGTTTTCCTGGCTGATTCAGGCAACCCATTCCATTCTCTAATGGCATCAGGGAAGAATAGGCACTTATACGAATTTGATCTATTTTGCGTTTGTTCTAGTTTCATTATGTTTCATAAATTCCCCTCCCCCCCCGGCCAATATATGTATATATATGTGTGTGTGTGTGCGCGTGTGTGTAACCTTCATACATTTTGACCCTTCATTTTTTCTGTAGACGTTTGTTGTTGGTTCTTCCTGAAGTTAGTCGAAAATTCTAGACTATCCGCCCTTGCCAGCAAAGGGGTCCGGGGGAGAGCTGTGAGCCCCCCCCCCCTCCAGCGGGTTTCGCCGCCAAGCACTATTTCCGGTATTGAAAACCAACAAAATGCACATTCTGAGGTATCTACCGTGCGTTATTTCAAAAACCTAATATACTATTCTTACTTATTTAGATCGTCCCGCGCCGTTCGGCGCCTTAAGCGGCAAGCTGCTTCCACAAAAATCTGTCCCTGGCAACGGCTGAAGCCTCTGACTACCTCCATGAGAGTGTGGCGCCAAGTTATCACTGTTTGCGCTTTCCTCCTAGCAACTCTTATTATGTGTAATTCACTTTGTCGGAGAACATGTCCCACAAACCTCAAGCGGCACTCTGTCACAGTCTTGCTAAGGGGTCGACTCCCAGTTCGGCATAGGATTTCCTTGACTGAGACCCGATCTCTGTAACTGTCTCTTAAAATCCGACTTAGCCGTCTTTGTTGAGCCATATTTAGGCTTTTTCAATGTCGGCAGATGACTATTCACTGCACTTTAGTAATGGAGCCCAGCCATGGGCTCGTGGGGGGGGGGGGGGGGGGGGGGGGTTGGCAAGGGGGTGCAACTCATGAATCAAAGTTGTACCTGCAACTTTTTTTATTACAAAGAAAATTAAAGAAAAGAAATAGGGCATCACGCCCCCCCCCCCCCAAACCTATGCGATATTAAGTTCACAGTAAATACGTGTTTCATGAAATTAAACAAAAAAAAAAAACGTGAACAAACTATTTACCGTACACTTTGGTCAGTTTATCAGTGCGGCTCATGCATCCCAACGGTTGATCAAAGAAAAAATGCAAACGCTACCAAAACTGTCAATAACTTGACTATGAATTGCTTCTTGTCGCCATGGACAAGCTGGCGATGAAGGCTTATCTGGAAGCTCTGGCAAGGTTTTTTGCTCCAAGACAAAAAAAATACTTTTATCATATTCTAGGTCTTTACTAAATATAATGATAACTATTAATTATATGTAAATGAAAACAAATCGTTACGACTAACGTGCAATAGAATATTAAATATTGAATTGCAAGCGTACATGGTCGGACATTAACTACAGATTAGCTTGTTACAGTTTATTACAACAATAGGTTATCCTTGTTAAATTATTTTAATGGAAGCACTACATGTTAAGCTGCTTCCAAGCAGAAGGTAATTGATTTGAAGGTGTAAAAACCTGGCTAAAATTTGGGTACCCAGAATTCAGAGGGGTGCATGTGAATGGTCAGCCCTCAATGCCTGATAAACCTAGGCTAGTCTACTACAACTGCACTTCAGTTCACCAATGGAAGCACTACTTGTTCAGTTGCTACTAAGATTTTAATTGATCTGATGGTGCAAAAAAGTGGCTAGAATTTGGCTCCTCAGAATCCAGGAGGGTGCAAGTACACCCCTTTGCACCCCCCCCCCGCGGGCGCCCATGAGCCCAGCCACTGGTAGAAATTAGTAACTTCTCTTGGCTACGCTTTTGGAATTAGATGACTGTAGTTTGCTTTAGATTTAATATGAAAAAGGTAAGTTTTATCGTCAAAATCATCTATTGGAGGTATTAAACTAAAAAATCTCTAGTTTTTTATATTTAAATTAGAATTTAAATTTAGAATAATATTGAAGAGAGAGGTTTTCAACTTCAAAACTCTCTGTAGGAGGATTTTAAACTGAAAACCATCTGGAGGGGTTTTAAACTTTTAAAAAGCCATCTGGAGGAGGGCGGTTTAACTCAAAACTCCCCTTGGATTGGCTACGCTTATTTTAGAGTGTGTTATATGCTTTTTTATTATATTGAAGAGGCATATTTTGGCTTCAAACCCCGCTGAAGGGGGGTTTAAATCAAAACTCCTTTAACTACGCTCATAGCATTTTGAGTGTGTAATTTGCTTTTACTGAAGAGGCATTTTTTTGGCTTCCAACCCCACCGAGTGGGGGTTTAAACTCAAAACCCCTTTGGCTATGCTCATATAATTTTGTGTGTGTAATTTGCTTTTTTTATATTGAAGAGTTATTTTTTAGCTGGTTTAGTATTAAAATATCTCCTAAAATAAAGTCAAAGTAAAAAATCAGTCACTAAATTCCGATCCCCCTATTCCTGTGGGGGATTTATTTGGGGGGGGGGGGGGGGGGGGTTTCACCTTGGCTACGCGCATGGGACGCATATTCTAATATTGGCTTAACTAAAGTTAAATAACACTTTAGTTTTAAGTTCCTGCTAAATTTTTTTAAAATTTCGTTTTATAAACCCTAATGTTTTGTATGAATTTGAACAAATTGATGGCTTCGTGCAAAATGGTCGCGATTATTGTTCCTCACCGTCAAAATTATTGGTCCTCACTGTCACAATTATTGGTCCTCACTGTCACTTTTCATTTAATCCCTAGCCCCACCCTCCTCTTAACTAACGACCTGTGCTAGCTGGTTATCTTGAATGCACCTTTCATTTATGTCTTGTGTGTGAAATAAAACTGGTATAGTGTGTGAAATAAAACTGGTTTAGTGTGTGAAATAAAACTAGTTTAGTGTGTGAAATAAAACTAGTTTAGTGTGTGAAATAAAACTAGTTTAGTGTGTGAAATAAAACTAGTTTAGTGTGTGAAAGAGCGACTTGCAGAGATGAAATAAAAATAAGGATTTTTCCTTTTTTTTTCACAATGTTATATTTTTGTGTTTTACACCATTTGTTAATTTCAATGTTCAAACTTGACAATGAAACCTTTAGTTCCAGTGACAGTAAAAGTAGCAAGTAAATTGGGCGAAAAAAAAGTAATTAGTCTAAGAGTACAAGGTCTATTAAAAGTCATAAGTCTCACTACCGTCCAACGAGAACTCAACGAGATTATAATGTGAAGATTCATTTCCACCCAGAAGACACGGCATTTTCTTCTTTTTTTTTTTACGGGTCAAATGAAACTTGTAAAAACAAACAGAGTTGGAGGGAGACGGGGTTTCTAAGCGATGTTTGTATCAACTTGTTTTATCACCGCGCAACATTGGTCGTGGGGTGTTCACTCATCGTCTTGTCATTGGTTGACCTTCATGGCATGTTATGCCATCTTAGACTTCCCCTTTTCCTGACAAAACTATTGACAAACTCAGGCTAAGGTTGTGCCATTCCACAGCCCGTGACAGCCAATTTATCAAATGTATTTACATGTCCTAGAGGAAAGAAGCACTTACACAAGAAATACATGGGGATCTCTTTTCATTTTAAGTTTCTCCATTATATTAGGAGACTTTCTGAGACATTTTTGTCCAATTACTGTAAGGGCTTGCAATATAGTCAAATTTCGATTTTCTTCCATTTATTAATCGTCTGTGTCACGCTTCAATCACATTACTGTTGTATACTATCGTCAATATTAATTAGTATTGATTTTTTTTCAAGTGAATAAGAACATAAAATGTCTGTTCTTCTTGGTCCTAGATAAACATACCAATAGGTTTTAATATTGAGTTCTTTAGCGTCTTCTATGTACCTCCATTACGTTAGTGGAGAGTGGAGATGTGAGTTCTGACAGTTGTGTCAAGATTGTATTGTAAAGAGAAGTTCTTGTATGTTTCGTTTAAGATTTAATTTATAAAATTTAAAAAAAACATTAAGAAAGACTTTCAGATAATTAAAAGAAAAATAAAGTGTATAAAATAAATCAAGTGTGAATTCACAGACCTAACGTTATAATATCTAGACTGTAAAAAAGGGAAAAAAATTCTTATCGGGATAGATCGACTCCCAGACCTATGTATGGAGAGAGAGATTGTTATGTATTCATCGCCGAACTATATATTCACGCAAATTCACGAAATAAAGCCATTTTCTGTTATTTTCCATTAAGATAACAGGCTATGCATCGAGATCGAAATAATTCACGTCTTTTAATTTTAGTTATCTTATGTACATTTAAATAGATTGATTACCTGGATCTTTTAAAATTATGTATCTAAAAATTGCAAAATAATAATTAATAATGTTCAACTACTAGATCTAGATCTATGTGTTACATATATTAGGGTTGAAAAAAACAACTTTACTTCTTATAACTACTTTACAAAACAACACCTTGTTTCAACTTTTAAGTAAAATTTCATATTTTTTTTATGTTAAAAGATCTCCATGTCCAGTTTAGATATAATATATATATAAATATATAGGTCTGTGTGCATCTTTTACTATTTCAAGCGTTCAAAATGGAACTATGTGCTCGACTTTTTTATTAGTTGTATACAATGAATTAAATATATCCATGTATTCATGTATGATTTGTTACTGTTTAGTTTTGGCGAAAATAGTGGAATATCTGAATTATCAAATCAATAGTTTCGTGTACGTCAAATATACATACATACATTATACAAACATATTTCTTTTTTCCTAGTACGCCGTAATGAAATCGTGATCGAGTGATCTATATTGTTAGTTGTATTCATTAGTCTCTTTCCTGTCGTGAGTTCGAGTCCTACTGCTGCGTTAACATTTTTAATCACTTTTAAAAAACATACGACATCCACCAGATCCAACAGCAGGTGGGAAGTTGAATAAAAGTGTACAAGTCGGAATATTGGATTGGATTGATACCGAGCGAGCTTTTGAAAATATAAATACCTGCTCATTACATTCCATTGTTCAATACTCATACACTTTTGACAGTTCTTCACCACCTTGTAGATCAATAGAAATAGGACAAAAATATTGATTTTAATTAAATAGTTTAGTTCCTCTTAGTTGAGACAAATCTAAACACATGAAGACTTCGTTTTAGTACTAAATTACGTAATCGGAGGACAATATCTAGTCAGTGCTTTTTTTGTGACGGTATGTACCGGCACGGCGTACAGGTGCCCTTTTTTATGTGGGGAAAAATTATTAACTTTTCTTGCATTTTAAATTTTATTATTAATTTAAAAGGAGTTAAAAGTTAGGCAATCATCACTGAGTATTAGCAATTTAATTATAGTGTTTTACAAAAAAAGCACTGTCTATAGTATACACAAAAAAAAAAGTTCTAATTATTTGGTTTCCGACTGAATACTTGAACTGATAGCTCGACAGAGCTACAAAATAGTTTTAAAATCTCATTTCTGTCCACCGCAGCTCACTCTAAATTCGAAATAAGTCTTGGAACCTGTTAGTGATAACAGACTACAACTTGTATTCCCGGCGTTACTAATTTGTTAAAAACAAAAAAAAAAAAATACATCGCGGTCGTCACAAACACGCATACTCAGACACACATAAAATCTCTGCTTTATTTCTTGAGAAGGTCTAGTTGACTTGAGACAGTTAGCCCTATTCCCATTTATTTCCTCACCATTTGAGACAGTAGTCGAAATAATTCGAATCTTAGACCAGCATCTCGGAAATCGAATTTAATCTTAAAGCTTGGTTGGTCCTTATCTGGGATTCTGTTACTCACGAGGAGGATGAGAAACAGAAATCAATTGTACGGAGTGCTTGAAGCGTTGGAAATGACTATTCTGTTCTTTGTATATGAACGATTTAAGCCTATAATTTTGGTTCTAAGTATAGTGTCTATGAAGTTACACAATAAACGAACATTTAGGAATACAAAACCACATTATTACAACCATCGAGTTCTTGTGCTGGCGAGACGTTGTTTGATCAAATCCCAAATGAAGTTTGGATAAATCTTAGATAACTTGAAGAGTTCTGGATTTGTTGTCGGTGGGACAGTTTATGTGGCAGCCAAGAGGATGTCATGTCTGGTCGACACTTAAAATGGGGCTAGAGATAAAACATTAGCCAGTTTTGTATGTCAGACTCAAGATGGGAAATGGAGACTTCGCTGGGTCCGATGTTCTCATTATCAGGGTCGTTTGGAGGGTTAATGAAGAACGGACAGCGGACAAGATCCAGAGGTCTCTCCTGGATTCACTTTTTTTTTTTACTCTTTTTGATGAAGGAAGTGATAAAAGGGGTTAGTTAATATATGTCATCTGCCAATGATCCAGTCTAGTCTTTATATCAAGCTTCCATCTAGACTGTGGGTGATTAGATTACTTGATATAAATCCTGGGAAGTAAATGAGGATCCAGTGTGAAGCACTAAGAGTTAACTTTCTTAATCTTACACGATTAGATTTTTTTAATCATTCGAGTCTAATAAGATCATGACTTTGAAATCACTGTTTTAAAGATAGAAGGAAGAGAACGTAAAAGATAGAGGGAGAGAGAGAGAAATAGAGAGAGATGGAAAGAGTATATACAAGAGAAAGAGAAAAGAGAGAAAGAGAAATCCTATTTTCTGGAATCAGACTTATGCTAACAAAGTATTGGGATCTGAACCTTGCACTTTCCTGTTTCATTAGCAATCACATCTTTTATGTAATAGGTTGACTTTTTTCCCCATGTAATAACATTAGTATTTTCTCTAGTTCACCATGGTATTCTGTACTTAAGATAACCCAATTACCCTAAGTACATTTCTGTCCAGCCATATTGACCAACTAGGTGTCAGTAGTGACGGTCTAAAACCGTCCACAAAGAGACAACCAAAGTAAACAGACTAAGTCGATATTACAAACCATTCATTTGGTGCAGAGTTTATTCTTTACTGAGACCCTTTCTTTTAGTTTAGTCTAAAATCAACTATAGTTTGAATGAAAGTATCAGACTCTTCTGTATTAAACAAATCAATATTTATTGTATATTTATTCTTGTATTCTAAGGGTAGAGCACTTATATCTATGTTCCCAATATTCTGTCTTTTCTTTTTACAGAAGCGTTGATTACATGGCATATATGTGTTAAAATATCACTAGCTCGGATAACAAGAAAAGACTCCGCCACGAATAAAAAAAAGTTTGATAATTTAAAGCAAAAGTAGTATTTAGCTTTCCAGGCTTCAGAAAACTTTTGCCTATCAAATGGAAGGGGGCGGACTTTTAGTTCTGTGACTATTTTTCTCTATAACTTTACTCCGTTTTAAAAACTTTCATTCTAAAATGTATGTCAGTGCTTTAGCTTTAATTGAAACTCGTGACTAGACATTGACCTCGACCAGCTTAGAAATACTTAGAAATGCACAGATAGAAAGCTAGATAGATAGAAAGCTATAAAGGTAGATGATTGATTGATTGATTGATTTGTTGGTAGATTGCAGAAATTGTGTATTTTATTATCCACAGAATGAGACCAAGGCGATATTCTCGGAGTCGCAGGTCAGTTTTAAACTAGATTTTTAAAGTAACATATAACACATGTAGTATTATTGCAGGGATAAAACCATAAAAAAAAATTTATTGACTTAATTAAGGTAATGGCTTATTTAACAAATGCTCATTTCAGCTGAATTAATAACTATATCTTTAAGGTGCTTAGTGAATAAAATCTCAAGAAATTAGCTGTTTTTTTTTTTTTTTTTTGTATTTTTAAGTGGAATTAAATAAAACTTTTTTATTTACCATAGATACATTACATGGTGATTCTCCAGTCAATTGCATCAGTTGGTGACTTTCCACACATCGACAGACACACACATTATTTGATGACTTTCTAACACACCGACACACACATTATTTGATGACTTTCCAACACACCGACACACACATTATGTGGTAACTTTCCAAACGAACCAAAATAAACTTTCTACTAAGTGTAACATGTACCTCCCCCTCACTCCTCACCTATCAATTTTAAATCAGACATCTAGCAATGTCTTGGTCAATACTATCTATGAAACAATAAGTTCGTTCATTCATTAAGAGGTCCATGCGACCAATTCTATTCTCGCCTCATTTCAGATCAATGTGAACCTGTCCACGACAACAGAGTTCTCCATGTTCAGAGCTCCAGTCTTAAGGACTGCTGAGGCCTGCTTCAAGGCCCTTGGTCCGCTCGCCCACATGACCGATGGTAAGTTACATTTGAGTTGGATTGTATGAGAAATAGATCTAGATGTAAATGTGTTGAGCACTGATTTATAACTCCCGTAATACGAGAGGATTGTGTCTTAATTACAGAAACCCATCTTTGGTGGATAACTATTTATAGCTAGCTATTTTAGTGTAACTTATTTACAGTATGTAGGAAGTTTTGATAAGAAATGTAATTGAAAGAATATACCATGATTGGTGTGCACACGTTATAGACCTGTCTAATAAAGTCTAAGCTTCGCTGTTTCGTTTAAAAAAAGTAATGTAACTATTTAGTTGACAACAGTGCAGTCCTTTTAATATGGTGTCCTTGGCATATTTAGTCTTTTCTTTTTTAAATCGCTTCTAATTACCAAACATAGCCTCGATATTTATTATATCGTTGTCTCTCCTTTTTCTTTGTGACTGTATTTTATTGCTTAAATAATTTCAATGACAGCTTTGAAATCGAAAAGTAAACAAGAGAAGGTGACTCTGTTTAAAAAGTATCGAGGAAAGCTCCTATGTAATGAGATCTGACATTTTTATTGGTCAGGTCTGCGCTGGATGTGGCACAGTAAGTAGGTCGCAGCTGGGGCTGCATAGCCACGGAAAATACTGTATTCCTCATTAATGTTCGGACTCGAAGAAAAGCAAATATTATTGAGTTCATCTTTTATGTCTTACATCCCAAAGACTTCTGTATTGAGATTTATGTTGCTTGTAACTTTATTTTACGGAAAGAAAACTTCAATAGACACACGGCGGAAAACGGCTTTGTCTGCACTAGTTGCGGCAAAATATGCAGGTCGCATCTGGATTTACGTAGTCATATGAAACACTGCACTCATCCTAAATCTTTGGAATCGAAGACATTACCATTATTATAATTATTTAGTTTTGTAATAGAAAGTATTGAAGCTGAAAGACGCAATTTGTTTTTTTTAGCAACGATGACATTGGACGCAAGAATAAAAGTTAAGATTTAATTCCAGCCGCTTCAATCTATTCCAATGTCATCAAAACATGTCCCTTGTTTAAAGACATTTTTCTAGTGTTGATTAACAAAGACTTAAAAATCTGAAAGAAATCATCTTACAGCTCATTTGTAATTTAAAACAGTTTGAATTCAATTACAAAGCAACAAACAAAAGTGTTGGTTTAAAATGTGTTTGTGCCACTTTTGGTGACACACATTTCAATTCAACGAATGCCATTTTGTTTTGATCACCCAAACTGTGAAATGTGAAGTGTGTTTAGACAAGAGTGTGTATTTATAGATCAGGTCATTTAACATTTCAAAATCAAAGCAGTACTCTTTCAGAGACAATGTGTGTTAGGGAAGGGGTGAAATGGGTTGGAAGAGATAATCTGAAAAGCAAATAAAACATTAAATCTTAAAAAGGTTTAAAATATTTTTGTTTTCATTCCATAAGTTTTCAATTTTAAAAAAAGGACGTAAAATTAATGTGTTTACTTTTAAAAGTTTTGTCTTAGCCGGGTCAAGGTCTGGTAATAAGTTTTGAAATTGACTTCGCGGAACATAGTTCTTTAAAACAAGCTTAGGATGTCTTATTTCTTTCTATCTATCTATCTATCTATCTATCTATCTATCTATCTATCTATCTATCTATCTATCTATCTATCTATCTATCTATCTGTCTGTCTGTCTGTCTGTCTGTCTGTCTGTCTGTCTGTCTGTCTGTCTGTCTGTCTGTCTGTCTGTCTGTCTGTCTGTCTGTCTGTCTGTCTGTCTTTCAGTCTGTCTGTCTGTCTGTCTGTCTATCTATCAAATTTTTATAATTATGAATGTATTTGTGGGGACAAACAAAGAAGGGCAAATGTTAATGAGTTTTGTCTAACAGTGTTATTTTGTGTGTGTGTGTGTCTGTCTATCTGTCTGTCCATGCGTGAGAGCTCAAGAAGGTGTTGATGGTCTAAGAGAGGCCCACACATTCAATAGCTCCATGTTAGTCTCCGTATAAGTCTAAAAAGCTCTACAGAAACCTAAATGTCATAAACCTATTTAAAGGTTCTTCACTTAGCTGACACACGGTCAATAGACCTGCTCGGTTGATCTAGAATCTCCCTTTGACTGATTGTCGTTCTTTCTATCTGTTACCCGCCCCACTTCTTTCAATTGTTCTATCTCTTTCTGTCTCAATTTTTTTTCTATTTTCTCTCTCTCGCTCCCGCTCTCTCTCTCTCTCTCTTTCTCTCTCTCTGTTTCGATATCATTACTCTCTATAAATTGCACAGTGACTATTTTTAACCGGACCCTCCAATGGGAGAGCCACAATAAGTTTTTTATTTAGTCAGTAAAAAGTCTGAAAGCTAATTACAAATCCAATATTTTGTAGCTTGTAAAGTTTAGGTGTAACGGAAGCTTTGTCTTCTGAAAGCAAACCGATATGTTAAAAAACTTTATTCACTCTGTCTGTCTGTCAGTCTGGTAAAAGTTTGAACACGTTATTTCCCCCACACCCAATCTTGGATCAAAACTGAAATTTACACAATTATTTCTTGTATCTGACAAAACGAGAATCAATAATTTAAAAAAAACAACAGTTAATTAACTATTGGTAATTAATTATTTTGTTTGGTATCGAACAAGGGGGAAAAAAGAAAGCTTACTTGATAGATGGTGGTATAAGCTGAAATAGTCCCCTTCACGTAACTTTCACACAAATACCACTTCTTCCACCCTCCCTTTCCCAACTGGTCCAGACAAGTGATAGGATCATAGGGTATTGAGAAAGCTAAAAGCATGAAATTGCGCTAAACAAAAACAATTGGTAAAAATATTTCTAATTCAACTGATTTATTATTGTAAATCTGGTTGTTGTTGTTGTTTTTTTTAAAATTAAATTACAAAACTTTTAAAACTATACATAAAAGTAAGGGAAACTATTATGATGGGTTTTAGTACCATTTGTGTATACAGTTTTGTCATTTGTCAAAATATTTATTAAAATATGTAAATATTGGCCTTAAATGTTGCCGTAATTTATCTACATAATAACAAACTGTTACGTTTTATAATCCTTGTTGGTGTTATATGAGATGACTTGTGAAAAATGGGTAGTTAATTTACAATCGTACATTAAAATAGTTTAATAATGAACACATCCCTGCTCCAGTGACAGACACATGCTCTATAAACGGAAGTGAAACAGAGTTGTCTGGCTTTACAACTCTTCCAAAATGTCCTTTTTTTAACCCATTTTTCATCTCCGTCTAGACCTAATCTATATCAAAATGTTTGTGAAGAAAAACGGAAGAGGAAGGAAGAGGAAAGAGTACAGCGAGCACTTTTCATTCAGGATATTTTATTTGTTCCTCTATTTCTCTTGTCGCGCAAATACAACTCTTGCTCACTTCTTTCACTAGGGGCTCCACATTCTCCCTTTCTACGTGTGTGTTTAAAGAGTCTTGTTGTTCTAAAACTTCTAAACACACAACTTTTTTTTGTCTGCCTTTTATTTTGTGTTTCTGCTAAAAGAGAAATCTCGTCAGCGTGTCTATTGTCTCATATCTAGAGGCCTCTACTGTTGTGTGCGAGATCTTTATTTTAATTTTTGTAAAACACAGACTGTCCAAATCTAATCAAAACCTTAATTCCTTTTTATTATAACTGATAATCCAGTCCAACTATTTAAGTCTTGATAGACATGTTAAAACACACTGCACATTTCAAATCAAATCAATGACAAGACATTGTGGCACATCACTTTATACAACAATACACACACACAATTGAATATAGTTATCAATGGCGATAAAACTGTAAATAGCTAGCTTTTTGAAATCAAATCAATGACAAGACATTGTGGCACATCACGTTATACAACAATACACACACACAATTGAATATAGTTATCAATGGCGATAAAACTGTAAATAGCTAGCTTTTTGGTGTATCCGGTGTACAGAGTACAGGAGGTGTTGATAAGCTACTAACTAGAAAAGATACATTTCCTAAGCTCTTCTGTTTGTTGTCATTTTTTTAAATTAGTTAGCAACATTCAAGTTTAATTAAGCGCCCTTGACCTTGTTTACTTTGTCATTAAATTCCCCCAAATCACACGTGGATCAGTCGGTCACTATGACCTTTACGTCTCAAAAAATTAAATCATTCAAACCTATATGAAGCAAGAGGAATAGTGGGCACTGACTCTGTCGGTATCACATGACTTTAATTTAATTAGCTTTATAATTTTTAAAGAGCCAAATAAAAAGTCTTTTACTTCTGAATGTCTATCAAAAATATTACAAAACTTTCTGAACATTAATAAACTCGCGTGAACACAATTGTCAAAGTTCGCGTAAAACTGACCCTTGAAAACACATACACAGGTCTACACAACATAATAGCAGATCATGAGTTAAGCACGTACATAAGCACTGACCCATATACACACGTCAACGCAAACACGCAGAACCAAAAGGCAGTGTTTGAACCATCCTGTGTAATTGTTTCCTCGTGGGGGTAATAGAAGACATCCGAATGCCCAGATCTAAATATAACTAGCCACGTTTGAATTGATTTCCTAGACTAAAGCTTGTATTGTTAATGATGGTACACGCTCATGCTAGAGCAGAATGTTGCGAGCGTGTCAGCATGACTGAAACAATAAGACACTACTAGATATAATATGACGCACAAACAGCCAAAAAGGATCGTTATCTCTATTAGTTAAAATATTTTTACCCTTCAGTTACATTAGTTTTTAATTTCTGTCACTGCACAATCATGGCTACTTCATCTCAGCATCTCTCTCTTTGCCATCTCCGATAGCGTCCATAGATTTACTGTTTTATAAAAAAAAATGTTTTATATGAAGCATCAGCATTGCATGGCTAGCAAAAATAGTAAAAAGTCTTTACTATTGAAAGACCGTTAATTTTTCAATTCATTTACTTTTTATAGGCATCAAATCAGCACTATATATATAACATGGGCGTAGCCAGGGGGGGGGGGTTGGGGTTCAACCGCAGGGGGGGATCGGAATTTAGTGACTGATTTTTAGCGGCCCCCGTAAGGGGGAAAAGCCGCTATTAGCTTTGTGCAAAATGTCCGTCTGTCACACTCAAATCTCGAAAACTAGAAGAGATATGAAAAATATTATCTCATCATTAAATGCGGCTTGAAAAGTTTAGGTGCAACGGCTACTTTTGGTTTTCTAAAAGCAAACCGTTTAATTTATAAAATTAATTATGGAAGTGATTTTTTCATAAAATTACACCACTTCTAAAACAATAACGTAAATGTAAGCGAGGCAATGTTACAATATGCTAACAAAGATGGATCATTCTGTATCTTCAGTATCATTAAGTCAGATATATTTATAAAATGTACAGGAAATGTTTACAACAAATATAAATAATAGTTAAATATGTTTTTTCTGGTCAACTAACTGCTAAAATTAAAAGAAAACGTTTCTCTATGTTTATAAAGGCTAATAATGCCCTTTGTATTTTAATATCATACGCATTTTTAAAAATGTTTTTATTATGCATCGACTTTCGTGCAGTAGCGTAACGTCGCAACAGGTGCAGGTGCCAAACCAATTCCTTAAACTTTTTATAAAAAATCAGATTTTATTTATTTTTTGTTTAGTGTCCCCATCCGAATAAAAGATTATTTTTGTGCGTTTTCTCTGTTGGTCGGTCTGTCCGTCACGATTAGATTAACAAATAATACTAGAGGCTATTGTAAATCTGATTTAACCTTTAATTTTTCATTCAGAAATATTGCAATAGCTTTAAGTATTTATAATAGATTGTTCCGGATGTTTTGTGAAAAACAAATCAATGCCAATGAATATTTGTTTGCTCTTCTAACTTATATTAGATTTTATTTCCATGCTTAAACGTTGCAAGAAAAACATTATCTTTAATATATTGTTCCGGTTTTGTATGTAAATAGCATATAAATGCTAAATAAAAATATCTATACTGATTTATATTTCATTAACTATAAAGTTGTTCCGGATATTGTTTTATAAATATAAATTATGTCAAATGGTTGTTTGAAATCGAATAATTGACTAATATTACACTTATATTCTTTGACGCTACGTCACTATAGTTTATTTATCAATTGTTCCGAATTTTTAACTTAAAACAAATTTATGTCAAATAATTTTATTTTTTTCAAAAATATCCACAATAGGTTATTCAGGATTTTAAAATAAGTAAGTAATTAACTAGCAACGATTATAGAAAATCAATTTTTAGACTTATTTTACAGTTAATTTTCTTGCCGAAACATAATAAAAGTTGTTTAATCGGTAAAGAATGTTCCGGATTTTGTTTCGAAAAAGAAATCGACCTACATTACTTTAATTTTCTTACAAATCTTCGCCAAAAATGATCCGAATTTTATATGAAAAATCTAATAACGCTAATAAATGTTTGAAATCCCTCTTCTAAAAAATAAAACAAATAATTTTCTCATTACGACAATTGGTTGTTCCGGATTTTTTATGAAAAATAGTTTAACTCTATTTATGTAAAATCGCACTTCTCTCTTACACTACATTTAACTTTCTAGCTAAAACGTTAGAAAATCTAATTATCGTTAATATTATGCTCTGATTTTTAAGGAAAACAACTTCCTAACACCAAAGTATGGTTTGAAAAAATCTCCATAAGGCTAATTTACATCTAATTTTCATAACAGACCATCCCACAAATTTAATTAAAGGCATTTGATTAATCTGATATCCTTTTTTTTTCTCACTATAAATATATAAACATCCGGAACAATCTATTATAGAAACTTAAAACTAATGCGATGTTTCGGAAGGGAAATTAAATTTTAATCAGATTTTCAATAGCTTTTAGTTGTTTTTTTTTCCTCGCTATTAACATAACAGACAGACAGATAAAACAAAAAAAAAAGCGTCATTAATCCTTTTATATATATATATATAAAGTCTAACTAGCCCATCAAATGAAATGCTAAAAGAACAAACTCGGTGCACCAATGTCTATGATCCCTCGAGAAGCTGCTAGTATAGATGACATTTTTTAGTCTAACTAGGCCGGGTGACGTAGTGGATTTTTTTCTTTGACGTCATATGGAATAAATTCTTTAAATGCTAAAACAACTCGGTATAGTAATATTTATTAAACATCGTAATGTGACTCGCATTTTAAAAGACAATAGCTAGATTCAGATCTAATCTAGATTTTTTACACTAGATCTAGATTTTTTTTACACTAGAGCTAGATTTTTTTTACACTAGAGCTAGATTTTTTACACTAGATCTAGATTGTTTTTTACACGAGCTAGATTTTTAAAACTAGATTTAGATTTAAGTTCTAATAAAAATCATTATATAATCTAGATCTAGAATTTCTTCGTCTAGTTTAGAATGTTTGTTGTTTTACATGTTTTGGATGTTCCTTCAGAGTCCAAACCTCCCGTAGGACGACGGCGGATGGGAGCGGGCAGGGTTTAAACCTGGGACCATTGATGAATAAAAACGACAGTCCAGCACGCAAATCGCACTACGTGACAGCCATGATTTAGAGTAGATCAAAATCTATAGTTTTATTTTCTAGGCTTCAAGTGTAGATTTTTATTTCTAAAGTCTAGATTGTCAATATGTCAATATTGAATTTTTATAAAATACTAAAACTAATCTACTATTTTAATATTTCATATTGCAATTAGTCTATTAATTGATTATCTAGTGGTTTTTTTTATATAAATCTTATCTAAATTACATCTACATTATCCCAAATATATATTTTAGCTCTAGATCTAGTATATATAGATATTGAGAGTGCTAAATTAATAGATTAATTTAGGTAGATCTACATCGTCATTCTAGTTCCATTTAAAAGAAAATGCTCAATACCATAAGATTATCTGAAATCGCTCTTCTGACATATTGTACATATCCGGTAGTTGTCATTCCGTAATGTGTAGGTATATTTTCAATAGTAGGCTATTATTTTGTAACCAGTTTGTCATTAGATCAAGAGCAATGCCTGGTCGTGCGGTTAGCGCGCAGGACTGATTATCTCTACGGTCTCGGTTTCATACCCTGCTCGATGCCATCCTCAGTCGAATATGCTGATCCGACAGGGATCCGTCTCCCACGGGGGCCGCTTCTTGTTTGCTTTCATTTTGTTTATTTAAGTTGAGATTTTAATACTAAACCATCACTTGTCCTAGCACAACCAAGGGGGTTTCGAGTTTAAAACCCCCTACCAGGAGGGTTCGAGTTTTAAAAAAAAAAACCTACCGGGGGGGGGGGGGGGTTCGAGTTTAAAACCAACTACAAGGTGGGTTCAAGTTTTAAAACCCCTACCAGAGGGGTTCGAGTTTAAAAACCCCTACCAGATGGGTTTGAGTTTAAAACCCCCTACCTGGGTTTTTTGCAGTTAAATCCCCACCTTCTATCAAACAAAAAGAAAATGCAAACGACAATTCCCAAATTCCAAGAGCACAGTTAAGGAAGATTTTGATTTTAAAACCGTCTCCAAAATTTACGATAAACCCCCTCTTCAATATAAAAAAAAACAAATTACACACTCAAAATTCTATGAGCGTAGCCAAAGGGGTTTTGAGTTTACCCCCCCCCCCCCCCCAATCTTCAGTAGGGTTTGAAGCTAAAAAAAATACCTCTTCAATATAAAAAATGTAATGAGCCTAGCTAAATGGGTTTTGACTGAGTTTTGAGTTTAAACCCCACTTCAACGAGGTTTGAAGGTAAAAAATGCTTCTTTAATAATAAAAACAAAGCAAATTATACACTCAAAATGTATACACGAGTGTAGTCAAAGGGGTTTTGAGTACCTCTTCAATATAAAAAAAAAAAAATTACTCACTCTAAAATCTATGAGCGTAGCCAAAGGGGTTTTGAGTTTAAACCCCCAGCCAGCGGGTTTTGAAGCTAAAACATTCATCTTCAGTGTAAGAAAAAAGCAAATTACGCACTCAAAATCCTATGAGCGTGGCCAAAAGGGGTTTTGAGTTTAACCCCCCCCCCCCTTCAGGAGGGTTTGATACTAAAAATACCTCTTCAATATAAAAAAACAGCAAATTACACACTAAAATTATTTGAGCGTAGACAATCCAATTGGGGGTTTTGAGTTTAAACCCCTCTCCTACAGATGGCTTTTTTTTTAAGTTTTAAACCCCTCCAGATTGTTTTGAGTTTAAGATCCCCCTACAGAGCATTTTGAGGTGGAAAACCCCCAACAGATGATTTTGACAATAAAATTTCTTTTTTCGATATAAAATCTAAAGCAAACTACAGTCACTTAATTCCAAGAGCGTATTCAAGAGAGGTTACACATTTTTACCAGTGGCGAGGCTCCATTAATAAAGTGCAGTGAATAGTCATCTGCCGAAATTGAAAAACACTAAATGTGGCTCAACAAAGATGGCTAAGACAGATTTTAGGAGTCAGTTATAGAGATCGGGTCTAAATCAAGGAAATTCTATGCCGAACTGGGAGTCGACCCCTTAGTAAGATTGTGAGAGAGCGTCGCATGAGGTTTGCGGGACATGTTCTCTGACAAATCGAATTACGCATTAGAGGAGTTGCGATGATATCCTAGTACAACTTGACGCCACACATTCATGGAGGTCCTCATGGCAGGTGGGAAGAGGTTTCAGACATTACCAGTGACACATTTTTATGGAAACAGCTTGACGGCAAATGCGCCGAACGGCACGGGAGGGTCTAAGTCTGTAAGAATAGCACATTAGGTTTTTGAAATAAAACTTTTTAATAGCATGAAAATGCAATGTAGATACCTCAGAATATGCATATTGTTGGCTTTCAATACCAGAAATAGTGGTTGGCGGCGGGGCTTCGGTTATATTGGATTAAATCTGTGGAAAAGAAGAGCCACAGGAAGAAATGTTGAGAGCCACTGTAGAAAGAAAGATGCCGAGGGGCAACAAGGCGATGACATGACTCCAAGTGTCAGCAGGAAATATTTAGACGAACGTCAATGGGAAGGGACTTAACTTTGTTCTGTCTTTACTTTGTTGGAGAGAGACTTCAGAAAATCCAGTTTCTTGGAGTGTGTGAATAACACTTGTCATTATTTCCTTTCAGACGCAGGGTTACTTTTTGCCGTCTCTGACAATGTCTAGAGAAGTACTATTTTTAAAACTATACTATTTACAAAGCTTATATCAACTCAGTCTGTCTGTCTGGTAAAAATTTGTACATGTTATTTCTCTCACACCCTGTGTCGGATCAAGCTGAAATTTTGCACAATTATTTCTTTTACCTGACAAAACAAGAATCAATTTTTTTGATATCAAACAATTGATTTGTATTTGACTTGATGTGGTGGTATAAGTTGAATTAGTCCACTTTATACTTTGCAGAGAGAAATAGGTCGCCCATTTAAAATTTGAACTAACAATAGATAATTATAAGACCTTCTGTTTTTCATAAGCACTTCCCTGGCACAGTGGTTAGTATGTTGACTTGAGGAGGCTTGTGCATTCGAGTTCGAATTCAGGTCATTCAGCTTTTTTAAAAATAAATGCATTTAAAAAGCGATCACGGTAACATTCACCAATATATCCCCTTCTTTCTCCCACCTCCTTTTTCCAGCTGGTCCAGACAAGTGATAGGATCATAGCGCACTGATAAAGCTTAAAGCATGTAATTGCGCTTAACAAAAACAATTGATAAAAATATTTCTAATTGCACAGATTTATTATTGTGAGTCTAGACACTAGATATATTACAAATTTAGTTAAACTTATTGAAACTAATTGATACAAATACACTAAACATAACCTTTTTTTAAAGTATTTTTTTCCTTGTTTTAAAATATATTTTCTTAATTAAAAATTAAAACATGGCTATAAACATCTCAATGCTATCAACATCTCAAGGTTATTAACATTGCAAGGCAATTAACATAATAGGGTTCTCAAAACCCTTTGGCCATTGCTATTGCAAGACTATTAATTAAGCAAGACATTAACTTTGTTTAGGCATCTACATTGTATGGTTATCTGCATTGCTAGGCTGTTAACACAGGAAAGCCAATTCTAATGCAAAGCCATCGACCTCAAAGCCGAACGTTTTGGCGCGGCCATTTTGGCGCGATGGTAATTTATTTTATGTCCTTAAGAAAAATGATACATATTTATGTTTTGTTTGTGTTTGCGTATAAACGTATTTTCTATGTAAAGAGTGTCTTTTTGTACCTTAGATTTGGGACTTAAGTTTGTTGGGTATTTATTGGTATATCACAAACATTATGTTTTAAAATGGCACGAGCTCATTCCACACGACCAATATGCATTCAAGTTATAGTCAAAATTATTAAAACTTATTTTTCGGCGAGGAGGCGAGACTGTGAGAATGTATACTATATAATTCTATATATATATACATATAGTATAATGTAATATCAACGTTTTTATATAAATGGCCATCAACGTTGCAGTGATATTATCATTACTAATTGCAATTACTTATTGCAAGATAATCAACACTGCTTGGTAATTACTATTGCAAGACCATTAATATGCAAGCCATCAACTTTACGAAGCCATCCATTTTAAATGGTAATCTATACTGCAGGGCTATTATCAATGTGATATATTGACTGTTGATATGCAGAAGTGAGATATTGCATGACATTTTTCTGTGATGTAACTGTAGTTTTAATTGTTGTTTCAGATCATGTTGTGACGAAATTGCCAAATTAAAACGCTCAACATTTCATTTAGTCTATTTAAAAAAAAAAAAAACAGCAAAAACTCATTTCGAAATTAATTATGTTTTGAAAAGAAAAAAACATGAGCACGTAATCCGAAGTTTCATTTTTTGTTTTGTTTTCTGTTAGAATCGTTCAAATTATCTCCTTCTTTTTATGTTAGCCCGAAACTAACGAGTTGCTAAATTCTTTATGGCTCAATTTCAAGCATTTTTGCATCAATTTTTTTGGCTGCAGTCATCAGGGTGCGTGTTAGTTTGGACATTGCACGCGTTGTGGAATATTTTATAGTTTATACAACAACAAATGTAGCCACTTCTTTCATTTCTTGTTGAATGTTAATTACAATTAACTTTGTCGTTTACATCATTCTCACAACTTGTTACTCTATAGATCTATGTCCTCCCTTTTTAACTACTCGGTTAGGTGTAAGCACATAGGTGCCTGCATTTCCTTTTCTATATTATGTTGAAATGCAGAATTATAGAACAAATTAACTAAAGAATAATACAAATTATTATTATTATTATTATTATTATTATGTTAAAAACGAACTAATGTTTATTCTGTGGCACTGCCAGGGTCGAGCTTTGTTGGAGAGAAACAAAGTTCATTTTAGTGCCTTTTAGAGTGTTCATTGACAGGCCTGTAGCTATAGACCTTGCATGACATTGCATTATTATTATTATTATAATTATTACATTTGACATACAGTCTCACAACAATCTCACTCAAACTTTCCACGTGAAGATTACATCAGAAAGAAGATTTCATCATTTTGACAGTTGAAATGTTTTCAATATTTGATGGCTTATTAAAACTACCTGGTTTGTCTGCTTCGTGTGGCAAAATATGTAGGTCACATCCAGGATCTATACTGCGTGGTCACGCGACATAATGCATCCCTCCTTAATGTTAAGAATCGAAAACCAGCCTTATATATTATATATAATGTTATGAAAATTATATGCTGTATCGGTTGTCGTTCTTATGTGCTTATAACTCGTCCGTAAGAATGTGTTCACGAAATGTGTGTTGTGTAGTCATTCAGTGTATTAAAGCCATACTAAGTGGACATGGTTTTCGACACTGTTATCATCATTATGTTCATAACAATTTAATACAAAGAATCAAAACTGTAAAGTTGTAAGAATTTCGAAATGGATAGGATATTTCGACCAGAGAAGTTTGACATCGAGCCCACAGCACCTCAAGCAGCAGAGCATTGGCAGCACTGGTATGAAACTTTTAAAAATTTGTATTAGTAGCATCAGTAGATAATCTTGATACTAAGAAACTACTGATAAACTTTATCTCTCCTGCTGTATATCAAATGATACTTGATAAAGAGACATTTGATGAAGCAATCCAGACTCTAAACAGCATCTACATTCAACCAAAGAATGAGGTGTTTGCTAGGCTTCTTTGCAAGTAGGTTAGCTACTTGCAAACAAGAGCAAGGTCAAACGATAGACGCCTACATGCAGAAATTAAGAATTCTATCCAAAGATTGCAACTTCAGAGCGGTGACTGCTGAACAACACCGAGAAGAGGCTATTAGAGATTCGTTTATCAATGGACTAGTGTTCAACAGCATTCGAAAACGTCTACGTGAAAAGACTGTTTTGAGTTTAAAGGACGCCTTCGAGGAGGCTCGCTTACTAGAACATGCTTATCAGCAATCATTACAATATGAATCATCATCACAGCCGGTAACTAATTGCGCGGCAACTACTCTCACCAATTCTTTGGCCACACCCTCGCCAAATGTAACAATTCCTCTAAGTGCAAGCAATTCACACACACATGAAATAAATGCATTAGCTAGAAAGTGTTACTTTTGCGGCAGGGTTAAGCATCCCCGCTCTCAATGCCTTGCAAGGGAAGCCACACGTAATCAGTGCTTCACAAAGGGTCATTTTCAAAGAAAATGCAAATCGAACTCTTCAATAGTTTCGGCTATCGCTGCTGTGCAGCCTTTGAGTTTAAACAAATCTACAATACTCATTTGCATCAACAACGTGCAATTGAAAGCCCTAGTAGACACTGGGAGCTGTGAAAGCTATATTTCGACGCACATTGCTAAGAAGCACAAATGGCCGACATGTTCCTCAGGCAACAGAATCTTTATGGCTTCCACCCATCTATATCGATATATCGAGTCACTCAAGGACATATCGACGCTAACATACGACTCAAAACTGAACGCTACGAAGGAGTTAGACTTTTTCTACTACACAATTTGTGCTCCAACGTCATTCTTGGACTTATAAAGTTTGCACCAAAATCTGTTAATTCCTTTCGATGGTCAGAAACCATCGTTGTGCCTGAGTACTCTCCAGCCAGCGAGGGTAGAGGCTCCTAGCCTATTTAGTAATCTGTCACCAAACTGTACCCCAGTGGCTACACGGTCTCGCAGATACTCAATTTCAGATAGAAAGTTTATAGAGAAGGAAATTAAACAAATGATAAAGGATGAGATTATTGAACCGTGTAAGTCTCCCTGGCGTGCACAAGTCATAGTCACAACAAATGACAGACATTAGAAAAGAATATATATATATATATATATATATATATATATATATATATATATACTAGACATATGTTACCCGCGACCCGCGGGTCTTTATTTGAGCATTACTGTCGATATAGTCACAATTAAACGAAATAATAATGTAATAAGTAAAGCGAATGTGTCAATGTAAAAATATTGTGAATGAAGCTATCAAATAAAAATAGCTAATAGGCTTAAATCCATTTTTTCAAATTAAAACATTTGCGTGTAGGCCTACATATATTTGATTAAAATTTGAGATGAATAGACTTAATTTTGTATGTTCATGTGTTAAAGTATAAAGTAGATCTTGAGGTAGACATAGATCTAAATCTACACTAATCTAGAGATACAAATTGGCTTTTATAGAGTTCATTCTGTGTTGCGCATGCGTGACCTTTTTTCATGAATGAATATAGGCCTATCTCAACACGGCTACGCAACTTTAGCGAACAGCGAACGAATGTATTAAAAATGCTTTAGAAAAACAAATTGGAATGTTAAATTGATTACAATATCAAATGAATGGACAATAATTAGTACGTTTATGTGTTAAAGCACAAAACTATCTTTGCGAAAAGAAGTTTTATCATCTTAGAGTTCAATAAGAGTTTTAGACCTAGACCTAGGAATAGACTCAGTAGAGAGATGTGTTAATGTGTAACCAATTGGTAATGTCTAATAAAATAATGTTTGCCAGGAAATCTGTAGTCACAGATATCAGGAACTAATTTATGTAAAAAATGCTTTTGAAACACAAAATTAAAGGTTAATTTTATTATATAATGAAATCAATGGATCTTCTTTTGTATTTTCATGTGTCAAAGTAAAAAACTATGTGCGCAAAGTGTATTTCTTAAAATTAGATCTAGGCCTAAATCCTTTCGATCTTTTCTCATGTCAACATTGTTAACCATGGCCTAGATCCATAAAATACTATAGCTGTAATAGAGTCGGACAACTTTATTTTTTTTTGAGGGTCTTAAGTTTGTTTTAGGGCTACAATACATACACTGCGGTCTAAGTTAGTACCCAAGGAACATTCCTGTCTAGTTTTTTCAAGATTGGTCAAGCGGTTTTGATGTCTATAAGTAACATACATACATACACCTTACATTCTACTTTATAATATAGATGTTTGGTTCAAAATAGTTTAGAGTTTATATGCAGTATGTAATTTTTGCTCAAACGATTTGCACAATTGTATAAACAATAATCGAAACTTAAACTATAAGTTAGATAATAAATACATTTAACTGTATATCGTCTGCTAGACTAGGCTACTCTGACAAGTAGTAATACAAAATTTAGAATAGCATGTAGACACACCGAGGACAGACTTTAGAGCGCGCCACTATCTAGCGTGTGTCGTTGAGTGGATGGCTAAGTCCTAATCGGATCTGTGTCTGGTACGATTCTTGCATTAATAAGCTCTAGGGGCTGGCTGCAGCGTCATTTAAGGGCTTTGTCCAGCACAAGAAGATGACAGGCTCAATTACTTACTCATTGATAGCTGCTATTTATACACGCACTCTCACTTCAATGACAGACGTGATAGCTTCTCTCTGGTCGATCAATATGTGACTCTTAAAATCTCGAGGGGGGGGGGGTATTTTTGTCTTCTGGTGAGCGTGTTGATCATGCACTAGATCTATAGCCAATACCTGCATGCTTGTGAATGTAAAGTAGATTGTACAACTTATAGAAGAATCATTTTGACTGGCACGCACGCGTTGTCCAATCTTGGTTGAAACCATTCACATCTATGACCTTACGTGGTGGAAGAAGTTTCTTAGCCTGAAGACTAGGAAGTGTGGGGCAGTACGCGTTATTGGCAGTTTGTGTGTTTGCGAGCTTTGATGTGTACAACGTCATGGGAAGTGTGAACATAGACATCTCTAAATGAATGAAAGGCAAGAAGCAAATGTTTGACCTCCCTTCTTTATAAGAATCACATGGATAAGTGTTATAGAGTGTGTGTGTGTGTGTTTTTATGGTGATGATGAGAAGAAGTTTATGATTGTATGATGCAAGATAAGCATAAGAATACCAGAATGAAAAGACGTGTTATTGTAGTGAGTTACATTTTGTTCAAAATACCATTTTATAGTATGATTAAAGTCTACTACATTTGTTACATGTCATCTCAAATTGACATTTGTCTCTATTGTCATAAAAGTTCTATTTAGTTTTGTGCACAAAGAAGCTATTCAAGTTATTTCAAGATTTATATTATAACTTAAGATCTAATACGTCTACAGCGGTTTAGTTCTCTGCCAGCAGTTTAGTGCCACAAGTCAACGTCCGTCCACAACAGTAAATATCTTCTTATTTCTTATGGGGTTAAAGAAACTCGTTTTATCTACAAGATGCCAACAGAACAAATGTAGACATAGACTACAATAAACATAAAATATTGACAAAGTTTACTCTAAGTTTTAATACCGTAAACTAGAATCATGAATGACATCCTATACGAAGAACGGTTGTCCTCTTCATTTCGTAATAGATTGTAACCAGAAAAATAAAATAATAGATAAAAAAAAGCTATTTTTGTCTCCAGGCGTCTCAACTAGTTCCTTAGTTCCACTCAAATGTAGTGGCGAACAAATTTTAAAACAATTCCAAACACAAAGAGACATAATATAGCGCTAAACATATAAAGATCATCAAGACTGAAACGTACGAATATTTTTAATGGAAGGATTCCAACGAGAGTGCGACCTAGTTGGTTTTTTGTTTTAGCTGTATGACCATCTGTCAGTGACATCTGTCACTCCTAGTCCCAGTCACTACTTGTGACAGTGATAGTGAGCTACATCTGCGTGCCAGGGAGCACGGCCTGCGCTGATAGAACACACTCAAGTGAGTAACTTGGTCTTATGGAAGTGATTGAATGATTGGACTAGCGAGCCTCTGGATAGAATGTGGTCCAAGCTCTTAGCATTAAACAGAATTGTAAGGAAGAGAGTCGATACGTCCTGATTGGTAAATTGACCAATTCATGAAACTGATAAGATTGTCAGATTTCAGGAGATTTCTTTACTGAACCTGGTAGTAATAAAACACTTTACATATGTCTCATTTATTTTATAGTAGGAATTTTCGGTTACCTAATGTCAAATCAAATCATCAAAAATCAACAACGATGTAAAATTCAGAGATATCGATACACAAGACACTGAGTTGAGATAACTTGATGTTGTACAATGAGTTTAGATAAATTGATGTTTTACAATGAGTTTAGATAAATTGATGTTTTACAATGAGTTTAGATAAATTGATGTTATACAATGAGTTCAGATAACTTGATGTTGCACACTTAGTTGAGATAAATTGATGTTTTACAATGAGTTGAGATAAATTGATGTTGTACAATGAGTTGAGATAAATTGATGTTGCACACTAGTTGAGATAACTTAATGTTGTACAATGAGTTAGATAACTTGATGTTGCACACTGAGTTGAGATAAATTGATGTTGAACAATGAGTTGAGATAAATTGATGTTTTACAATGCAATCAACTCTTTTTAAATTCGATATTTATTGTTCATAAAGCAAATCATTAAATGTGTTAACATTATTTTAACAAATAGAAAGTGTTGGACTCTATGTCCTAGTGCAGAAAACTAAGCTGCTACACAGGCCATGAGTTTTAAGAAAATAGGCAGTAGATCAGAATTGTTCATCAGTATTCGTGAATTTTAAAAACTCCATCTAGCTGTGGTAAGGAAATGACATCTCTTGGTCGGGAATGTCTTGTGCTGTTCACATGATATCCTAGTAATCTTTTGGATGAAGAATTCACTAAACTCACCTTTCCGATCGACTCAATAGAAATCCATATTTATTCATCTTATTTAACGTCCAGACAGATATCCAAAACACGAATATTTCTTTGTAGCTCAGATCAAGGTATGCAATTTTTTTTAAAGTCAATAACAATCTTTCTTTTGCCTTTTAGCGATTTTATCAGAGCATAGATTTGTATAAATAGTTAATGTAAATGTCACGTTATCCGGTTGTTTCTTGACACTAATTATCACTGGACTCCTACTGGTCAGCAATAAATAATGATGCTTATTGCCTGGGTACTCCCTTCTGTTCCTTGTATGGCTCGATCACTCTGACCAGAGAATACAGATGTAAGATATGTAAATATGGTTCGTGAATCTTCTCCTGGCCTTGACGCATGCGCAGAACATCCCCCCCCCCCCAACGTTGAACGAATTGTGAAAAGATGCTTCTAAATGTCGTAGTGGTGGCTTTTGAAAATCATGGACTTTGTTAACCCCCTTGTTCTTCTTATTCTGAAGTCCACAAGCTTGAGATGTTTCTTTAAAGAAGAAGATTTTGTATGTCCTAGTTCAAGCCTTCAGCAGGACATCAAACATTGGTTTCAGTACTCTACACTGCCATGTTAGTCAAAAGAGTATATCATAATCATTAGACATATATTCATTTGTTTCGATTTTAAATGAACTTGAACCTTCAGTGTCGAAAGGACAGATACAGGATTACTTATTAGGTGGGGCTGGTGGTGGGGGTTTAGGACCGTCTAGCTTAGCAGTTACTCATTTTAATTTCAAATGAAATTATTTTTTTTTAAATTTCATGATAAAAAGAGAGATCGATTTTAAAATTCATAATATGTGCGAGTTATACCCGACCCCGCTCCTACAAAATACCTTCAGAAAGTTTCGGCGTGTGTTTGAAGTAATTGTTTTCTAAAACTTGAGTTTGTGCTGAAATATGATACAATGTTGTTTTTTATTGTTTTTTTTTAGAACTATTTGAGATAGATAGATCAGACATCTGAAGTAGGCAGCAGTGGAGGAGGAAAAACAAGAAAAACGAAAAATACTTTTAAAAAAAAAACAGCAAAGCTTATACGAAGTGTAATTGTATCAATTAGTTTAGATCAGTCAAGTAATTAAATTTGTAATAGATCAAGACCAAAGGCAATCTGTGCGCTTTGAAATATTTTTACCGATTATTTTTGTAGCGCTATTTTATGTTTTTAGATTTCTCAATACGGTATGAACCTATCACTTGTCTGTACCGGTTGGGAAAAAAAGGAAGGGGGGAATAAAGAAAGCGACTTCAAAGTAAATATTAACATAATCTCTTTTTAAAAGCATTTCTGTAAAAAAAAATAATGGGGAACGAATTGAAGTCAAACTCGTGGCTGAAGCATCCTCAAGCTGACATACTAACCACTGTGCTAGTGAGATGTATATGAAAATAGAAGATTTTATAGTTGTTTGTTACAGATTAAGCCTACTTTAAAACGGCAAACTATAAAGAGGTCTATAGGTCTAATTAACGAGTATTTCAATTTGATTAGAGTAACACCATTAGTAAAATCACTGAATTTAGAGACACTTCAGGACAGAAGAATAAAAAATAAAGTAGCTATAATACATAAAACACTGAATCATAATTTACAAAAAGAAAACCAAAACCTAATGAAATACTCAGAAAGACACATAATTGGAGGCACATTTCTGATTCCATACGCTACAACAAATTCGTACAAGTGCTCTATCTTCCCAAGTGAAATTAGAGAATGGAATGGGTTGTCTGAATCAGCCAGGAAAACCAACGGCTTAGCAGAGTTTAAATCATTGATTAACATGCATGACTAGATTGACACCTGAAATGCATAGGACGAAATTATCTTCTTTTTTTAAGTAAACGTCTGTAATATATAAGATAAGAAGATAAGATAATTTAGTTTATACCACCACTTCAGTCAAGTACAATTTCTTTCCTTTGTTTGAGATACCAAACAATATAATTGATTACCACTTGTTAATTAACTAATTGGTTGTTTGTTTTTTTTAATGGATTCTTGTTTTGTCAGGTAAAAGAAATTATTGTCGAAATTTCAGCTTGAGGTAGGGTGGAGAAATAACATTTTCAAACTTGTTACCAGACAGAGTGAGTTGATATAAGTTTTGTAAAAAAAAAAATGTGACACACAAGCAGGCAGTGATATCCGACACACTAATGTGTTTGTGATGTGCTTGATGCGTAAATATAATACAAGGTCGTTTTAAGTAAAATCATAAAATTTAGAAAGCCTTCAGGATAGAAGACTTAAAAGTAAAGTAGCAATTATACATAAAACACTAAACCATAATCTTCCAATACAAAAACAAAATTTAATAAAATACTCAGAAAGACACAAAGACGAAGGCACACTACTCATTCCATATGCTAGGACAAATTTGTACAAATGCTCCTTCTTCCCTAGTGCTATTAGAGCATGGAATGGGTTGCCTGAGCTAGCCAGGAAACTAGTGACTTGGCAGAATTTAAGTCATTGGTTAATATGCATGACTGAATGCGTGACGCGTAGGACGTAACCATCTTCTTTTTTGAAGTAACGTCTGTATTATATACGGTAAGATAAGATAAATGTTGACGGGCAGATATTTATTTACATTTTTTATTCTCAAATCCAATGTGTTTCGCTTATTAATTATTAATGTCACATTTTGTTCCAGATGTTATACGTTCATGTATTAGATGAAATATAACTTGACAACGTTTGTAATACACATTGTAATTTTTTAAAAATATAATGTGTAGGAATTGTATCATCTATGTCTACAAAACAAAGGCAGCCATTACAGTAATCCAGCTATAATGATCTCCTGCATGTGACCAGAACGAGGCCAGAATATTTTTCTGAAGCCTTAGCGAGATTTAGCAGGCTTTGGGTTGTCTTTTCTTGGCCGCACAAAACAGATTATAGGTCAAGGTTGCACAATGCAATTTTATGTGTGTGTGTGTTTCAGTTGATTTTTAAAAAATGGAATCCGGACAAAAGTGGTCAAACTGTGATCATCTGCGTCTGTCCAGTTCCACGAGACACCAGACAGACAGTAATTAATTAGTTGACTTCTTGTTGACTTTAAGATATGAGAGGTCAAGGCTATCCCCTTTAAGCTAAACATTTTCAATTGTTTTTGTTTGAAGGAAACAATGAGTCATTAGTCGTCTGTAATTAGAAAAAAAAATAATTTTTCAAGTAATTACACTTTTCCGAGCGAGTAGTCACGTGTCCAAAACCAAGTAATACAATGAAATTTGAACTTGATTTTTACAAAGCTAATATCAACTCTGACTGTCTGGTACAAATCTTGCACACGTTATTTCTCCCTCTTCCCATTCTCAGATCAAGTCGAAGACAATAGATGAAAAAAAAAAAGTAAACAATAATTTAATTAATTAGTGGTAATTTAACTTTTATAGAAAAAAGGATTATAAATATAGCAGTATTGAAAGTCATGATAGTAACTGTGCGGTTCTTTCCCATTAAATGAACTTTTTAAAAAAAAAAAAGTTTTTATATTTTGCTTGTAAAGACGTCTCTTGTCCACCCAACTGTAAATGACATAAGTGGTTGGGGGGGAGGCGGTTGGTGGATTGTGCTAGCCACCTGGCACCCTTGCTAACCATCCAACAACAAAAAACGATTGGCTTCACATCAATAGACCCCAACATTGACACGTACATTAAAGTGAAAGGTAATTGTACATATCTTCCCATTATCTATTCAGCTAGGAATCTTCCATCATTTGGGGTGGGGTTTGAACTCTAGACCATTGGTTTGATTTTCCGAATCGCTTCATTTAGCGCGAACAAACATTACGAGTTCTAATTAAAGTAAGTTGAATCACGTCTAAGGGTATGTAAGCAGGAGGGCATTGAAGACAACGGATCAATACCAGCTTGCATATGGTAATGACAAATTATAGCTTGTCTAGAGAGAGAGAGAGATTTAATGAAGGCTTCTTACAAATGTCCCATTATAGTGAAAGTAATTGCTGGACTCGGGGATTTCTTTTCTTTTTTTTTCTTTTTTACAATCTAAATCTGAAGACACAACTGATCGGTTCTTTGATTTATTCTGTTTGAATACAAGGTTAAAGTTTAGTACAAAGTAGACATTCTATATAAGGTGAACGTTCAATTCAAGGCTATATGTTGTATATCTGTGTGTATGTTTACTACAAGGCTATATGTTGTATTTCTGTGTGTATGTTTGCTACAAAGCTATATATTGTATATATGTTTGCATGCTGACTACAAGGCGGTATGTTCAATACAAATATGTATGTTAAATATATAACTGTATGTTGCGATGACAGCTGTGTATCAAGGATTGGCCTCTTTAGTCCCACAAGAAGTTGCAAAGGGAAAAGATCGTCTTTCGAGACGTAAAATGCCACAGATGTTGAATATACATAAGAATGTTGAATAAAAGACTTTATGTTGAAAAATGGATTTGAGTTGACTCATATATAGTTCGTTTAGTCTTCATCTCGCCTAAAAGGTTCATCCTCTGACTGTCTTAACATCTCCGAATTCTTTCTTTTTACAGACATGCCTAGTAGAAATGCTTTCTACGTAGAGGCTATATCCAAATAGAAAAAGAATTGGTAAAGACCTTTTATAGTGGCCGGATAAAAACAAGCAAACTATTAAAAATACTTTTTTGAAAAAGGTAAAAACTTATCTAAGGGAAAAACTCAAAATTTACACCCGATATGTCTTAGTATCAGTACGTAAGATTTATTTCCCCTTTTTCGATAGCAAATAAAACTAATTAATTATCACTATTTAATTTGGTAATAGTTCATTTTCGATTTATTCAAGTATTGGTAGTAGCAATGAATAATCGTGCAAAGTTTCAACTTGATCCGAGAATGGAAAATGGAACATTTTACATGTTGAAAATATTTACAAGACAGACTGACACACGGAGTTTGTTAAGAAAAAAAAGATATGGATAAGGAAAGATCATTACATGAGAATGAGATCAGAAAGCCTACAAGTAACGGCGCAACTCTCTAGACCTACTAGAGTTTGAAGCAGCTGAAAAATGTATGAAACAAAAAGTAGAAGGAAGATCGTTGAGCACTACGACAGACAAAACAATACTTGGAGGAGACAATTTATACTAAAAGAACAAAATAAACATAATCATCTGTTTTGTTTTCATGTGGCATAGTTGATGGTTGCTGTAGAGGCTTTGCTGTGTCATCTCATCTTCGTCGTAGGGGTGCTGTGACAGTTCGCGTCACCAAATCCCTCCATTTTTCCCAGTCAGCAGCTGTTCTTAGTAGAATATCAGGAGAGAGGCTGGTCCATTCTTTGACATTGTGTCCAGCTTTCGCTGTGTACAAAACATGATACTAGTATTCGACTAGAGCTAAGCTAATGCTTAAATCTTTTAGGACAGAATGAAGCCGCGGATCAATCACCTGGGTATTGGATTTGATTGGTACTTTTGTACAGTTGTTTACTCCGGTTTGGGGCGTGCTATTTACAAGTGTGTTGTTTTTTTTAAAGTATTATAAAAAGTGGCCACGTGAAACAACGTCTGCTAGTGACATTACAGATCTAACACTTGGTAACAGCACCTTTCCATTCCCTCCCTTCAAGCCCAGACTTTCGCTCTTCAGTCTACGTCATGTTTGTAGTGTGGTTCACGGTACATTCGACCCAAACAAGGGTTGACATTAATTGGTCAGTGTCCGGTGAGTTGAACCCTTGCTTCCTATCTATTCATAGCCATGGGGAAGCGCCGGAAATGCCGCAGTCGGGAGAACAAGTCAAAGTACTGGTTGGGGCAGGAGGGGGGAGAGAATTGTCAGCGGGGTGTTGAATGGGGTGTGAGTACCAGAAGCGGCTCATGTGCCATGGCTAGGAGTTGGATAGTTTAATAGCTTATGTCATTACGACCAGGTTGTATCGCGCGAGGAGAGGGGCTAGGGGGGCTGACAGAGAAATAATCAAATGATTAACACTCTAGCTGAATGGCAAAGTGTAAATACAATTATAACCTTATCACTAACACCGGACAGTTGATGAATCATTTCTCTTTGTAGTAATGAAATCATTAAGTGAATGGCCTCTAAACGTGTCCTCAACATGAGTTTATTGCCACCAGAACAATTTATGGCTAACTGCGAAATTTATGGCTAACCCGAGAAACTTTTTTTTTTTGACTACCCGGTGAATTTATAGCTGTCGTGGAAATCATTTTTCTTTTGGCACCAAGATTCAAAGAGAACAGATCTAATTAATGTATTGGTGTTGTTACGTTCGTCTATGTGTTTTAATTCATTAGTTTAAGTGAATTGGTGCATTCCTATCTTCATCAGCATTGCTTCAAAACAAATAAAACTAAAATTTATAGATTTAAAATTCCTTTCAAATTCTTTTTGAATGATAAATATAAAATACTGTTAAATGATATATACAAAAGAAAAATATAGAACTGTGAGATTTATTTGATAAGAAACGAATATTGACATGTGGTTTGAGTAACACCTTTAGTATTTAATTTAGAGATACTCTTAGGACAGAAGACTAAAAAGTAAAGTAGCAATTAAATAAAAACACTGAATCATTCTTTACAAATACAAAAACAAAACCTAATAAAATACTTAGAAAGACACAAAGATAAAGGCACATTTCTTATTTCTAATGCATGGACAAATTCGTAAAAGTGCTCTATATTCCCTAGTGTCGTTAGAGCATAGAATAAGCTGCCTGAATTAGTCTGGAAAGCCAATGACTTTGAGTTTGATACATGACTAGACTGACACATGGATATTTGAAGTCTGTAATTGATAGTATAAGAAATAGACACCGAGTGAAAAGACACTGTACATGTGATTAGCCTTAACTCGAGCTTGTCTTTCGAATGAGACTCTAAGAAAATTGTTTTTCATTTCATTATGATTGTAAAAACAATTTATGGCAGATTTATCGATGGTCCCGGGTTCAAACCCTGCCCGCTCCCATCCCCCGTCGTCCTGCGGGAGGTTTGGACTAGGAAGTAATTATCTTAAACTCTGAAGGAACATTCGAAACATGTAAAACATTTTACAAACAATACATGACCAGTTTACATCGAAGCAATGACAACATATACAGTCTACAAATGAGTCTAAATACTATCTCTACGTTACACAGACAGACATAAGGAAAGACTGAAATGACGCAGAGCGGAAAGCTAAATCATATATTTAAAAAAAAAAGGTAAAGTGAAGCTCTGTGCAAGGGGGAAAAAGGGTCTCGAGTATTTTTCATTCTCAAAAAGATTTGTTAAAAAAAGTATTACCAAATACATTTAGAATAACTTCATTGAAAAGTTATTTTTTTTTTTAAGTAGTATCACTATGTAACTATATCATATTGGAAAGTCAACTTTAGCGACATTAAGGACATTTTCATTTCAGAATGTTGTTTTCAAGGTTCACTTTCAAATATTTTATCATGTAAGCAACAGCAATGTCTAGACGTTTCAGTGTTTCTAAAGTTTATTTTTGAAATCCCTCTGAATGACACTGCAAGATGAAAATAGCCCCAAAGCCAAAGTGTTGCGTCTGTTGATATTATTTTAGGAAGCCTTAGAACAGGGGGAAATAATTATTAGATACAAAGAAAATTTTTACCTTTTTTTTTTTTTTTTTTGAACATAATTTTTAAAATTATTATTATATTCTAAGACTTCATAAATTACAATAGGCATAGGAGAAAAGAAAAAAACGAAGGTTATACGAATGCATTTCTCGATTTTATTTGAGGACCATCTTCTAACTTTTGTATGAGTTAGGCAGAAATGATCCAAGTGACACCATTCGAAAGTATTAATAGAACTAAGCAATTAGGTACGGGTTGAATAGTACGAAAGACTCACCTTAATATAAAGTCTAGTCTATGAATGCAGCCCACGTTAGTCTTTAAAAATAATCAATCTCTAAATTTAATTTGTTTTTGGGGGGAGGGGGAATCTATTTCGCTATCACGCAAATCGAATCAGACGATAATTCCTTCTCCATGTCCGACTCACGAACTGCGTTAAAAAGTTGTTCGCTAAAACCGAAGAAAGAAAATATTTGTTTTCATGTCCAGTAATAGAAAGGGGGAAGGTCAATAGCGTTATCGCTCTCTTGCCAGTTGACCAGTTTTAGATTGACCGCTGAGATCAAATATTGGCCTTGTGAGTGGACACATCGCTGGATGTAGAGGTGAAGATTGGCTGACTTAGTGTAAAGGGATCTAATACAAAGAATTATTCACGTCATGTGATAATAAATATTCTACTAGAAGTTTCTAATGCAGGGATCACGTGTGACTCATATATTGAACATTGCAAGCTTGACATGCATAAATCATTTATTTTCAACACTAGATTTACCAGTTTTCAATATTGACCTTATAAAAGTTCATTTTAAAGCGAGGTAATCACTATAGTCTTAAAGTGAAATTTAGAAGAAAAGGATTTTAGTTTAAATTTGTTTGTTTGTGTGGGTGTGTGATTGTTTGGTGATCATTTTCAGCTTTCTCATGCTTACACTTTTTGGAGAATGTTATTGAGAATGTTGTTTTTAAGTAAATGTCATCTGTACCACCAAAACCTTAAGGTGGACATTAATCTTCTTGATATGTAAATGTAGTTTATCAAATTTTTTAAAAAAGATTATGCCGAAAGACTCGTACTTCTACGCAGATTTTAAAGAGCGCTAGGGATCACAGGCCTCACTTACTAGGATTTATGTTTTGAATCTTCGTAAATAGAAAATGAACTTTGATGAAAGGAGTAGGTACATTGCAGGGGCGTAGCTAGGGTGGGGGAGGAGGGGGAGAATTTAAAAATCCCCCCAGGCCCCCACTTGAGGGGGGCCCCAAATGAGTGGGTTTTTTTAAATTAGAAATTAATAGTTACGCAAAATGCAGGGGCCCCCCAAACGATGGAAAATTCCTAGCTACGTCCCTGAAACATTGTTACTCTATATTCAATCTGCGATATCGAGATATTTCAAATGTTGAAGTACAAAAAGGGGGGGGGGGGGCAGTGGGAAAGGCTTAGCCTACGCTCTAAATACAGTTAGAGATTAAATGTAACTTTATGTAGACATGGAGTTTAGAGATGTCGTGTGATTCATCATGGAATATGTTGTAAAGTTTGGACATCACGCCATGTGATTAGCTTTGAGAGAGTAGAACGAAATGATAAAATTGACCTTGACCTTGCAAGCACTATTAAAGTTATTTCAATTGTAACAAATCGAAAAGTAATTTTTGATGTCTGCAATATTTATATATTAATATATGGTTAATAATATATATCAAACATTTTGATATATAGAGATTTATTTATTTCGCTTCGTACAAAAAGAACTTTTTTGTTTGATGCGTCGAGTTTTTTCTTTGATGTGAGCGTACACTTCACGCCACTCACTCAACGGACTTTTTACACACACACACAAACATGAGACCTCTGCAAAACTCCCGTAACTAGTACATACGACGCAGTATAAGACTTGGAATATTTATATTATTTAGGTATCTGAATCCAGCCGCCTGGCAATTTTTGTTCCGAATCCATGTTTCAGAGCCATATTGTAATTGTCCGGAACAATCTCGCTACTCTAAAAACAAAACGGTCGACTTAAATAAGTAAATGTAGATCAATACCTATTTTAAAACGATATGAAACAAGAAGTTACGCCTCTCTTTATCATTTAGGTGTAGGGGATTTCCATAGTAATGTGTTATTAAAATTGTATTTACTAAATCTGGTGACTAGTTTTCTGACTACTAAAACGTGTCATAACTCGAGTAAAAAAAAGTGGTAGAACTACAAATGATTTTCCGAATCAAAAGTGTCATTACTTCAGTTTATTAAGGGAAACACAAACAAATACTGAGCTGGTCGTTAAGTAAAGTTCTTCATGCAGCTTAGCACGAGAAGATTGTTTAGCCAGTACTCAAAAGCTTGTTGGTGACTAACCTAAATCTTAAACAGTATATGTTGCAGACGAGGTTGGAACCACTGATTGAGAAGTAGCTGGCCCTTAGTTGAATACTACTACAAAGTAGTGAACTACATCATAACAGATTTCTATTTGTTATGATTTATAACAAACATTCTGCTTTTAATTCATGTCGTAGTTTAAAAATGATACGCCAGATTTTAAACAAATTCGCATTGATGTTCATGTTAAAATCTTAAAACATTAAGAAATGTAAGACCATACAGTCTAGAAGAAAATGTCTGCTGTCTTAAGTTTCAAATAATAAACTTCTTTTTAATAAGTTAATTTAGTTTTCAGATCTGAGGGTTAGTCTGAACTTAGCCTCTGGCTTTCTAAAGTAAATCCTGTCTGACAAGATAATGGATGACCACGGCCTAATATAGACCTTTTAATAGACTTCAAATCGAATCCCTTTTTTATTTTTAAAAAAATGTTGAGATCAAATGATTACTTGCTATTTTTGTCACTATTTATTGTGCCTGTTACTAATATTAAAAAATATTATATTAAACATATTTAGAGACGAGTATTTCAAACGTGAAACCGTATAGATAGATTAGCAAGAAGAAACAGGCTAGAGTAATTTATAACGTTTTCATAATGTTTTAGTTTCTATAATTATATTGGAAACAAAAATTGTTAATACTGTAGATACTAGGGCACTACATTTTCTGTAAGGGGAAATAGACAAAAATAGCGGATTCCCTTTCTATGACGCTAGTACATTAATGAAACAGAAAAATGATTGGTATTGGTCACTAAAGCTAATTAGTAATCCAGCACCTGCATTTTATGTTTCCCTTTTGGGATTTACTGTTTGAATATTTCACAAAGGGATATCTGTATCTTCATTTCCTGTGTCCTTGGCTTCAATGCGTCATCGACAGTCATCGACAGTCATCGGACTTAAACATCTGAAACTATTGTTGTGTATTAACCACGCGATACCGTCATAATGCCGTCATTACACACATCTTGCTTTTGTACTTACAGACGAGTCTTGTAGGAACATTAGAATGGCCTGTTTCTCGTGAATGGTGGTTGGGGGATGCTGGGGTCTGAAAAAGTTTTGTCGTGTCCAAAAGTTTTAGCATCCAATCAGAATGAAAGGAGATAACTTTTTAGGAAACGACTTCTCATTTTCACAAAGCATTTGTTACTTCTCTTCTGTCTCGAACCAATCTTCTACACGTTATATCTCTAACTTCCTAATCTCGGATCAAGTTAAAACCATCGACAAATATTCATTGTCGATTAGGTCTACAACACATGAATCAATCGAAAAATTGACCACTTGATCAATTAGTGGTAATTAATTTATCTTGTTTTATTTAGAGGAAGTACTAGCTAAGTAGGGGTAAGCCTTGCTGTGTAGAGAATTGGGTCACTTGCTTTAAACTAACAAAAGATATCCATTAAAAACTACTATTTTATAACTACTTTTATAGCTCATTGGCTTGAGTTCAAATTTAGACTCGGCAAATCTTTTTTGTTTTACATTGCTTTTGAAAAGGCAGTACGGAAACCTTCTCCCAGATACCGCGCCCCCCCCCCCCCACCTCAACCTCTGTTTCACAATAGTAATTGGACCATAGTGCACTGAGTATGTCTATAAGCATGAAAGTTGCGCTAAACAAAAACAATTATGAACATCAATAGGCAGAGAGCGAACCCGCATCAAGACGAACAAGATATCGCTCGACAAACCACAACTTTATTATAATAAACATAAACTTCAAAACCCATTTTACAACGAGGTTCCTGTCGTCCTGTTGACAAAGACGTAATTAGGGCTTTAGGCCTACACGTTTTTCAATAGTTTTTTGTTGTTTTTTTTTTATTCCTAGACAACGACTTACACTACCACCCACCCAAGGCGACCTCTAACTAGAGGCTGTTTGTATCCCTGTCAGTCTCCTTGGACTCTCTATTAGCTATAAGTTGTTTTTAAAAAGTTGTTGTTTTCTTTTTACTTGTTGATTCTTCACTCGTTCTTCTGTTGTTGTTTTTTTAAATCCATCCCTAGATTTAGTTGAATTGGAAGCAAATAAAGACAACAACATTACAACATGTGTGTCAATGTGAGCGTTAGGGTGTTTTTAATGGACGAATTAATAATAAATAGATACATTTGTACAAACTAGGCAGAGAGCAACGTACGTGTGTGTGTGTATGTGATAGTGTGTGTATATATATATATATATGATTCATGACATCTTTTTCTTATCCCACTCAATGGAGTACGTGACATTAAGAATTAGCCCTCCCCTGCCACAGTAGGAAGCTGTGACTAGTTACGTGATCTCTAGACTTGACCTAACTGTCCATGCCAGTCTTAAGACCTCACAATAATGTCCATGCCAGTCGATCACAAGTCCTGCGGGCTCTCAATCTTCCTTTCATCTAGCCTCAAACTCAATTTCCTGGGCACTTGACAACTTTCTGTTTCCTCTTTTAAAAAATGTGTAGTACTGAAAATAGTTTTGATTCACCGTGTATCTCTTGAAATCTTGTCTACAATTAAAATCCCTAAAGATAAGATTGTTTGATTACTTTCTACGTAGAAATAAAAGTCTTTGACTTTTTCTCATTCTTACTTGAAACAATCTCAAGAATACTAGAATTAATTTATTAAAAGGTAAATTCTAAAATGTTATCATAAGAACATGAATAAAATAAAGAATACATTAAATATATATTAAATTTGTAGTATCAGAATGAATAAGTTTCTGTCTGAAACACTATTCAGTTCCTTTTTTAGGCTTAGAATTATAACTTCCGATGTCATAATAATCAAAGAAAACAAACTATTAATTTTGTAGTTTTGTCCCTGTAGGAAATTACGTTGAGTTAGTCAACATTCAGGACAATGGCATTCCGTGCAGTTAAAACAAGCAGATTGTGCAGCTTTTAATATTTATAAATGTTCGTACTGTACCTACATTTCGTTTGGTGAATTTTTCTCAGCTCGGATTTAAGTTAGTGTAAGCCCTGTGCAGGCCCCCACACTTTTTCTCAGCTCGGATTTAAGTAAGTGTAAGCCCTGGGCAGGATTTTGTACAGGCCCCCACACTTTTTCTCAGCTCGGATTTAAGTAAGTTTAAGCCCTGAGCAGGATGTTGTGCAGGCCCCCCCCCCCCCCCACTTTTTCTCAGCTCGGATTTAAGTAAGTGTAAGCCCTGGGCAGGATGTTGTGCAGGCCTCCACACTTTTTCTCAGCTCGGATTTAAGTAAGTGTAAGCCCTGGGCAGGATGTTGTGCAGGCCTCCACACTTTTTCTCAGCTCGGATTTAAGTAAGTGTAAGCCCTGAGCAGGATGTTGTACAGGCCCCCCCCCCCCACCCTTTTTGGAAAGCATTAAAGAAAATCCACTTGTAAACAATAATACCTTCATGTATGCTAGATTTTAGGAGAAAGAATTACTTGTAAATTAAATCTCATTTCCCTGATTGAAAAAATATTTTATATGCATATTATATTTTTAAAAAAATTATATTTTGAATTTGCGGACGGCAAGGCATTGGGTTTACGAACTGCTGTAAATCCGGAGCTGCATTTCTTTGTGACAATCACGCTACAAGCTGACACTTGTTGTGTTGCCAACCGTAAGATTTAAGATACTGAGAAAAAATAATATATGAAGGAACTGTGAAAGTTGCAAACCTTCGAAATACGTATAAATTTATAAATCTCGATTGTGGCAGCCCCTCTCTTGTGGAGATCCTGGACCAGTGGTCCCCGTGCGCGCCCCCAAATCCGGCCCTGTGGCTGTTTGTATTTTCTAATTTGGCTTTCTTTAATTTGACACTTAAAACCCATCTTAGTTGTACAGCTAAACGTTACTGACCTGTTTAGCCAGAAGCTAATTTTGTTCAATCAATAGAAGAATCGTGTGATTTTCAATCTCAGCCATTGTTTAAAAAAAAAACTCCCATCAAAGGAGATGGTGTTGTTTTCTCCTTTTGCTTCTGACGTCACTTCCGTTTGCCTTTGATAATTCCAATGCTGTTCACAGAAAAAAAACAACTATATATTTGATATAAAAAAGAAAAGAAAAACTCATAGTTCAAAAGAAAACGACTGGCTTTGATTGTCAAAGAATCTTTAGGGACTGGGGAGGGGTATACTTTGACTTTGTGCATGAAACTAGTTACTGGTCAAATCCATACAGCCTGTTAGAAAGGGTTTCGAATTTTTTAAACTGCCTTTTACAGTGGTAAAGATTTTTTCAGTTTTAGATACATATATATATATATATATATATATATATACATATATAAATATACAGGGCTGTCGGGTAGGCTGTGGCCGCCCCAAAACTTTGTCTTTACCACTCTTTGAAGACCATCGGCATACGTTCTGTACTTTTGGATGTATTTGAAACAGTTTCTCAAAATAGCTTGCCTTCCTTTTCAAACACAAATATTATGTTATAATTATGGGTGAGAATATCGAATAAATTGTATAATTAGAATACTCTGGAAGCTCAACTGAGATTCTTCATTAACTCTGACGCAAGATAACGTGTGTTTAAAAATGATCTCTCTATAAAAAAAGAAACAAAACATTTATTATTATGATTTTTAAAGCGATTTAATTCATTAATTCATTTTAATTGAAACTATTATTGTTCTGTTTTCTTTTTAACTATCTTTAGTAATGGAAAGTAAGGATGTCTATACAATTCACTACTTACATATTTCTGTTGCAAGATATATCTATCTATCTATCTATCTATATGTCTGTTTGTCACATTACCTTACGTCCAAATATTTGACTGCTATATAGCGCTTAGATAGGTCAGTATCCTTCAGTAGGTAATCTAGAGCAGTTTGCTTATCTGCTGTAGTAAAGAGGTTTTGGTGTTAAGTACAAGTGTTTACTTAATTTTTAAAAAAAACTTTTTTATACGTACATGAATTTTATGATTTTTGGATTTACGTGTCGACTATTGACAGTCGACTATTGAGACATTGAACTAAGTGTAAGATATGACTTTTACATTTATTGACTTGATTTTGACGGAAGCTTTTCTCTCACTATCTTAGTAAGGAAGCAAAAAAAAAAAAGATTTATTCACCAAATATAGATATGTTAAAATGTTTTTTAACCTTGGTTAGGACAATATTAGAATGTGCATCCTCTGTTTAGGGCCCATCAACTCAAGAAAAGATAAGAATCTAGAACTGACACAAAATAGAGCCATGAGGTATATAACAGACGAATATTCACATTTGATTAGAGTAACACTTTTTTAGTAAATGACTAAAATTAGAAATCATTCAGGATAGAAGAATTAAAAGTAAAGTAGTCATTATACATAAAACACTGAACTACTGCAAATACAAAAACAAGACCTAATAAATTACTCAGAAATAGAGATAGATAAAGGCACATTCCTTATTTCATATGCTAAGACTGGTCTACACAAATACTCCTTCTTTCCTAGTGCTATTAGAGCATGAAATGGGTTGCCTAAATCAGACAGAAAAACCAACGATTTGGCAGAGAATAAGTCACTAATTAGAATGCATGGCTAGATTGACACAGGGACACGTTTAGGACGTAATCATTTTCTCTTTCGAAGTAACGTCTCTAACTTATATGATAAGATGTGTGTGTGTTGATTGTTTGCGAACTTCTTTGGATTTGCATGCGGCTTGTGGTTTTTGTATGTGTTTATATTGTAACCTCTTTCTTAAAGCCAAGAATGACTACAGTACAATGTTCTGAAATCTAAGTCTGTGTTAATACTTCAACAACGAAATATTGAAACCTAAACGTGTGTATTTACAAAGTTAAGTGATT